>CM021104.1:266558484-266594887 GCA_007115665.2 Sequoiadendron giganteum | reverse complement strand
GTGGAAGTCATTGTTTGTAAAGACTTATTTTCTTCCTCTCAAGTGTGATTACCCAAGTTCATTCTTTGTACTTCAAAGTATTCAAATTTCATGTTTTCTTCTTCTTTGTCTACCATTAGAATAAATATCTTTGTAATCCTTTCCTCCATGCATCCACTATGATTTTAAACAATGTTCTTTCCCTTTTTTCTTTGGTTAGTCCTTGAAAATTCCTATATTCTTTGAGAAGCTCTCAATGATAGGATTGCAAGTTATTTCTATTTTCTCAATAGTGAAGCCTAGCCATATTGGAAACCTTTAACTAATCCATGTTGATTTTTCTCGTGTAGGTTGTCTAGGAGGACTTGGATGTAGAGGAGAAGAATGAGGAAAACTAGGAGGTGGAGAAGTGACCCTTGTAGAGGTTGACCCCAAAGAGTAATAAGGTGAATGGGTATTGATCTAGGTAGGGGTATATAACTAAAACCATCACTTGGAAAAAATACTCAACATCATAAAATATACCCTCCTCTTATGCCATATTAGGCACTTGAATATTTTCTTGTGCTAGAACCTTCTACAATGGCGCATCTTGTTGCTCACTATTCCCTATTAGAATTTTCATAGAATTGTCCTAAGGGGTAAGAGAAATGGGGACATGTGGGGGAGAAGGAACATGGAATTGAATTAGAGGAGATAGAGGTATAGTAATTTCCTCTTAAGCTTTTGATGCTCTACTTCTTTTCTTTCTTTGCAACAACTCTTCATCTTTAGTCTCTTCCTCCTCATCTAAGATTGTCTCTAAGATGTAGGCTAGTTCTTTCTTTCTCTTGCCCTTACCCTTAGTACAGGACTATAATATTCCTCTTATTCTACTATTAAACTTGTGGCCTTAGGGTTCTTGTTTTGTGGATGAGGATCACCCATGGAATATATCATTTTTAGCCACTTATGTATCCTTTCAACCACCACTTGTGTTCTAAATTTTATTGAGGTATATTCCCCAATAAACCAATCTATTCTATCCATTAGCTAGTTGAATATTTTATCTTAGTTGTAGGAGGGGTCCAATACCTTCCCATATTCATGTATTCTCTTTAAGACTCTATCAATATGATAGCTTTTTATACCTTACCAGACAACAATAATCCCTATTATTGAGCTCATGTTCATATAAACAATCTACACAAAAAATATTTTAATGTTGGTTCATGAATAAAAATGAGCTAGTAAATGGTCCAATCTTTCCTATAAGATCAAACTTATTCCTTACCTCATATAGATCCATAGAAAATATGGTCATATCTTACTCAAAAACCTTAGCCATATATTGCATGTTAAAGAAGGAGTACACTTTAATCTTGATGGGAAAGGAAAGTCCATCGTTGTGCTTGTTGGCTATCAATTTCTATATTTCTACTATGTGTTTGCATATCTCTAGGAGAATTATTCTATCACTAGGATACATGGGGAGCTTGTAAGGTGCCTTATAAAATCCACCAACTATGGTGTGCAAAAATATTTTGAGATAGATGAACCAAATCCCCAAATTGGTTATCTCCTATGTTGCCTCTAAGGATAACCTCTTTGAATAATCATGTTCTCTAGACAACTAATAACTAGGAAAATGAAGGTATAGTTCACCTAGTTATAATGCTTCTAGTTTTCCTTTAATTATAGTTAGGGATAATGATCATAATTTTTTGTCTCTCCTAGCTACAAGGTTCCCACCTATGTCACCCTTGGAAAATTGGCATAGAAAGCTAGTAGATGCACCAAGTAAGATTTCATGTGAAATTTTCTTTCTTATATATCAATCAAATACTTATGAAGTGTATCATTAATTATGGTATCCTATCTATCCTTTTACAACCAATGATTTCTTGAATCAAATAGCACATCAAGGGGTATAAATCCTCGGTATTGGGTTAAAAAAATACCATGTTTAGGAGAGTGATGGTATCATTTCCATCTTATTTGAATTTAATTTATGTTATACCTTGACCATATTAGCCAATTAATTTCTCCTCTATAGGAGTAGGTTATTATTGATAAAATTTGCAATCATGGTTGTTTTTATTTTATAGTATTTTAATACCTCTTTCATGTTGATTTCATAATATTGGGAATACATGGGAAATATCTAATACAATAAAATATGCTAGATTAAATACCTTCCTCTTATTCTAATCATAACTTTGGGCACATGATAACATTGACTCAAGAATTGGAATGATACTAGGAATGCAATAGCTTAAACCAAGTCGTGCATTGGGCCTCAAAAGTTATGTATCCTTCCAAGTGTATCTTTTATAAGAATTATTGGACATCCACATGCCCAAGGTCCATATCTCCAATATTTTCCCAAAGAGATAACATCTTTGAAGAAGGGTGGTATCCCTTGTAGTTGTACTTCATCTCCCTAGGTGGCTACTCTCCTTGTAAGTATACTACCAAAAAAAAAAAATATTCATTAGATAGTTCAATCATGACCATTTCTTTAGCTCCATAATAAGTATAATAAAATAATGTATGTACCATGTTTGATCCAAAAATCATATATTTGAGTTATGTTTTAGGAATTAGGTTTAGTACACCTTGCATAATGTTTATAATGTAATTATTTATTTATTATGTGTGTGGTACACCTAAGGGATCTAGAAGTACGTGCATCACTAGGAGTTAATATTCCTGGGGCCACTTTATGTTGTATGTAACATTGGGGCATAAGATGAGATGTAAAATGTATTTATTTAATATTGAGGAAAGTAATTTAAATAAAGTACCCAATATTAAATGTGGGGACACAGTTTTGTAATCTCATGGTTTTAGTCACATGGTTTTATGTAATACTACTTGGTGGTTTTGAGGGAGCTTGATTCTATAAAAGCAACCACAAGGGTAGTTGTTTAGGTTGGTTAGTTTGCAAGTTAGCTCTTGTTAGAATTTGTGAGGGTTTGAAGCATGGCATGGGATGTGTGGTTACATTATTGTTCACGTGGATTTCTTGGATATGGCTTGATGCTTCAATGGTGTTCATGGAGACTTTGAATATGTATTGCAATCTTTATTGTTGAATAATACATGAGTGATGGATGCTTTTGGAGGTTGAGTTTTTCCCTCTTGAGGATTTTTCCAAGGTATATCTTATGTCATCTTTTATGGGTATGTTGTCTATTCTATTGCATATGGATTTTGAATACTTATTTGAAAAGAATTCTATTTTGGGTTATGAGGAAATTTTTATTAGACTGTTGCAAGTTTCCTTTCATTTAGTATCAGAGCCATGGTTGTGGTTGAATAACCCTAGGTTGAGAAAATCATGTTTGAGTTTGAATCTATGTATTACATGAGAGAATGAAAGACATGGCAAGATATGAGAGTTTTGTAGGTTGTTTATTGCAAATTTGAGGGTTTTGGGTTTGATGTTATGATGGCTTGTTTGCAGATTTCGGGTGTGAGAAATGTTGGATCAAAAGGGTTTTTTGGTTATGTATTAAAATGAGGATTTTGTGGGTGAAATTTTTTAGATGACCTCCTAAGAAAAAATAGACTTCATGGTTGGATTCAAGTTCGCTGAGAGGCAAAAATTGATATAAAATTTGACCTATTTTGCTCACTATAGAAAAATGAAAAAAAATAAATTGCCCACCCCCTTCCTAGTCATACGACCGTCAAATTGTAGGTACTCAGAAAAATTATTAAAAAATATAATATATTTTCCTGTCGGATTAAAATTATTCTCCTGCAAAAATATATTAATTTTTTTTTCTATCGGCCCATTAATAAAGTTTTTCAAAAAAAATATAAAATATAAAATAGTGGGGGGTATGTGGACCCCCCGACCACTCTATGGCCTCTACGCAGAGGTATCGACAAAGTACTGTCGACCTCTACCACATACGCCTGTTGGCCCCTTGGTCAATTGGTGCTCAGTCTTCCAGTGGGCTTTGCTCTGCCCCGGTGATCGGCGGGGGTGCACGTCATTCATTTCTTTATTTATTAAATAAAAATTTCAAATTTTAAAATTCCACCATATTATTAAAATGCCGCCCAATTTTAATATTCAAAAATAATTAAGCCATAATATATAATATTTCAGGTCCAATTTGTGGGCCACCGCCCCACCACTAGGGGGGCTATTTTTTGCCTCTATATACCCAAATTGTGTTTTTTCTTTCAGGGGGCATAGCTTTTACCCAAATGGTCCTTTTTTTGACTTTTTGGACTTGTTGGAAAGGTGACTCTGTGCTCTACATTGTGGTTTTAGTGGTTTTTCCAAATTTTTATTGTTTTGAGAGTTATTTTCTTGTTGGAAGTTGGATGTTCCCATTGAGCTTTGAGAATTCATAACTTGTGCATATGGAGTCAAATTTTGGACTTTGAATAGTTGACGGAAATATTGTTCAAAGCACTACATAGTGGATTAGGTTTGGAGTTGTATTGGCATGGTTTATTTCTATTATTCTAATCTAATATATTTATGGGTTACTTTGACTATTGATTGTGTGAGCTTATGGATGGTCAGATCTTGGTTATTTGATGATGGATTCATTGTATACTCAAATGTACATCTCTAATTACTCTCATTTGACATGGTTATCAGTGCATTTTTGGATTTGTATGTTGCATTGTTGTATCTACAAGTTATTTAATGTTGTAGGCGATCTATACTTATAGATTGCATTTATGGCTTGGACATGGGTTGTCTATGCCCATAGATGTTTCAGTGTTGATGCATATTCAGTTTGGTGGCTTGGTTTAGTCGCTTGTTTTGTTGGTTTGGTTGTCATGTTGAGGAGGATAGATGGTATTACCAAGTGCAGTCATGATATGAGACCTATGTAGTTGAAAATGTTATGCAAACATGTGGGACACAGTTGGATTTTTTTTTGTTGGTACATTTGGTGGTGATCATGGTGTCATGGATGTTTCTTATGATTTAGGGACTTTGGCATGCCATGATTTTTTATGCAGGTGCATTGTTGGAGATGGATTGGTTTTTGATCTAGTTTGTGGTAGTGTATCTCCTTGGTATGAGGATCATGGTTTTACTTTGCCTTTTGGGAGCTCAATTTGCATTTGAGTTCTTTGATTATGTGAAAGCCTCTTGGTTGATCTTCATGAGGAGATTTTTATCATGATGTCATGGATATCTTGATTACATTTTTTTAGTGGGATATTTTGACAGTGATGGATTGGTGGTGTTGGATATATTCTTGATGGTTTGGCGGTGTTGTATCTTCTTGGTTTGGAGATTATGGTTTGTACTCTTCCCTTTGGGATCTCATGGTGTTGAGTTATTTGATTGTGTTGGGGCCATGGAGGGTCTTCATTTAGAGGATGGTTGTCATGTTTCCATGGAGAGCATGGTATCATAATTCAGTGGGAGCTTGTGGAAATTATGTGAATTCACTATTTGATGGTGGATGATCTTCTGAAGTGTTTTTTATTATCATGGATGGACTCTTGGATTCTACTTCTATATAGTGAGGGTTCATTGGTATATTTAGTTTCATTAACAGGGAATGGTTATATTTATGTGGTTTGTAGATGTTGACATCTTGTTTGTCATGCAAGACTTCTTTAGTCTTTGGTTGAGGTTTCATGCTTTGTTATTTTGATATGTGATCCTGTTATGTTATTATATCATGATTTACTCTTGATTATGGATTAGAGTTTTGGCATGATACAGGTACTTGATATGTTCTTTGGATCATATGATATTCTTTTGAGGAGGTGTTAGAACATGATGTCATGTGTAAGTTCCTGATTCCGCAATTGGGATATGAATTTGATCTTGGTTTGTTCACTACATTGATCATTTTCTTGATTACTTCATGATGGTTGTATGTTGTATTTGGACTTTGGAATGGATTGATTGGCTACAAGTACTCATTAATACTTGGAGACATAGGTGAGGCTAGAGTTCTCTTATGGTTAGAGATATGTGTTGAGATGGTTACTCTTGATGAGATTTTAATAGGAAGTCCAAGGAGCCTACACCTTGGTTGGATGTGAGTTCAACATGGACCTATGAGGAGATTGTTCTTGGATGAGTCATGATGACTTGGATATCTTGTAGGAGCATTCTCGTTCCCCACTCTTTGTATATTGGATGATTTACTTGAGAGGTATTGCCCATTATCTCTTTCAAGTGCATTATGTTTATGCTTTATCTTCTCATGCATATGGATCTTGAGATATGGATATATGGTTTTAGAGGGTTCATTTGAGGAGTGTTGGAATGTTTATCTCCTTATGAATTGTGATTACATTAATTGATGTTGAGTTTAGGAGATGTATTGGGCTCATTTCTTGATATGGGAATGGATTTAGTATGATCTTCTTTGGCTTGAGAGGATTATATCCATGTTATTTATATGATACATATGTTATGTTTGATCTTGGTAATTGAATGGGTTGGGCATTGTTATAGATTTTCTTTTGGGATGTTATGGAGGAGATCATACTTGACACAGTTGGCATTTAGAGGTGTATGTAGAAGGATTTTCTATACGTATATGATGTGCAATTTTTCTCTCTTTGGTCTTGGATATCTTCTTAGATGTTTGGTTTGAGGCTATCTTTCACATTACATTGGTTTGAGGTTTGGTTGGAGCTATTGTGATCACTAGCTTGTGGTCATGTGTTTTCACTTATGTTCTTGGGTGATGACATGGAGATTCCTTTATCTCTTTCCTTTGTCTGTTGTGGAGAACATGGGAGAGCTATGGAGACTTGTGATGAGAGTTGTTCTTACAGGTTATTCATTTATAGCATATCATTGTGGATGTTCCTTTGTACTATGAGATGTTGTTTACACTTTCTACATGATGCTATTGGTAGACTTGGTATGCCTTGATCTTTTTCAGATTTGTATTACCCATGCAATGGGAGCTCTTGGATGTGTATGTCATTCTTTGACAAGTTTTCACATGGAGTTTGTGATTGTGGTTTATGGGTGTATATGTTGTTGGCATGAGTTTACTATGTTTTGTATACCTTGGAGGTATGGATAGTTGGATTTGCTAGCACTTGTTGTGGGTGTTATTTCAGCTATGGGTTAGTGTATCTTGACAGCTATTGGTGCATATTAATACCTTTGGATTGAGTGTTTGTGTTTGGTATATCAATTGAGGCAAGATTTATGCTTCATTGTGATAGATTGTGTGGATTCTCTTTGGATGGATTCTTATCTTTGTGCATTGGAATGATGAAGGATGAGAGCATTCATTTTTGGGATGGTGGTAACTTTGATTCTTGTTACATATATCTTGATGGAGCACATGGAGCACTTTGATTCCTTAATGGTATATGTGGATATATGGATTGTTCACTTGATTCATGTTTTGAGGTTACTTGTTCCCCATATGCAATGCATACAAGTGGGATAATGTTAGGAATTAGGTGTTGTACACCTTGAATAATGTTTATAATGTAATTATTTGTTTATTATGTGTGTGGTGCACCTAGGAGATCTAGAAGTACATGCATCACTAGGTGTTAATATTCTTGGGGCCACTTTATGTTGTATGTAATATTGGGACATAAGATGAGTTGTAAAATGTATTTATTTAATATTGGGGAAAGTAATTTAAATAAAGTACCCAATATTAAATGTGGAGACATGGTTTTGCAATCTCATGGTTTTAGTCAGATGGTTTTATGTAATACCACTTGGTGGTTTTGTGGGAGCTTGCTTCTATAAAATATACCACAAGGGTAGTTTTCTAGGTTGGTCAATTTGCATATTAGCTCTTGTTAGCATTTGTGAGGGTTTGAATCATGTCATGGGATGTGTGGTTACATGCTTGTTCACATGGATTTATTGGATTGGGCTTGATGCTTCAATGGTATTCATGGAGACTCTGAAGATGTATTGTAATCTTTATTGTTGAATAATACATGAGTGATGGATGCTTTTGAAGGATGGGTTTTTCCCTCTTGAGGGTTTTCCTAGGGTATATCTTGTGTCATATTTTATGAGTATGTTGGCTATTCTCTTGTATATGGATTCCAAATACTTATTTGCATATATTTCTATTTTGGGTTATGAGGAAATTGTCATTAGATGGCTGCAAGTTTTCCTTTCATTATGCAATACAAAAAAAGTTCATAAAGGAGAATCAAGGTAATGCAAAAATTATTATCATTACTTAAATGCATTTGTTTAGTTCAAATATTTGGGGGATCAAGCTTAAATATCCCAACATCATTCATATTAGTACAATCGAGGATCCTAAAAGTGAGATGTCTGATAAACATAATAAAATGCAATGTAATGTATTAGATATTGTTACTAAAGTCAAGAGGTTTGAGGAAGGAATATTGGACATACCTATTCTAACATAAAAATGGAAAGGATATTAGAGAAATGATAAAATAATGAAACTAAAAAGGTAATTTAGTGTAGAATATTAGAGTTCAAGAATTGATGCTACTTGATGACTAGTGCCTAGATGAAGCCCTAAAGAATACAACTAGATAATTGATCCTAAAGAAATTATGAGAATAAATTGTCTAGGGTCAAGAGTTGACAGTTCTCTACAACTCATGATAAAAAAATGAGGGTGTATCCACATCATTGATTCTAAAAGGGTATAAAAAGACACAATTAGGAGTCAAGGATTATAGATATTGTGAAACTCATATTATAAGGCATTTGAATAAAGGGATAACCAAAAATGAAACTCCATAAATATATAAATATTCTAAGCATGAGAGTAAAGAATTGGGTATCCCAAATGATGCATGCTTGAAGCAAGGTGATAGAATAAATTGTGAAGGACTGACACCAAAATGAAGAGCTTGGGGAGGCATGGCATCAAAAGGGAAAAAAATCTTTAAACCTTGACAAAATCCATAATTAGATTTGGTAAGGGAAAAGGAAAAAGGGTGATTAGGATATACCAAAAATGTGATTATCATAGAAGAATATAACATGGAAAAACAAAATAAAACAACCCGCGAGACATTAAAAATTGAATGAACAAAAAAATCAAATGCCCTAGCATAAAGAAAACAAAATGTACAAGACAAGAAATCAAGAAAGAAAAGGAGAATACATGGTAGGAATTGAACTTTTTTTGGTTCCCTAGTCTATTTTGATGTTGTAATGCATGTAATTCATCTATTTTATAGGGTTTTTGAGGGTGTT
Organism: Sequoiadendron giganteum; assembly: GCA_007115665.2. NCBI lineage: Eukaryota > Viridiplantae > Streptophyta > Pinopsida > Cupressales > Cupressaceae > Sequoiadendron > Sequoiadendron giganteum. Next base: position 266,585,748 of record CM021104.1, on the reverse strand, counting down.
CCTAGGGTTTTCTACAAGACTCTAGCCTAGACAATGTTCCTACACTTTTTATTATAGTTTTATGTTGACCGCCTATGTCCCGTTGTCGATCTATTAAGTTACAACCTTTAAGCCTCATATTCATTTGTTAATGGCCCCTTGTGGTTAGAAAACCAAGAACTCAAATTTATTTAAAATTTTAACAATGCCTTCATAAGATCTTTCGCTTTGATAGGCCCACGAGACACATGTCGAGATTTCACATAGTTCCTTTGTTTTACAAAGATTAAACATAACTTAGCTTTCCTCCTACGAGCTTGTGAAATGCTCATTTAAGACCTCGATGAAGTGACATGTTGAGGTATCTAAACAATCAAAATTTAGTGGTTCCTTTTCATGTCGATCGTTAAAATTCCACATGAAGCCCTTGTTTTATCATGTCCCATGGCCCTTTATTCCCTAGAGACTTAAGTTATCTACGAGCACATGCTTAAAATATTGTTTTAATTCATTGTAAACCATACCTCCTATGGGTCCCACTTTTATCCTAGTTAGTGCCATGTGTCAACTCTTAGTTAATTCATGCTACACTTAGTATTCACAAAAGCTCTATTTTTAAAATCCTCCACTCCACGAGTGAGAGAAATGCATTTACATTGCACTTATCTTATATCATTTTCATTTTGTGCAAACTTTAACCTTCGTAGAGCCATGTTTTCCCAAGATTATTTCTCCTCGAGCTTGTGAAATTATGACACATGCTATTGTTGGCCCACCCTTTGTATTTCATGAAAGAATTCACTATCAGGGAAGCCTCAAATATATCTCTTTCTCTTACAAATCCACGAAATAGTGACACGTGTCTAAAATCTATTCAATGAAAAGGAGTTCTCCATTTTATAAAAATTAATTTGAATCTCTATGACCATTGTGGATTTCCAGAGATCAATGACCCATATTTAAACTTGAGAATGGCTATTACTAATCGTGTTTCTGAAGTGTATGTGTGATCATTGGTGGAAGATCTTTGATCCTGTTGTGCAGTTTTGCACACACGCCCCATTGAAAGTAAGGACCCTCTTTTGCTTGGCCTTTTGGCTCTATTTTGTGGCCTTGCCCTTTTTTGAGCTTGTCTTTGAAAATATTTATTTTTTGGTTTTTGGTGCTTTGGTCCTAGATTTGGGTTACTTTACAATGTTCCTAAATGCTTATCTTTCTTGTAAAGTTCCCCCATCATGCTAACACTTTGAAAATTCTAAGTCTTTTGGACAATTTCGAGTTTTTCCCTGTTTTCAAGATTTTTCCTATCAAGCAGATTTCCATGGTTGCCTGGAAAGCCTGAAGGGGCTGGTTCTGAGCCGTCTTCGGAGATTTTGGTGCTTCACAGAATTTTGTCTTCCATGGATTCCTCCAAAATTTCTTTGTTTCTTTGTTTCCCCAGTTTGCATCTTTGGGTTGGTTATGCGCTGTCTTTGGAAATTTTGGTGCTTCACGGAATTTCGTCTTCCCCAGTTTTTTCTGATTTTCCTTTCGTTCCTTCATTTCCCCGGTTTGCATCTTTGGGTTATTTACCTCGATTCTGTGGGTATCTCTGAGCTAGGTCGTGGTTGTGCAGTTCATCGCCATACCGCAGGGACTTCCAGCTTGGCTTACAGTGGCGCGGTTTACCACCTTACCTTGGTGATTGAGTAAGTGGCTCGTGGTAGCGAGGTTTTAGTCACTTTGGAGGCATTGGGGGGCCAGATTGTTGGTCAGCGGTGTGAGAATTGTGTTGACTTCATGGGAATCTGTTGCGGTGGGAAAATCCCGATAATCCATCCTTGCTTCATTTTCCCATGATATGCTAAGTTTTGCTGGTTTCTGTGATTTTCGTCCGTATTGAATTTTTCTGAAAGTCTGCTATTTGTCGAAGACTGAGAAGATTCATGGTTTGATGATTAATGGTTTCGTATTGCATGATGGATTTGGATGATTTAATGATATGTGCAGACATTTCTGGAGTTTTGACTAATGAGTGATTGGCCTTTTGGTGATTTATGTGCTTCCCTCGTAAAGTTCACCTCGCTCGGAATTTCCCAAAATTTCTTCCTGACCTGAATTTCGCAAGGGGATGAAAATATCAAACCTTGGCAGGGGGGTTTGCTTTAATGAATTTTTATTCGATTCTGATGGTTGTTCTAGATTCCTTTGATGATTAGCATGTTGTTTATGATTGATTAACACAGATTTCCATGCCATAATGAATATTAATACTGGCCACTTTGAATGCAGGTTGGATCAGGCAGATTGTTGTTGTCAAGGCCAAGAGGAAGAAGTGGATGTACTTTGCGAGATTTGCGGGATTGCAGCTAGGTACATTTTGCAGCTATAGGTAGGTGAAACTCACTCGTGCATGACTAGGTCAATGTGCTCGAGGGCCATTCATCTGAGTTGGGCATGACATGGGGGGAATTCAAACTGATTTGACTCGATCAGAGTCATTGGGGAGGCCCAACTCGGCTATTGGTCAGTGGCTCGTATTTACACTCATATGACATGTGCGTTACCCTTTTAATGCTTCGCGTCAATGGGACATTAATGATGAAGGGATCTGTGGGGTTTGTTTGATCTGAATCGAGATTTGTAGAGATCCCAGGCCGATCTGAAGGGGCACCTCATGCATTCATTATAGGATGAGGATTTATTGCGGGTTGTTTGGGCTGATATGGTTGGTGGCCGACCTTCTTTGTAACCCTAGCTTGGGCCAGCATGGGACAATATTTCTATAAGTATGGCATTTCACCTCATTTGTTGGGGTTAGAAAAAAAAAAGGTTATTGTTGGGAAATAGAGGTTAGAAAAGTTTGTAAAGGGTTAGAAAGTAGATTAGAAGAATTAGGAGTTAGTTTCATTTTCAAGCAAATGTTGTAATACAGAATATCAAAAATTTTGCTATTACTGGTGATTCAATACAAGTGAAAACATTGTGTTATTATTGGTGTCTTCTTTGGATTAATTTTTCTTGCATGGTTCTTATTCTATCTTCCAAATTTCTTGGAAATATCTAAATGTATTTTAGATTTAGAGTAAATAATTTAATGGTGCTTGTGATTTAATGCTTGGAGTGTTGTAGCAATCTCTGGTTCATACTTTGGACTTCTTGATTGTGGGACTGTTGTGCAAGGTCAAAATATACTTGTTATTTATGTGCTTAGTTCAATTTTGGGCACTTGTCCATGTCAACTATAAAACTAAGGTTGGCTTGGATGAATGTGCATAATTTGAAAATCTTTAATTCCTTAGAAGATTGCACTATTTCTGTGAGATTGTAGATATAGTCTGGGTTAAATAGAAAGTAGTTTTAAAGGGATTGGTTCATTCCAAGTATTTCTTCATCGGTATTGTTGATCTTAGGAGCAATATCAATTTTAGGATCTTTGAAACCCTTACCTTTTTCTATTTCTTTGAACTGCGGTTAAAGTAGGAACTCAAGTATCACTCTGTTGCAAAATTTGATAATTTTAGAGCCTCCAACATTTTCTTTGTAACGTCCCCTTGTGATTACCAACACTTTCACATTTATCACTGAGTGGTTCTACTGCACTGTCATGACCTGACACCCAAGAGACCTTAGGGTTATCTCTTTGTTCATAAAGATCAACCTTTCAAGAGAGATAGGATATTTTATATTCTATTTGAATTGTTGCTATGTATAAAACACCATCAATAGGATTAGCGCTAGAAGGAGGGCCCTGAATAAGCAATATGGAGAGTTTTCTAAACACCCTTTCTCCTGTGAGACTCAGAAGGAGAACTAGATCTACCTTAGGAGAAGAAGAAGAGTTTCAAGAACTGCCACCTCCAACTAGGTCAAGAAGGACCAGAAGAAGGGAGGAGTAATCATCCAATCCATCATTTCCACCATCCTCACCCTCATCCACCTTATCTTCATCTAATTCTGAGGCTGGTTCCATTCAACAATCTCAACCACTCATCACTCAGCCTCTACCACTTCCACCTCCATCGATGATTTTCTTGGAAAACAACCCATCACCTCTATCCTTCAACATCTACAATGTTATGCCCAAGAACCCTAAGCATTTTTGTTCTAAGTTTCACATGAGTGATCCTAATAGAACAACAGAGGAGCATATTAGGATTTTTCAGACCTATTTGAAGGATAGAGGGATTAATCATGAAGATGTTGCATGTAGGCTTTTCCCTTACTCTCTGGGAGAGGATCCTTTTTACTAGTGCAACCACTTGCTTGTTGCATCCATCCATAATTGGGTTGAACTTGAGGTTGCATTTCTACAGAAGTTTAAAATTCCCATCAATGCCAATGAGCTTTACATGTATTTTACCATAGTTAAGAGAGAATTCAATGAGCCTATAGGATCATTCAATAATATGTTCCACCGTGCATACACTAGATTGTAGACACCTTACACTATGGATGATGCCACCACCTTAGAAGTCTATTTTGAGGCCCTGGATAGTCTTACATCTACCTTCCTTAAGTGGAGAACTAATCCTCCAACTAACCTGATCACTGCATATACAAAGGCTATTAAGGTTAGTACCAATCTAAGACAACACTTTTCAGGACCCCTGCCATCTCAAGGACCAGCTGCTCACCCTAGGCAAGTCCAATCTCTTAACAAGGCACTGACTAATCACACTCCCATTATGAATCCCATTCTACAACTACCTTTGGTTCCACACCCAGGTCATCCAATAATTCAGGCTCACCCAATGCCTAGTTATCCGCAACAGGGTTCTAATCAACCCCTTTATCCACAGCCACAAGCTGGTTTCCCTACATATTTACATAACTCAAAAGTTTTGAATCAGTCTGTAGGTCCTGGAGGAGTGTCAAGATACCCTCCAAACAATGTAAATTTAGTGCCTTATAGTAGTCATGATAAGGAAAGGTTAGATGAGCTAACTGAGCAAGTGAAGAATCTGAATATGGAGATAACCTACTTGAGGAGCCAGAACAATCAACTCCAAGTTTCTCAAAGGAGCATGCAATCAAATTACAATAGGAAGAATTGGGATGTTGCACAAGGGTAGCACTCTAACAGAAATCAAAATTTTAAAAGAGGCCAGGGTTCTGGTCAAAACTTTGATAAAGGTCAACAAGGTGGACAAGAGTTTGAAAGGAGACATCCACCTAGGTAGAATAGGTCATGGAATACTAGACCTAATAATGGAGGAGTCCCCACTCCACTGGACCAACCTTCCAATCAAGAGAAACCTCTGAGTGGAGTATATCTAGCTGAAGCAACTTTTTCAAGGTGGTGTAGGCTTCACAAGATAAGCCAACACTCTGAGCTGGATTATTCTGAATTTCAAATTGTTGCTTCCATCTTTCAGTATGAAGTTGAAAAAAACTCCACTGGTCGAGAGTTGGTACCCTCAAATCCGTATGATTCCCCAGTTTTGGTGTTGAATCATGCTCCTTTCCTGAGGGATGAAGAAAATAAACCAGAGGATGGGTCAAGTAGCCAAAACGAAGAGGTTGAACAAGTGCTCAATGAAGATGAAATATCTCAGTTATTTAATGAGGGAGCTGAAAATGATAATGGTCCCTTGGATGAAGAGGAAGCTGGTATTGAAGAAGTATAGATGTTTCAGCAACCTACAAGAAAGTATGATTTGAGGAATAGGCTTAACAGGAATCCACAAGTTGGAGGCCCATTTACCACATCTATTCCTCCAAACAATTTTACCACTCCACCAGACGCACATGCCAGTAATAATCCATCCTACCCTTAGGTGCCAACACAATACTTTGCAAAAGGAGGACAACCTAATATGTCAAAAGGAAGCAATGTCGATGTAGTAAAGGATAAGTAGACTGGTCATTCTAATGAGACCCACACTGACATGAATGTGGGATAGTTAGATGAATATGTGACTGAAGAACTAAGGAAATTTAAGGTGAGTCTCTCCGCTTTTGAGTTGTTAAGGGTTCCTTAAATCAGAAATGTAGTCCTAGGGTCTTTCAATTCAAGTACAATACCACAAGGAATAGTAGTCAATGAGGCAGTCAGCATGCCTCCTAGTTCATAGGCACCTAAAGGTCCAAGTCAAGCACAACCTAGAGACAGGGGTAAAGAAAAGGATAAGAACCAAGTTGCACAAGTTGACACTCAATTGAGTTTGTTCCAGGGCAAGATGGAAACCCCTCCCTTCCTGATTTCAATTCGTATCTTTGGGAAGAATCTGCACAATTTTCTTCTAGATTCAGGGGCATCTACAAACGTTATGCATTTTGATGCTTGTAGGGCTCTAGGTATTACCCCTGCAACCTCTCAGAAGAAGATCACCCAATTGGATAAAACATAGGTAAATATAGTGGGAGAACTGAACATGATCCCCATGCAAGTTGCTTTAGATCCTAGAGTCCAACAAGTACTTAATATTTAGGTGGCAGATATTCCTGACACTTATGGTTTGATCTCGAGTTGAGATTTCACCAAGGCACTAAATGGATATACATCCATAGATCATTCTCACATGTGGCTCCCTTGGAAAGGAGTCCCAAATCAAATCAGAATTGAAAGAGAACCTAGAATGAAGTATGTGATCATTGAATATCAGAATACTTTGAATGAGATATTGGTGTTAGAATTCAGTATGGGGAACTATGTCCTGGCCACCCCTATTTCATACATAGAAGAAGTCTTTATGTTGCAAGGCTTACCTGATGAATCCACATCAGGAGCCAACAATTCTGAAGCACTACTTGAACAAACAAAGGAACTTGGTTTATAGGAAGATAGAAAACTCAGCTTGCTAGATAATTTCCAAGAGTTTATCTAGAAGTGTGTGGAGGATTAGATTCAATTGGGCATAAATATGGACTTTAAGGAATTGTTGCTCCCCAATTGGTGCAGAGTTCACAATTCCCCTCACTTTGAGCTAGAGTGTTTCCTGTGCCAAACTACAGTGGATCAGATACAAAGATGCATTAATCCGGCTCCAGCTATCAAGATAAATATACAGAGAATCCAAAATGATCTAAATGGGGAAGAGCCCAAGGCCTCCTAAAGAGCCTCCAGGTAGTAGCAAGGACAAGGTTAGTCTAAAAAAATCAAGAGTCAATGGTTGCTGGATATTGAGATTTGATGGATCCAAATCGAAGCAGGGTGTTGGAGCAGGATTTGAACTGATCATCCCTAAAGGTAAAACCTATTTTTTTGCTCATAGACTCTAGTTCTAGTGCACCAATAATGTAGCTAGATATGAGGCTTTGGTCCATGGATTATCAATGGCCTTGAGAAAGGAAGTCAGGATCTTGCAAGTGTTTGGAGATTTTGAGCTGGCAGTTAAACAAGTAAGGAAATAATACTCATGCCATAACAGAAGAATGACCAACTACAGGCATAGAGTATGGGATCTCATTGAAGGATTTGATGCCTTCAACATTCAATTGATCCCCCGAGGTAAGAATCAAATTGTCAATTCTCTGGCACAGGAAACAAGTACATTGCAGCCCTCGTCGCTCTTAGGTTTGAAGAAGTTCACTGTGGATCTCACCTCAGTACCCTCAGTGTCTGACAATGTCACAAATTTCCAAGTGTTTGAGGATGGCAAGCATATTCTTGATTCCATCACTAGTTGTGATGTGTTTGCTACCCAGGTGATTGATGAGGCAGAACCTCAAAAGGCTGAAATGGACCTAGAAGGGGTCATTAACCTAAAAACTAATACCATCCCAAGGGGGATGGTGCAATTAGAATGAATTTTTGATCTGGATAAGATAAAATATCAAGAACAACAAGTGAAAAAGTATTCTCTCAACAGTCAATGTGAAACATACAACATGGGGACCCAGAAGGGTGTCAAAAATATCTTTTGGTAAAGTGTGCACTCCAGAGGAAAGGAAAGGAATTATTGATTCCTTGCACACTTATCAAGATGTGATAGCATGGAGCTATGATGAGTTAAATACATATGATACTTCGGTCATTACACATACTATTCCCCTTAAGTCAAATGTTAAGTCATTCAGGCAAAGATAGAGGCCAATTAATGCTCTGCTAGAGCCCATCATTTAGAAGGAGGTGCAAAAGCTACTTTCAGCGTGAATCATACTCCCAATAAGACATTCCACATGGGATGCAAACTTGGTTCCAATAAGGAATAAAAATGGAGAAATCAGACTATGTTGATTTCAGGAACCTTCATAGGGCATCAGAGAAGGATATTATCTAGTCCCTTCACTGGATGAAGTACTTCAGATTGTTAATGGGTCTCAGATGGTGTCTTTTCTAGATGGGTACTCTAGATATAATCAAGTTATGGTACAATATGAGGATAGGGACAAAACTGCCTTTACTACAAAATGGGGAACTTTTTCTTATAGAAGAATGCCCTTTGGATTAATCAATGTCGGGCTACATTCTAGAGGGCAATGGATATTGCTTTCAAAGACATCATTGGCAGGTGCATCATCATTTATATGGATGATTTGATAGTCTTTTCTAAGAGGAGATGTGATCATATTGAAAATTTATGCCAAGTATTCCAAAGGTGCAGAGAGTTTGGCATCTTACTTAATCCCAAGAAGTGCATCTTTGGAGTCACTGAGGGAAAGCTATTAGGGTATGTTTTTTTAGAACAAGGTATTTCCATTGATCCAGAATGGGTAGAGACTATACTGAAAATTCAACCTCCTGCAAGCAAAAAGGAAATGAATTCATTCTTTGGGAAAATCAACTTCATCAGAAAGTTTATCACTGGATTTACCGAATAGTAAAGCCCTTGAATTCCATGCTGAAACAAGAAGCAAAGGTTGAATGGAGTGCAGAAGCTAGGGAGGCATTTGCAGAAATCAAGAGAGCTATTATTGAAGCTCCAATATTGGTAAGTCCTGATTATGCCAAACCCTTTTATATATATTTATTTACTTCAGAACATTCCTATGTTGGCATGCTAACCTAGAAGTCCGACCAAGGGAATGAACATCACATAGCCTTTATGAGTGCTCCTCTGAAGGATGCAGAATTGATATATCCTAATATAGAAAAATAGGCTTATGCCTTGGTCTGAGCAGTAAATAAATTCAGACACTATATCTTGAGAAATAAGGTCCTTGCTATAATACCTGATCCTATAGTAAAGTTGTTACTAATGCATAATGAATTGGGAGAACACAGGGCTAAGTGGGTAACTATGTTACAGGAATATGATATTGAGATCCAACCAATGAAATTGGTGAGAAGGAAGGGACTGACAAAGACAATGGCTAAGATAGGTCTTGACCTCATAGCTCAGCAATATCACCTCCAAGAAGTGTCTCCAGAAGACTGGTATGATGAAATAATCTACTATCTGTTAAACCAGCAGTGTCTTGAACACCTTAATGCAGTACAAAGGAGAGTTTTGCATTTGAAGAGTGGCAGTTTTATGATGAAAGGAGCTATCTTGTATAAGAGAAATCATGAGGGGGTTTAATTGAGGTGCCTAGGGAAGGAAGAAGTTGGAAGGGTGATGTCTGAATTTCATGGAAAATATGGCACAGGCCATGGCTCGACACCTTCCACTGCAAATCAGATCCTAAGGGAAGACTATTATTGGCATACCTTGTTCAAAGATACACATAACCATGTGAGGACTTGTCATGTGTGTCAAACTGCAGCAAGTAGGGAGAAACATGCAACCCTTCCACTTCAGCCAGTCATAGAGGTAAAACCATTTGCACAATGGGGAATGGAATTCATAAGTCCAATCAATCCACCTTCCTCTGTAGGCCATAGGTATATTCTTACTATAACTGATTACTTTACCAGGTGAACTAAGGATCTTGCATGCAAGCAATGCACTTCTGAGGTGGTAATCAATTTTGTAGAGTCGGGTATTATTAATCACTTTGGATGTCCATTGGCTTTAGTTTGTGATAATGGTCTTGCATTTGCATCATTGAAATTTTCTAACTGGGATTTTGATCATGGAATTGTCATAAAATTTGCATCTAATTACTACCCGTGGGGCAATGGTTTGGTTAAGTCTTCCAACAAGAATCTATTGACAGTCATCCGTAAGCTGCTAGAGAAAAACCCTAAAGATTGGCACACCCAACTTAGATTTTCTCTTTGGGCAGATCATGCCAGATGGAATACATCCCTAGGAACCTCTCCTTATCACTTAGTGTATGGCTTGGAACTTGTATTTCCCATCCAGCTGAAAATCCCTACCCTATAATTTATCAATGAATATTATGATGGAGAGGATAAGCGTGAAGCCCGCTTAACTGAATTGTTACACCTTGAAGAGAGAAGAGATGAAGCCTTAGAAAACTTTGCCAAGCATCAAGGTGTAGTGAAAATATGGTTTGATAGGAGAGCCAAGGTGAAAGCCTTTAGAATTTTTGACTTGGTTCTATAATGGGATAAATCCCATGACCAAAAAGGGGAGCACGGAAAATTCAATAGACTTTGGCTCGACCCTTATTACATTGCAGAGATTCTAGGAGATAATTCTTTCCATTTGAAAACTCTCACTGGAGTGGATATCCCACTACCTGTCAATGGGTAGTATTTGAAGCATTATTTCCAATCCTGAGTTGTTTACAACTCTTTCCTTGTACATAAGTAGGTTAGGTTTCCTTTCTGTTCTGTTTTTGCTTTTGGTTAGGGTAGGTCTGCTTCGATTGGTTTTGCTTTCTACTTTGCTCCTGCTTTGGGTTTTCTTGCTTTCTTCTGGGCTTATTGCATATGTATGATTGGCTACTTGCCTGGGGCCATTCTGGGAATTTATTTTACAAACTCCAATCATCTTTTTAGAGTCAGTTGGTGGATTTCCTTTGTCTGATGTTGCATATGCTTGGAATTGGAGTCACTTGATTATGTCAAATTTTGGAGTGTATTTGGGTCTCATGCATACACACAAATCTTAAGGTTTCCAAGGTTGCATATGGTCCTTGTGAGGTCTGATTGGGTGAAAAATCTTATATTCTGCTCCAATGTCATTGTGGTTCTCATCCCTGAGTGCGGGCTTCATTGCTTGCAAGGTGAAAGAGAAGGTTTAAAAGATCTCAAAGAGAATATCAAAAGAAAAGAAAATACTGAAAATCAAAAGAAATGTTCACCTTATCAGGGGTATCCTAGTATCTCTATCAGGGCTATGGACACCTGGCTGGTAGTAGAGCTATGTTAGGGAGGGTCGCAGTGATAACCTTGTCAGGGCTATGGGCGCTTGAGTGGCAGCGGGGCTCTATCTAGGTTGCTTCTAGAGTTGGAATCCTTATGTATCCCTATCAGACTAAGTTTGGTCCCTGTTTCCACTGAGGGAAAAGGAAATGAATGTATATACACACACTTCGACCCTGGTACATGAAAGGTTTGCTTGTTTGTGATTTTTGAAACCTTGTCCATAGGTAACCTAATCCATCCATATCTGGTTTGCGAAACCAAAGATTCTGTGTTGATTCCAGTTTGTCATTGAAATGCTTTGGAGAATTTCCCTAGTGGAGTCGCCATTTGTTATGCAGTTTTGCACACACGTCCCACTAAAAGTAGGGACCCTCTTTTGCTTGGCCTTTTGGTTCTTTTATGTGGCCTTTCCCTTTTTTGAGCCTGTCTTTGAAAATCTTGAGTTTCTGGTTTTTGGTGCTTCTGTCCTAGATTTGGATTACTTTACAATGTTCCTAAATGCTTATCTTTCTTGTAAAGTGCCCCCATTATGCTAGCACTAAGAAAATTCTAAGTCTTTTGTACAATTTCAGGTTTTTCCCTGTTTTTGGGATTTTTCCCCTCAAGCGGATTTCCCCGACTGCCTAGAAAGCCTGACGAGGCTAGTTTTGTGTTGTCTTCGGAGATTTTGGTGCTTCACAAAATTTCATCTTCTCTGGATTCCTCCAAAATTTCTTCATTTCCTCAGTTTGTGTCTTTGGGTTGGTTCTGCGCTATCTTCGAAGATTTTGGTGCTTCACGGAATTTTGTCTTCCCCGGTTTTTTTTTATTTTCCCTTTGTTCCTTTGTTTCCCTAGTTTGTGTCTTTGGTTTTTTTACCTCGATACCAAAGGTGTCTCAAGGCCAAGTTGCATTTGAGTGGTTCATTGCCACACCACAGGGACTTCTACCTTAGCTTGTGGTGGCGTGGTTTACCGCCTTACCTCAATGATTGAGTAAGTGGCTAGCGGTAGTGCGAATTTAGTCACTTTGGAGGCGTTGGGGGGCCAAATTGTCGGTCAGTGGTGTGGGAATTGTGTTGACTTCATGGGAATCTGTTGCCTTGGAAAAATCCTGATAATTCATCCCTACTTCATTTTCTCGTGATATGCTAAGTTTTGTTGGTTTCGGTGATTTTCATCCCTGTCGGATTGTTTTGAAAGTCTGCTATTTGTCGAAGACTGAGAAGATTCATGGTCTGACGATTAATGGTTCTACATTGCATGATGGATTTGGATGATTGAATTATATGTGCAGACATTTCTGGAGTTTTGACTTATGAGTGATTGGCCTTCTGGTGATTTTTGTGCTTCCCTCGCTAAAGTCCACCTGGCCCGAAATTTCTTGAAATTCCTTCCTGATCTTAATTCCGCGAGGGGGTGAAAATCCCGAACCTTAGCAAGGGGGTTGCTTTAATGAAGTTTTATTAGATTTAGATGGCTATTTTAGATTCCTTTGATGATTAGCATGCTGTTTATGATTGATTAACATAGAATTTCATGCCATAATGAATATTAATGGTGGCCACTTTGAATGCAGGTTGGATCGGGCAGATTGTTGTTGTCGAGCTGAGAGGAAGAAGTGGGTGTACTTTGCGGGATTGCAGCCAGGTACATTTTGTGGCTGCGGGCAAGTGAAACTCGCTCATGCATGGCTAGGTCAATGTGCTTGAGGGCCGTTCGTTCGAGTTGGGCGTGACATGGGGGAATTCAAACTGATTTGACTCGATCGGATTTGTTGGGGAGGCTCAGCTCAGCTGTTGGTCAATGGCTTGTATTTACACTCATATGACGCATGCGTTACCCTTCTCCTTATTAGCGTTAGTGGGAAATTAATGGTGAAGGGACCTATGGGGTTTGTTTGATCTGAATCAAGATTTGTAAAGATCCTAGACTGATCTGAAGGGGTGCCTCATGCATTCATTGCAGGATGATGATTTATTGTAGGCTGTTTGGGCCGATATGGTTGGTGGCTGACCTTCTTTGAAACCCTAGCTCGAGCCAACACAGAACAAGATTTCTATAAGTATGGAATTTTGCCTCATTTGTTGGGGTTAGAAAAAAAATGCAGGTTATTGTTGGGAAATAGAGGTTAGACAAGTTTGTAAAGGGTTAGACAGTAGATTAGAAGAATTAGGAGTTAGTTTCATTTTCAAGCAAATGTTGTAATATAGAATATCAGAATTGTTTCTATTACTGGTGATTCAATACAAGTGAAAACATTTTGTTATTATTGGTGTCTTCTTTGGATTAATTTGTCTTTTATGGTTCTTATTCTATCTTCCAAATTGCTTGGAAATATCTAAATGTATTTTAGATTTAGAGTAAATAATTTAATGGTGCTTATGATTTAATACTTGAAGTGTTGTAGCAATCATGGTTCATTCTTTGGGCTACTTCTTGATTGTGGGACTGTTGTGCAAGGTCAACCTGTACTTGTTCTTTATGTGCTTAGCTCAATTGTGGGCACTTTTCCATGTCAATTGTAAAACTAAGGTTGGATTGAATGAATGTGCATAATTTGAAAATCTTTAATTCCTTAGAAGATTGCACTGTTTCTATGAGATTGCAGGTATAGTCTGGGTTAAACAAAAAGTAATTTTAAAGGGATTGGTTTGTTCAAAGTATTTATTCATCAGTATTGTTGATCTTAGGAGTAATATCAATCTTAGGATCTCTGAAACCCTTACCTTTTTCTATTTGAACTGCAGTTAAAGTAGGAACTCAAGTATCACTTTGTTGCAAAATCTAATAAGTTTAGAGTCTCCAACATTTGCTTTGTAAGGTCCCCTTGTGATTACTAGCATTTTCACATTTATCACTGAATGGTTCCACTGCACTGTCATGACCTGACACTCGAAAGACCTTAGGGTTATCTATTTGTTCATAGAGATCAACCTTTGAAGAGAGATAGGATATTTTATATTTTGTCTGAGTTGTTGATGTGCAGAAAACACCATCAACAGATCCTAGCTACCATTTTTTTCGCATGAATTGGGCTAATTGTTCACTTTCAATTTGTTGTAAGAAAAAAGAAAAAGGAGCGGAGTGAAATTGTTGCAATTTTTAGAGTGAACTAGGGTTTTCAATGTCATTTCTAGGGTTTCTAGCTACATTCAAACCAATAAGTGAATTGAACTCCTTTAATTACAAAATTATTTTCAAAAGTTATTTGAAGGTTTAGGAAAGTGATTTAGGGTTTGGAAAGAGCTCTCAATTGTGTTTTTATAAATAATTTTCATAGAGATTTTCCAAAAAAACCCTAGAGAACCCTAATTTAAGGTTTTAGTTTTAAAATATATGAAATCATGGCCGGAACATTGAGGGGATTTAAGAGGAAACTTGATGAGGAGATCATGGCTTATTTCTAGGGTCAAAAAAGAGACCTAAGGTTTTCCAAGGATCTAGAATCTTGTTAGATAGAATTATAGACAAAAATGATAGGTGTAGATATGTAGTGATCCCAATTTATGGATATGCCTTGTTCAAACATTGTTACAGAAAATACTTCACCGACATACCAATGTGCAACATATAGAAATTAGGGTTGGGGAAGATGGTGTGCCCTAATGTATTTATCAATGTGGACCTAATTAGGGCTATGGAAAAATCTTACAACCGTAGCACTAGGGGTATTATTGTTGGAAATGGTGGAACCTTAGTGAAAATTGACAAGGAATACATATGTGAAGTATTTGATCTAGATATGAATGCTCATCTACCAATTGAATTAGAAGCATTGACAGGAGAATACCACTAAAGAAAGGATAGATATAAAGTGAAGTGGCTCCCCAGTTTCAGGTCAAGAGGGCCAAACAAAGAGCTTCAAAGGTTCACAAGGGGTGATCTTGAGTCCTTCAACTATGATATGTTTGAAGGATATTTTTAAAGGACTTATCTTTCCTTATGTCAGGTATTGGGAATGTATTGCAAGACTCAAATTCCTATGAATTTAATGGTTTTGGAAGTAGACATATAAACTAGGGATGTGAATAGACCCTTTGATTATGTAGGGTTCATTATAGAGGAGCTCTACAAAGCTCTCACTTTTATTCATAAGGGCTACAATATTATTTAATTCAAGTGGTATTCTATTCTTTCACATAATGTTGTATGTTGGGAGGAAAATATGGGATCCCAAGTTGAAATGCAGGCCTTTCAATGAGCAAGGATACATGCTTCTAATGCAAGAGTGGGAAAAATATTTTGGATAGTAACTATGAATCATCCTACTATTTCATCTTTGAGCAATATTTATTAGTTTTTTCCTCAAGAACCTAGGGCACACCATTGATTGGGGCCTATTTGAGGAGGTAAGAAGATTTTTAGACCTCAACTCCTACTTGAATCTGGTTTTGAGCACAATTAGGGAGATTGGTTCTTCCATTCTAATTCAACAATTATCAAGGTATATAGGTCTCTAGTGGCCCCTCACATTCTACCTAAATCATTTCTAGATAGAATAAAATTCTTAGAGATTATTTGGTAGCTAAATGAGTCGGACAAAAATCATTTCAAAAATTATAAAATGTACACCATTCTTCCCTCAACACTGATTTTCTCATATTTCATGGTTACATCTAGAAAAGGACTGGAATTGATTCAAAATAAGTTGTTGCCATACATAATGAAGTATGACAAAACTAGAAATTTTGATCTAGAGTCCTTCGTTCATAATACAAGGACTCAATACAATTTAGCCACATTTATTCATGAATTTGTCCCTATCAAATATATTGTCAAAAATTGCTCCTCAGCATCAGAGGCCATGAAAATAAGAGAGCAATGGGTCAAAATTCATATTGTAGAGGATAAAAGGAAAGGGGCCAATCCCTCTTATAAATGAGCCTACACTAATATTGAGGATCCCCTTCTGAGAATAAGAATGATGTTGGATGATGCAACCAACCTATTGGAAAATGTGCCACTAAGGGTACCAAGAAAAGATGAACTTGACCCATCCTTAGCACACAAAAAAGATCAACCAGTGGTAGAGAATGTTATTCCTCTGTAATTTATGGCTCCTCAAACTATTTCATTAGTTGATTATCCCATTGATCCAAGTGAATTCCCTGAAGATTCAAACTTGCATCAAGTGATGCAACCTCCAAGGAGGGTAATTGTAAAGAGAGCATCATCCAACAAGATTCTTATCATTTTTTAAATTAGTGATCAAATAGTTGATGATGTGAGATAACCATCTTGCTTTGAATTCATGGAAGATGACAAATTCATCAATATAAGATCATTCATGGATTATATTCTAAAGATCAAGGGGGAAGAGCTAAATAAAACCTTGGATGATCAAAATCCCACAAAAGAAAGGATAAAGGAAATTATTACAAAATTCTAGGACAAGGTCAATAAAGAGATGACAAACATGACCCAAAAAAAGGGAAGAAATATTATGAAGAAATGAGGTTGCCTATTGCTACCAAGTTGGGATATATCATATCATATTACATTTGATATAATTAGAATGCAAGAAGGGATCAACCTAATGCTTACATCAAAGGAGAAAGAAAATGCACTGTACTTTGGCTCTAGGTTTAATCCTAGACATGAAACCTTGGCAATATGGTCTATCTTTCTTGAGACTAACAAGCCTAAGGTGGTTGATGATGAAAGTTAGTTAACTATAAATCTAATTGCTAGAAGAATGATAGCTAACAGTGCATTACAAGCACCACTCTAACAGTCAATTTAGCATTGTTCATAGAGGCTAGGGTAAAATAATTAGAAACAGATATGGGAAAGGTGAACATTGAGAACTTGAAGTTGCAACAATAATTAAATATTGTTTCAGGATTTTTGCCACCTCCTTCATTGGCTCTAGCTGAGAGAGAAGATGAAGAAAAGATAGCTTTGAATGTGGAGATCAGGCAATTAAAAAAGGATATTTACAAGAAGGAAGAGTTGGAGTTGAAAGAAAAAATAGAACGTCAAATGAAGCTTATAGATATGATCAACAATATTTTTGGTCATGGGCTATCATGCATTTTGGGATTTCTTGATCAAACAGGGAGTGGGTACAAGGTAGTTTTGTCAACCAAAATAACCCATATTATTTTGAAGAACAAATTCCAGGGTATCATTAATACCTGGAACCCAATGAAGAGTATGATTAAGGAGACACTATTAATAACAATTTTTCACATGAATGACCCTATATACTTAGGGATTATTTTTGATGATTTAGATGACATTAAAGATAATATAATTATTTATCAAAGTTTTCAATTAGGAATGGAGAAATTTCTTGAATATTTTAGGAACCCTAGGTTCAATCTCATGCCTAACATAATAAATGATGAGGGTAAAGTAAATGAGTATAAATAATGGAGAGTTGAATTCAACAATATATTACCTGCAACTATTAACCCTATTATTAAAGACAGAGTTCTAAATGTTGATAAGATGAATAATGTTATTAATAATTTGATTCAATTGGAGATGAGGTTAGAAAGGTTTGCAAAGGAAGTCAAGAAATGGATAGAAAGTGGATATTATAACCCTTTGCTTCATATTAGAGCAATTTTGGCATATCCTTAGCCCACAAAGGAAATTTTTGTTGAGTGGACGAAATAGTACTAGTCAAATGTGCATGTTGCCACATCTTATGTCATCATGGCAGCAGTAGGGAATATCTTCTCCAACAGTCCAGACAATTTTTTAGTCTTTTAGTAGGTTATCTCTTATATATTCTTCAAAGCTATTGTAACATTCTTTTATCCTTCTTTAGGACATGATTGTCAAATGAAAATGTGACATTTATCCTTGGCTTGAAGCTTGTTTTTCTCCCTTATTTTTATAAGAGGGAACTCAAGGCCATTTTGTCAGGATCTTGGAAAATTTTGTAAGAAGAGCACTCATATAATTTTTGTACATGTCAAGTCTAGGTTTCTATAAGAAAGGATGTTAATGTAACTATTAATTTTGTATAACAATACTAGTTCTGCACATGAATATACAATGACAATTTTTGCAGTCAATTATCTCCTCAGATGTATACTTCAAATCATTTATGAATAAAAATTTATCAAGGGTATTTTTTACATATTTTTGCAATTGAATGTTTCTTATATGGCTTCTATTCAAGGAGTAGATCAATATGATATAAAAAATAATTCTATGTTATGAATGCATGCAAGGATTATTAAGTAGAGCTGATTGTAAAATTTTGAGAGCAATAATGTAAGGCATTGTTGCTAAGATTTCATAGAACTAGTTTAAAATACTATTGTATGATTTTTCAATTAAATTCCCCTTGAGTCTGATGCTTAGGTCTAAGGCACCAGTCTGTATGAATGTGTCTAATTAAAATTCCATGTTCATCAATCTCATACTAAATTTACCTTTCAAGTTGTGATTAATTGCATAATGTTATTTGCATGTTATCATGAACTAAATGCATGAAAACCCCAAGATTCTAGCCCATTATTTGTGTTTTATCTATAATTATTAGCCACATAATGAGAACATATCTTCTTTCAATAATATCCAACAATAATTGTATGAAAATATCAGTAGATGTTGTATAGGATCACCCTCCTAGCTCTTTCAGAGCTTGAACTATAGAGGAAAAGGTTGTCTCATATTTTTCCTATTCATTGGTCAACCCCTTAGATAAATTAAGAATAAGAATTATCTATTCTTTATATTGTTGTAAGTATTAGTTGGAATTTAAAAAACAAAAAAAATGAAAAACACAACACTATTAATAAACTAGGAAAGAGGACAAAACCCTAACTAGTTAATGATAAAGAAGATGGAAATCAAAGCATGAAAAGTACATGGAAAAAATGTGTAACAACAAAAAAAACTTGAACACTCCAACAACCCTTTGCGACACCATGAATACAACCAAATATCAAATTTTATTCATGTGGAAGAAAAACTTCAGTAGAGCTCCAAAATTTAATAGTGATGAAAAAAGGAGCTTACAAGGACACAAAAACAAAATGAACATGTGAAATAAAATACCATGAATATGGAACTAAGGGTAGGTCAAGGTTAGGTTAGGTCCCTTGCTAAAAATTAGGGTTTAGAGACTACACATACCCATAAATCATGTCAAATTGGTTGTCTAATAGAGGAAACCTTACAAGTCTAATGAGGGTGACCTAGTGAACCCTTGAAAATGACTAGGATATGAGAAATGTTGGAGATTTAGAGCTTCCTTTAATTTCATGCCAATATGAAAAACTCTAAATTTTGACAAGACACATAACATTCAAAATGAAGTAGTAAACAAAGGCAAAACCAAGGCTAGACTTCAAATCTAATCAAAAGGAGAAAAAAATGGAGTTCACTTTTTTCTATTTTTTCTTCCTTTGTCATCCATTTTGAGTTTCCTCAAACATTTTCAACATTTTCAAAAGTTCACAAATCCCCTAAAACTCTATCAAGCCCCTTAAAAACCTTTTCAATATTTTCTTTAGTTCTTGAACTTTCTAACTTCCTCATAAGTAATCTTTCTTACACTTGTCACTCCTTCCAAAGGTTTTAAAACTTCTAAAAACAATAGAAAACAAAGTGTTGGTAGGTTTGTGAGTTTGAAAATTTATCAAAATTCTTACAAATAAAGCATCTATGTAAATTCTCAAGGTTTATGAACCTTTGAAATCATCCAAAACATTCACTTCAAGCTCAAATTTTAAATTGAAGGTTCCAATTTTTTTGGCATTGGTTGTTCATAGGTTCAGTAAATCATCAAAATTTCAACAAAGTTTTCAAATTAACCATAAGATCAAACAAATAAGCTTTAGATATTATGTATTGATATGTTTAAAGTTTCTAGAAAATGTTGACAAGGTTTCAAAAATTTCAAAATCTTTGATAATTGTTAAAAAAATAGATACAATCCATAACTCAAAACAAAAGCATTGAAAATTTTGAGAGTTTTGTAAGAGAGGGGGACCAATCACACCAAGGCTCCAGGTCACGAAGAGTTGAGAGCGGAGGGATGCCTTAACTTACCTCACTCTAAAGGGATGAGGATCGATAATGAAGAACACTATGTAGTACTTATGTCACTCTTCAGACCCGAGTTCGGGTTTAGGCTAGGTGAGTTGGTTTTTGGATTCGGTATTGTGTCTTAGATAGTTCTCTATTCGAGGATGACATCATAGTTATGACATGACAGTGTGGTGCACTGGCTTCTCTCAGGCACATTGGCATCTATACAGTCATAAAATAGTAAACACAACAAAAACTACCGAAAAGCCTACTAACGGCCTAGATGGTTAATCTAGATGGTAAAAACAGAATAAGAAAGTATAGGAAATAGATACTAAAATGATAAATCAAACAAATAAGAACTAGGGTGAAGAAGATGATCTCACAGAAGTTCCAACTCGCCAGCTAGCTCCATGCGAACGTCCTCCTACACACAAGAAAAAGGGAAAATTATTGGGGTTGTATAGGAGCACGCCTTAGTCTAAACCCCATTTTGGTGTTTCCACCTCCATAGATAGCCAAAAAGAAACAAAGTAGAATATGTGATAAAGGAAAGAAAGTAATAAGCACTACAAAACAATATTATGCCACTCAACCAAATCAAAAAGGAGAGGAGTGAAACCTTACCACCTCCACCCAAAAGCTCACTAGCCAATGGAGGAGATATGGACTTGGTAAATTCACCAGAGCCACAACTGTGGTGAAGGGAGGCCTCACAAGGCTCCAAGCCCACACTTCTATGGCTTGCTTCACACTTGTAATGTGGAGTTGATGGAGTGTTGTTGCTGCTGCAATGATCAGAACTGGGATGTTAGAATGTTGCTTGAGAGTGAATGAGATGCTTAAGAGTTTGCTAGAGAGTTTCAAGAGATCGTGAAGAGATCAAATGAATGAAGGAAGAATGTCTTTGAAGGTGGGATGGGAATAATTTACCATTTTTGGGATCGGTTGGTCAAAGAGGGATGTTATGATTCGACCCCAATCAGGTGTGTAACACCTCTGCCAACTTCAGATGTAGGAATCCATCAAGGATGGCAGTGCGTCGTGTAGACATCTATGCGTCGTGCATTCATCCCCAAAAAATAGTCTCTCATCGACACAAATAAAAATTCCAAGTGGATGGAAGGTAGTTGGGTGATGTGGAATTTCACCTTCAGATTTGATTTTCTAAAGTGAGGGTATTGTTGAAAATCCAAAATAATGAGAGGGGGGTGAATCAGTATTCCATAAAACCATAATAAAATCCACTTAAACATTATCACAATTGTGACTGAATCAATAAGAGAGAAGATAAAAACAATTCAATGCAACCATACACATGAACAAGATTTTTACATGGAAAACCCAAAATGGGAAAAACCACGGTGAGGGTTAACTCACAATATATTATATCTGGATACAAAATATTATGGGGCTCACTGCCAGGACCCATTATCCTTAAAAAGGCTCACTTCTTGAGTACAAAAGATGGCTAACTACCAAGATACAATGATAGTGGCCTACTACCAAAGATTGATCTGATAGGATACACCTTTGATGTGTATGGTTTAGTTCCACTGAAGCTCAGAATAAGAAGTGCTGCCTCACAACAGTCGATCACCAAACCTGTATTGATTACAATTGATAAAGAATTTAGGCTCTGATCTTCTCCTCTGTTCACATGCACTTCTCCTTCTCACTCTCATGCGCTACACCACTCTCTTCTATCTTTCATCTTATATATATACAAGTATATCTTATCCATCAATTAGGTCGGCCTAATTAGATGAACACAAAATAATCAAAACCTTCTTCGTCAACACCATATAAGATTTAAACATTTTATCCACATAGTGCATTATACCAAGTTGGCTATCATCCATAAAATATAGCTAGTCTTCATAATATATTGCATTCATTGAGTCGGCCAAGACTAGAACACAATTCTCCAAACCAACAAATAATCCTCAAAGCAAACACCTTCCAGATTTGAGAACACATTAATTTCCCATCATACTACCAGCAAAGAGACTATCAACAAAACCACAGTATAAGAATATTCACCTTAGTAGAATGTGGAGTTTCCCACACAGTATGCCAAACACAGAGTAGTAGTAGGATACAAAGTTAAACTCTATCAAAGATAACTTTCTGCTCACAAAAAAGGACGTCTCAAGATCTAGGATATATCTATCTAACTGAGTCAAGAAAACATGGTTAAGAGATTAGAGTCATATAAGATCTTGTGGTGAATTTATAACTCAAATACCAATACACTGATCCATCACAAAAGAGTATTACCAGCAGAGAACAACTTCTGGTAAACCAATAAGACTTCCCATATAGTTATCACCATGTTGACATCAATGACAACATAGGAACAACCAACACAACCATCCATGCTTCATGCTCATGTTGCAAAGCTTCCAACAATATCCCCCTTTGGAATTGATGGCAACATGCATGACAAAAACATTTTCCAGCATACCACAACTGAATACTCTGACTACTCCCCCTATTAAAATTATTCTTTCACAAAAATGTTTTTCCTCTATCTCTCCATCTCTTTATCTCTCCCCATTTGACATCAATGAAAAAGGAAAGGGTACGGTATATATGTAAATATGCATCAAAATGTAACTAGAAAGATATGAACACAAACTTGAATTAACCTAAAGAAGAGCCTCTGAGACTCTCTAGGATAGCCTTCCATGACACTTTACCTTCTTCCCATGAACCTTTTTCCCGTAACAAGAGTCTTGTAAAATAGCTCAAGTTTAGCTAAGGACTCTACACCATCTATTAAAGTATTGGGACTAAGATTAATCTCTGATAATTCACCAATATAACCAAGAGCACTAGAAACAAAAGTATGTCTGAGTTTAATCATGTCTCTAAGTGCCACAAATTTCTTGGTAACATCTATCCTTTGATCTTGTAGAGAGAAGAATTTATCCTAAAGCTACACAATGTAGGACCACCTATGATTATCTTTATCTTCTACTAACTTGTATGTATCTGCCTAAGTGCTCAACCCAGACTCACTCATCCTTATCTCATTTCTCATATCCAATGTACTACCAAACCAATCTAGGCAAAAAGAAAGTAGTTCTTGTGCCTCTTTTTCACAACCTCATACACTCTCCAATTCCTTCATTACTCGATCGTGTGCATTAGCACATTTTCCTTTGATATCTTCCAAATTTACTTAATCAAATCTAATTCCAGCAGACATTTCAAGTTCAAAGATGTAGACCTTCAAAGAATTAATCATTCTACGAAGATTCTCCACAACAAAAATAGATGAATCAAAATTAGCATTGGGAATAACCTTCTATAATTCTTCCAAAACTCTTTGAATATTTATTCTTTCATAGTCATGTTCAAGCTCACTTTATTCTGCACCTTCTTTCTTAACAACACTCTTCCTTTTCTTCCCTGTTCTGATCATGCTACCAGAGGTACCTTCTACATTGAGATCCTTAGGGCTTTCGAAAAGAATTTTAGCATATTTATCAACTTCAACCTCTGACACTTCATAATCTAATTCAGATATCCAAACTAACCTTCATTCAACTACTTCCATGTGACATAAATCTATAGGCACAAGAAAATTTATGCTTCCAGAGTATCTTTCCACAACACTTACTGGAATCCTAAACCTTTTGTTCATTTTCATCTGAAATGTTCCAAAGAATGCAGCAAGGGCAGACTCTTGTGCATCTGAACTACCAAGATTTATCATTAATTTCCTGATTTTATAGGAAATAGTCTATGAATTTGACCATTCTATCCTTCCTATTACCAGTAATTCTCTCAAAAAGTAAAAGAGTAAGAAAACAACCAAATTGTCATACCAGAATGTATTCTTCTTACTCTTCTTGATCTCCTTTAAATTCTTCAAAAGATGTATACGAAGTAATTCACACAAGTCATATTCCATACCTCTTGTTACCATATCAACAACAATATGCACCACAACAATAGAAACTGTAAGGTCGTTGTTAGGGATACAAACTTTGTAACCGATGACCATAGCAACATACCTTATTACTGGATCACCAATTGAACTCAAATCAATCTCTTTCCTTTTAGAACTCGCACCTGTAACCTCAATTATTTCTTTTTTCATCCATAGCCTTTAGTTTGGGAACTAGTCCAGAGGAACACAAACTAGTCACATCTCTAATAGCTTCTCTGGAAATCAAATGCGCCTCATCTATCTATAGAGATTCATCATGAATTTTGCTCAACACTATTCAAATATACTTCTTCTCAAATTCAACAAGGGAACTTTCCTCCAAAAATCCAACTTTTTCTCAACTAATATTCTGCAGGCATCATCGCTCTCTTTCAATTCACTTTCCCAAAGCACGTTCAATTGAACTTGATGTCTTCTCTTCAATCTTACAATAAACAAATGCATAAATATATTCTATAGGAAACACTCTCGGAGGGATGCAAGAGAATGCACCAATAGACTATTCTGACACATTCCTCAAATATCTCTTCAACCTAGCTTTATCCGCACAATTCACAACCTTTAGATTATCTTGTTGATGCCAAAAATTGACAAGGTAACAACCCTTTGTCAAAAACTCAGTTAAAGGGGGAATCTATTGCACTAAACTGAGTAACCTCCAGATTTTAAAGAAATGGAATCTTCTATAGCTGGGGTTTTGAATGGGAAAAGGAAGCAAATATAAAATAAAAGGATCTAACTAGGGTGATGCACCAAGGTTTAGATGTAAGGCACGATAGATCTATCTTGTAGATGCGATCTAAGGGCCTGCTCGACAATCTTCTATGTCTGAAATAACAACTTGTAAAATAGAAAGACCTAGATAATTCATTTCATGAAATAAAATAATTTGCATAGATATTTATTGAACATAAAGAGTCGAAGACATGGTTCTAAATCAACGTTCTATTCAAATCATTGAAGTTGCAAACAAACTATTCAAAAATAATACATTATAGTGTTATCAATAGTTAAAAAATAGTAAGGCCAAATTACAAGGGCACAGTCTATGAGTCTTTATAGTTATCTAACAAAACAAAGGCCTGGTGTCTCCCTAATTCTTCTATAGATATTTCAAACTAATAACAAAACAACTATTCACTTATATCAAAAACTCTCTTAAAAACTAACTCACTCTCCCTTTTCCCTGAGAGAACTAGTATATATAGACAAGGGCATCCACCACTTGAAGGATTGTAAAAATATTTCTCATCATGAATCACGATGCTTACAATAATTATTCATCACAGTCGTTGTAACAAAAAGATTCCCAAGCATGAAACCAGTCATTCGCTAGCTAGATGCATTCCCTACAAATGATGGCAATGGTCTCGACCTACCCAGCATAAACAAGTGTCACCCCTTAGTGAAAGCAGTTAGAACACGTGACACAACATGACAGCCTGATGTTCACATCACTCCTCCCTTTTATGTAGTTGCATTGAAGGAACATGTGGTGACATTTTGCAACCCGTAGTTCATCCTCCTCATCCTTTGATGAGAGCTTGTGATGAGAAGACATGTAGCAACATCTTTGTTATCGACGCTACTTGAGGGGCCCGCCAAAAGCTTGCATGGTTGAAGGCTACGTGGCAGGAAGTTAGGACCTGAAGGAGAGTTATATGAAAGTATGTCATACTCACCTGATCTCTTGACACGTGGGGGAAGAACGGGGCTTTGAAGAGAAGGGAAGGGAAGCTCCCCTTTGATAAGTTCTTTGGTGACATGTGGCGATAGTGAGTCGAGAGTGCCGAAAGACTATCGGGAGGCTTCCAAAAAATCATCGGGAGCGGTTAGAAGTCGGGCAAGACATCAAAAAAAAACCCGAAGGGAGCATGGGGTATATTAAATATCCACAACTTTTGGCGACTACCAGGGGCGTTTCGCTTGCAGAATGATGAATCCAATTTTTTTTGGCTTTGTAACCAAAGCTTTATCCATTGGGAATTGGAGTCAGAGCTTAGAGAGGGTGACTAGCAAGGGTAGCCAGTCGGCCTCAGAAGGTGTTGATGTGGTGCGCAAGATTTTGTGTGCCTCATGTAGGTCGATTACCTCCTTAAAGGAGAGCACCGCAGATATTCCAGACTTGTCCTCGAGCTAAAAAAGTAGCTGTGTGATCTAATGAGTTACACCCTCAATGTCCTCGATGGTGGGAGGCTGACTGAAACTCTAAAAAACTGATAAATACTACTTCCTCTCCTCAATTTTGGCTACAATCTGCTCTACGGTAGCCACTGATTCATCAGGGAGAAACTGAGAGGATAGGCCCATCTAGGTTAGTTGGGAAAGCCTTGCCTGAACGTTGTCCATTGTCTGCCCTAATGTAACCAAGCATCATTGAGCATGAAGGGTGGCCTCTTGGCATTAGATAAACTCCTTTGCAACCTGAGTGACTGCCCTCTAATTCTCGATCCTTGCTCATTCCAGGTCCTCGCTTAGCACTGTGTATAGCTTGCCTAGCGGCCTTTCTGCTTTGGGAACCTTTTCCCCTATGAATTGTGGGAATTGTTCCATCGTGCCATGAACCTCTCTACATAAATCTGTTGCCTCCACCATGAATCGGATTGTGGGATGGAGAGTTGGGTATAAAGCCTTGAATCTCTCCCAGTAGGAAGCATATAGTTGTTGGGCCACTAAGCAGAGGTCTATCTATGGAGCAGTATTTTGAACGATCTTCTTCAAGAGATTAATCTTTGCATCCTTTGTCCCCATCTCCTGCGTTAGCCCCAAAATTTGTTTTGTGGCAGAGGTGAGCTTCTCCTGCAAGTCCTTTTATGCAGCCAACCATCTTTCGTCCACCTAGTTTTGGGTTGTAAACTCTTCCTCCAAGGAAAGCCTGAACTTTCAAAGATCTTCTTGAAATTGACCCTGTGCGTTCGCTTGGTTTGCATCCTTTTCTTATATTGTTTTCTCCAGATGAGCGCGTAGTTGTTGTAATTCTTTGATATTTTGCTGAACCTCTCCCTCTGACTAGACCAACCTGTCAGATAATTCCTGGTTTCTTTATTGCAGCTCAATTATCTGATTAGACTCTTGGGATTGGAATTTCTTTAGCTCCCTTTGCAAGCTAACCCATTTTTCCTACACATTTTGTGCAAGGTGCACCCTTTCAACTTCTTGTGATTTTTCTTTGGCCAACGCGACTTCCAGCCTTGCCTTGATGGCCT
>CM021104.1:266421123-266550937 GCA_007115665.2 Sequoiadendron giganteum | reverse complement strand
TAGGTCTAAAATTGACTTGGAAATATCTCATGCTATCAAATGAAATAATAGTGTCTAAAAATAAAGATGATCTATTGTTAGACAAGTAAGGGTTATACAACATTATAACTCATATATCAAAATCATATCTAAAATTTAAATTTTAAATTTATATATTTAAATCATATGAAATATTCCCTCCATAGAATTGTTCGCTATAACTTGTCAACTGTACCCCTACCTAAACTATTATTAAATACAATTCAAATCAAATTATTTCATAGAATAAATTTTATAGTATATTCTAAAATTCACATGGTTGATTTTTTTTTTTTATCATTTGTGGGCATTAGATTATAATTGTGCATACCTAATAAGTTGAAAGTATTCCTCTGATTTTCAAGGTGGATCTTTCCATGAAGGTTAAGTTGGATATGCGAGTTGAAGTTTATGCATAACATTAATATGCTAGGAGGATACTTTTGATTTGTGAAGACACTACATAGAGCAATATGTCAGGGAAGATTAATGTTATCATCCATCATGTGGGGAAAGTAGGGGATGCATATAATTAATTTCCATGTGTGCTTTGGGATGATAAAAACAAATTTGAAACTTTCATTATTAATACATAGATACTACATTGACAACTAATAATCAATCAACTCAGTAATTATGCTCTACACATTTTGTGGGAGTGATATTTTTGGACTAAACTATTTCATATGACTAAGAAGGTGATGTATGAGACATGATGGGTAGTTGGATGCATTTTCTATCTTATGATAAGCTAGGTTCTATTTTAAATTGATATTTGTAAGGTATAAACAACATTACTAGACTTATTTGTATTGTGCCATATTAACTAAACCCTACGCAAGACTACAAAGATTGTTAGATTAATATTATTCCAAGCTATTAATAATCTGATAAATAAAACAAAAATCTCATCCACTTGGGTTTAAACAAATTGAGGGACATCGAAGGTCGTCTCTTTTGATAGTGATGCCAACTGATTGTAAGTTGTGTTATGCTTATAAGCTTTACCATTAATAT
Organism: Sequoiadendron giganteum; assembly: GCA_007115665.2. NCBI lineage: Eukaryota > Viridiplantae > Streptophyta > Pinopsida > Cupressales > Cupressaceae > Sequoiadendron > Sequoiadendron giganteum. The sequence continues at coordinate 266,549,902 of CM021104.1, read as the reverse complement.
TTGAATTTTGTTTAATCTTTATTTGTACATCATTATTGAGCATTTGAATTAAAAAATATTCCCCATCAAATACTAGAATAAATTTAATCTCACAAAAATTATCCATATACTAATTTGTGTGGAGTTTCATTCTAGTTCAATTCTATTTCAATGCACATGAACAACAACAATTTCAAAAGAGAAGCTCTTAGCAAGTTCATTTTGCTAGGTTTGCAAAGATCTCAACTATGCCAAATTTATCAATAGCCCCAAACCTCAAGAAGCAAGTTATTGTGTTGCAATTGTTTGTGAAGAAGAGGCCATATTGCTTTTGGTAAATATGGAGGAAGCATTCAAGAAGAACAAGCTCCTAGATCCTTAATTATTGAAGAGATTTTTATCTCTACATAAGAACACATTTTTAGTAGGATGCATTTTTCTACAAGGACTATAATGCATGAGATACAAAGTCAACCCATGAAATACTTCCAATCCATCATTTTTATAGTCTTGAGACAAAAACTATTGTATGAATTACACACAAAAATGTTAAATAAAAGTAAAAAAACATCTTATCATAAACAATGCTACATCTTATATATAACAAATATATGAAGTTATGACATATATCGACATTAAAAAATTGTTTAGCAATGTCTTCTAAACAAATAAATGTGTCCAAATTCATTGTACAATGTGTACTTGTACAAACCATTGTTAAAATTTGTAGTAAAGTCATAAACGAACTTTATTTCTTTAAAAAGTAATATTACAAACATGACTTTATCTAAGAAGCCTTTATAAATATATTATTATATCACTAATTAAGTAATAATAAATTAAAGTTGATATTATATTTTATAATTAATTTAGTAAAATATTATATTATTTAAAAAATAAATAACAAAGTTATACAACCTATCAAATTATTCCTTTCAAATTACCTATCGCTCATTTATTACACAATTATCTATCGCTCATTCATTACCTCCCTTCAAATTATGTCTCGCTCATCCATAACACCTTTACCTTCTTTCAAATTACCTATCACTCATTTATTACACAATTATCTATTGCTCATTCATTACACCTCCCTTCAAATTATCTCTCGCTCATACATTACACCTTTCTTTAAATCATCTCTCGCTCATCCATTACACCTCCTAAAAATACAAGTGCTAGTTAACTATGATTATTAAAACACTTATTTATTTACCTAGCTTAAAAGTCCTAAGAAAAGCATGTCTTTTCTATGTCCACACAAAATCACATTTAAATTGCATGTACAAACTTTCTACGTGGAAATAATCTTTATGAGATAAAGCAAAATGACAACCCAAGAATAGATGAAGATTGAGTGTGCCTTACTGTTCCTCCAATATAACCCTTACATTTCTAAAATGAACAAGGATCTAAAAAGTTAGGAAAAAAATAAATATTTTCCTGACACGCATCTTTTTAGTTTATATTATTTTATTGCATTCATTGGGAGGAGACTAGATTCCTTCAAACTCTGGCCCAATAATTCCATGTGCAGTTAACAAGAGGTTAATCCCCAATTTCACAAATAGGTAGTAAACAAGATTTGTTCAACTTGGCAATTAATTACCTGCTCTCGCACGTTATATACGTGCTGCCATCTCTATGTTAGTGGAATCTTTGACATCCCCCTTTCAGTCTGCTGTGCAGCGGGAATTTCGTCCAAAGGAAGAGGCATAGGTATGTGTCATAAGACTACTGCTAGTGTCATAGATAGGCTCTAATTGGGTATTGTTTTCTGGATAGAGATCTGTTCTAGATTTGGCGGAGAATTTATTTCAGCTTTATTATCACTTTTTCAGACGCCCAACTGTGTTTTTTCTTGTTTGAATTTGTTTATGGCAGGGGGGAAACTATTCGCTATGGCGATGAGTATGTGGATTGTGTTGTTGGTTTTCTTGGTCTTGTCTGTGGCTGTTTCAGCCACAGATGCCGACTTTTCCATTGTAAGCTATGATCTGAGTAGAGATGATAAAATCATGGAGCTCTATGATCAGTGGCTTGCAGAGCATGGTAAGACTTACAATGGCCTGGATGAGAAGCAAGAGAGATTTAAGATATTTAAGGACAATTTGTTGTTTATCAATCAGCACAATATGGAGAATGGGGCCTCCTTCAGATTGGGTCTGAACAAGTTTGCAGATCTGAGCCATGAGGAATTCAAGGCTAAGTATTTGGGTGTTAAGCATGATGCTAAAAAGAGGCTTTCTAGGTCTCCCAGCCCTCGATATCAGTACAATGATGGGGAATCGTTGCCTGTCTCTGTTGACTGGAGAGAGAAGGGAGCCGTGACTGAAGTTAAGGACCAGGGGTCTTGTGGTAAGTTTATCTGAACCTTAGCTCAATTCGTTCAGGTTTTGATAAAAAAATTTTGCTCTAAAATAGAAGTTTATGGCAGATTGACTGTCTCACACAGGTCACTTAATCGGGGCATAGGAATTTATGACTACTATCTTTTATGTTTACTTTTTTTACTAACGAACCCATACAAATAGGTTTAGTAGGTAGGGGAAATGGAATTCTTAGCTCTAACGTATGAATCGATACAGTATTTTTAAAAATTATTTATTTCCTTTCTTTTAATTCATTTAGTTTCTCTTGCTATTTCACTCTGATGGATCATGGAGTCTAATCTAGGAAGTTTTCATAATACAATCATTAAAAATAGAGCTTCTCAGCAGTAGTGAATATGGGTATATGAATAAGTGGCTGATGACATCGGAGGGTAATCAGGGCTACTTCTTCTTTTCGGTTTTTGTTTAATTATGTCAGCTGTGGATACATCTGTGTATAATATTTTCAGTCCTTTTGCCATGACAATATAAATAAGTTTGGTATAAGAGGTCTGTATTATTTTGCGTCTATTCCCTTTTTTATCAATATAGTTGGATAATAACATGAATGGATGAATGAGTTCTTTTATTATCTAACCCCTTTACAGCAATGAAAGCAGATGTGATGCAGAGGTGTATAGAAATGCATGGCTCTGTTCTGTTTAGTAATTATTACAGTGGTAGTAGACATAGTCATAGCGGTACATGGGTACTTTTTAGATTCAACCCCTCTGTGGGTATGGCAATAAAAACATTTAAAGTTGATAGAGGCTTTAATAGTGGATATGTGTATATAAATTCATAGCTATTAACAATGAGTGGATATATGTGTATCGTTTATGTTTAACTTTTCCAGTGGTGAACAGAAAAAAGATAATAGTTTTGTTTTCGTATCAATATAACAGTTGTGGACATGGGTATAGGTTCATGGCTAATAACAATGAGAGGATACATGGGTATCGCTTATATTTAACTTTTCCTGTGGTGAACAGGAAAAAGAGTACAGTTCCTGGTTTTTAACAATATAACAGCTGTGGATATGGGGATAGAAATTCATAGCTATTAACATACAGCGGGAAGCATGGGTATTTTTAAAATTCAGCATTTAATAATAACATGAGTGGGATGCATGGGTATTTTTATATTTCAGCCTTTAAATAGGGCTTAACTCTTTGGTGGATACAAGTAGTGGGTGAGTATTAGTAGAGGAAGCCAGTAATTCTAATAATAAGTGGGAATATTTACAAGCTATGGTCACAGGAATCAGCTAAAGTTCACAACTATGACTTCCCATAGCCCTATTATTGAGTTTGATGTTCTATTTTGAACTTGCTAAGATTCACATATAGAACTCTCATTATCATGCTGGGATGCTCTACTGGCGCCTAACAGGTTAATAGTTTTCTGGGAGTGTGGATTGACCTTCCAACAATAATAACATAGCTTTGATAATGGCGCTGCATTTATGCCATCCTACTTTCCAATTGCAGGAAGTTGCTGGGCCTTCTCAACTATTGCTGCCGTGGAGGGCATAAATCAAATTGTGACCAAGGATTTGATTTCACTGTCCGAACAAGAACTGGTGGACTGTGATACTTCCTACAATGAGGGCTGCAATGGTGGACTCATGGATTATGCTTTTGAATTTATAATAAGCAATGGAGGAATAGACTCTGAAAAGGATTATCCTTACACAGCATATGATGGTAGCTGCGACACTTACAGGGTAATTCTTTGTACTTCCATTAATTTTTATCTAAAATTGATTCACTTTAGAAGAGCTTTGTACTGATTTTTTGATGGAATATCCCAACAGAAAAATGCCCATGTGGTGACTATTGATGACTATGAAGATGTGCCTACCAATGATGAAGTGTCGCTGAAGAAGGCTGCTGCAAACCAGCCTATTAGTGTGGCCATCGAAGCCAGCGGGAGGGCATTCCAGTTCTATGCATCTGTGAGTAATCTGTTCATATTATTATGCTTGTTTATTTATTAGTTAATTACACTCATAATATGAATTGAATGAAAGATTGCATCTAGATAATTAGTTCTAGCGCTTGAGCTCTAAAAATCATAGGGTGAAAGAGTTCTTTGTTGAGGGCACTTCGCTTGTCCAGTGGAGTTCAGTCCCTCAGCCATCAATCACCCTATCAGGTGACGTTTTGAGGCCATGGTTGGGTGTATAAGATCCTTTGTGCAGTTTTTTTTCAAATGGCAAACTGAGAAGACATTTGTATTCTTGCTGAGAACTTGAAATAAATGTGGAACATAACCCGATATGAAGCACCATTCCTTATGGCTATGGAATTTGAATACCCTGCCTGAAATTCTTAAATTGTTATTCTCGATTTTATATTTTACCCACAAACATATGAGTTCTCAATAAAATACTAGTGTCTGTAATTTGACATTTGACAAAACTGCAGAAAATCTAACATACAAAGGATCTTTTAGACATAACAATGATCTCAAGAAGTTACCTGATATGTTAGTGGATTCAAACGATGGACAAGTGGATCCTCTCACCAAAGAAGATTTTAATCTATGATTGGAGCATTAGGTTAAAGCCATCTGATAGTGCAGTGGAAGGCTGAGGATTTCAACTCCCTTCACAATTGAACTCTAGTAGGTAAAATTTATCTGATAGGATGAGTGGAAGGCTAAGAATTTCAACTCCACTGGAGTAGTGGATTCCCCTCACTAAAGAACCTGATGCTTAAGAGAGGTTGCAATAATTCAGCAAACCACCGGATCCATTAATAAATTGCTATGGATGACTAGAATAGACTTAAGTGCGACATGTATGCCTCAAATTATTTAGTGAAGATGCACAGAAGCATAGACAGCCATTTCGTTATGCCTCAATTAACTTTTGCAGCTTTGATGGGTGGCATTTGACTTTGAGTTAAACATCCTCCTGAGCAATGAATTGCCTTTTTTGGCCGGCTTAAGTACCCATGCTCTCTCTTTCTCTCCCTATCCTCCTGAGCAATGTATTGCCCCTCTCTCTCTCTCTCTCTCTCTCTCTCTCTCTCTCAATAAGTAAATCCCATATGGTGTTTATAGCGTGAGCTGTTCTCTCTCTCTCTCTCTCTAAATAAGTAAATCCCATATGATGTTTATAGCGTGAGCTGTTCTTATTTAAATCAATAATAGATTAAATTATTGCATACATCATCAATGTATCTCCTGCTGTCAAGTTGGAACAAAAATGTAAGGTATAGCTGCATATCTATTGTTCTATGTTTCTCCTTTCTATAAGTTGTTATCCTTAGACGGCTTGGTTTCAAATACATAAAGCTATACCCTGCTACACATTAAGTAATATAAATAGTATGAAATCAACATTATAATTTAAATTTAGACTAGATCTAAGAGTAGTTGTATGAAATTAACATTATAATAAATATTTAGACTAAAACTAACAGTATGCAAATTTCCGGTTTACTTGGAATTGTAGTTAATGGCTAGCATTTTTCATTTCAAGCACAAACTCAATTTTAAGACTAGATGTGTGCAATGTGTAAGCCTTATTTGTAGCGGATTGCTTATGTTTTTAGTGTTTCAATTTGATATGATACAAATAATTGGCCATCTACGAATTAGTTAGTGGTGCTTTGAATCTTAAGTAATATATATCGCTTTGACTATTGACAGAGATGAATTTCTGATTGTGGTTTTTTCTCAAATTGTCAGGGTGTGTACACAAGTGCCTGTGGGACTCAGTTGGACCACGGTGTCACCTTGGTTGGCTATGGCACGGATAGTGGTGTAGACTACTGGACTGTAAAGAATTCCTGGGGAAATAGTTGGGGTGAGAAGGGATACATCAGACTCCAGAGAAACGTAGAAGTCAACACTGGTATGTGCGGGATTGCCATGGAGGCATCCTACCCCATAAAGAAGGGAGCCAACCCTCCAAACCCAGGCCCTTCTCCTCCTTCCCCTGTGAAACCCCCCACCATGTGTGATAACTATTATTCCTGCCCAGAGAGCAATACTTGCTGCTGCGTCTTCGACTTTGGTGGGTACTGCTATGCATGGGGCTGCTGCCCTCTAGATTCGGCTACCTGCTGCGAAGATCACTACAGCTGCTGCCCTACTGACTTCCCTGTTTGCAATGTGGATGCCGGTACATGCAACAAGGTCAGTTCAGTTTGTTTCTTTTGTATTGGCTTTTCCAGTTTTGATTAAGCTTGGTCGCATTCTTAAGTTTCTTTTTATGGCAATGGGTTCAGTCCCTTGTTCCTTTTTTTATAATGTTTGCATTTCACCTTTTAGATTTTTATCATGGATTTTACTGAAGGACTGTTCCCTGTGTTTTTAAAAACCAAAATTGTTTGAAGTGTTTATTTTAATGGGTTTTGTTTTTCAAAATCTTGAGTAAGCTTGGTTATGTACCTAATTTTTTTCTGCAAGGTTAACAAGTTCAGTTCCTTCATCGTTTCTGCACATTTTTATTGCAGCTTTATTTGTTATGGAAATTCTATTTTCTTGATAAATTTTGGATGAAGTAATTAGACTTTTTTTCTTGGATCCGGTCACATGAAGGTGATGGATGAAATGCTAATGAAGCTATCATTCTTAAATAGTTCCCGCTCTCTTTATTTAGACAATGTTGTATCACTGTTATTTGGTTATGGACTTTTTACTGGATAAATACTGGATGAACTTATTGACTCTTTGTGATAAGATATTATTTTCAAGGTAATGCATCAAAATCTAATGGGTATTCCTAAGATACTTTAAAGAGAATTTAATGGGTATTTATGTTCTTTGATATTAGTATTTAATAGGTAGCCTTAATCGAGGAAGTGGTTAAGGTTTGATCATTGATGTATCCAACATGTTAATTTGACTATGGTAGGTGTGTGACCATTTTTTACTAAATTCTGATACACGTTGCTTTTCCCTGTACCCTGTGTATGACAGAGCGGAGGTAAGAGTCCGTTTGGAGTAAAGATGCTGAAACGTACCCCTGCCAAGCCTCACTATGGCCAGAAAGCTACTGAATAGAATTCTCAGCTTCTCATTTGAGAGGTCTTAATTACATAGCCACTCAGATTTCTTCTGCATCGTTGGAAGCTTTTGTTTTGGCACTGTACATAAATATTCTTACTATTGCAATTAGTATTGTTTTAGGCCTGTGGGCAGACAGTTGTTGAACAACAGAATCCATTGATAATTTCCTAAGCAATAGTATGTTAGTTACTTTAGTTGTAGTATTTTTAGTTCTATTTATTTAGACCTTGTTATTTGTTTCTTGTAAATGCAAGATGGTCTGATTGTATGGGCTTGACCCTGGTCCGAAGGATATCCAGAAATATAGTGGCTCCCATGTACTACCTGGTTCAGGAAAGTGATTAATTTGTTTATAAATTATATCTCTATATTTTATCATTTGTATACTTTGTTAATTAGACTTCCATCTGTTTTCATTTTTTTATTATCTACAATCTAATTTCAGAAGAAAGAATTATTTTAAAGTAGTTGGCGGCTGTATTTGTAATAAGCATTTTGTTTGCTTTATTCTTATTGCCTTTAATATCATATGCAAAAGGTAATCTTCCGACACCCAACACCCAAATAATGTGCAGAGATATGCCATTGCCAATAATATTATAAAATTACTGCCATTTTTTTATTAATTTATTTGTAATGAAAATGAAATAGGTATGCACAGAGAACATGGTGCATGTCGCCTTTGACCTACCTGGCATCTATATTTTTTGTCTTTTTGGAAAAGCTCTGCATATTAGAATCTTTATGTCATGACTTTAAACCTTATACTGGACCCACCACCCAAGGGTCAAGTCATAATCACTTGTATCTATGTATTTTTGCCGTAGAATACAAACAAAATAGTGGAAAGACTATCACCCGAAGAATTGGAACTCTTTGGCAGAGTGTCAATCCCGAAGGTTTATATTTGTATGTATATGCAGAGTAAAAAAAATGCATATATAGTACCTTTTTTTCTCGTATTGTTTGTGACTATTTCAGTGTGGTTAATAAAGATGTTATAGAATAATTAGAGTGTTAAATATTTGAGTTGACATATTCCAGTCCTAACTCAGTTTTTTAGTCAGTTTATCGCTAGTGATTAACATCTATTTCTGATCTTACCTCTCTTGACAATTCTAGATGGGATTGCCCAGACTAAAAAGGATGTTTTAGTCTCTAATTTGAGTGTTAAACATGCTAGTAGACATAACCCAGCCTTAACCCAGTTCTTTAGTTAGTTTATTGCCAGTGGTTAAGATCTATTTCTGATCTTACCCCTCTTGACAATTCTAGATGGGATTGCAGGCACAATTCTGTTTTATGGAGAGACTTGCTTGTATAATTCCATCCATCATAATCAATGTCTAATTTCATTATTCTTAAGGCTACATCTTTCTAAAATTTTACTTTTGTTAATTGGTTTTAAGCGTGAAATATTCAATTTTAATATTTAGGATTGTCAATTGAAAAACAACTCTTAGGACATTATAATAGAACCATCACATTTGCAATCATTTGAGTATCCAAGAGCATCTTATTACAAACTTAATTGCAATCAAAGAATATCTTTACATTAAGAACATCCTTAAATCATACAAGCAACCCTTGGGCATTCTAATAGATCCACCTTGCAGCAATCATTTGAGTGAACAAGACCATCTTACTACAAGCATCGTAGTAGTCAAAGAGCATCTTCAAATTAAGAACATCCTTACATCATATGTCTTGTATTTGACATTCAATTATCTTCTCATTAGTCATTGTGAACAACTATTACAAAAGGGCTTGATTAAGGCAAGTGAAGTACTTGAATACAAGCTTGACAAACTCTTAAAGGTGTTTATTAACCCCCTCTTGACCTAGTGTAGGTATTGAAGTAGACGAGTGGAATTTGGAGCATGAATCAAATACAAATGAGATTGTAGATTTTAGAAGACACTAGCATGAACACGCTTCTATCCAACTAATTTGTAGGAATCAAAGTTTCATCTATTTGAAAAAATCTGAAGTTTGCATGTAGTACCTAGTCTCATAAGTGCAACAACAAACCAATCACAACACACCATTTTATTGGAGGAGCTAAGCCATTTACTAACCCTACTCATTTCAATAAAGCAAATACTCATCATGTATTTGACATGGTTCTTTATGTTAGTCTAGGATGTGGTTAATTGACAATCATCTTTCGTTCCTTATGTCTAGGATATGGTTAATTAGCAATCATCTTTATTTCCATAAGTCTAGGATGTGGTTAATTAGCAATCATATTCCTTGAGAGTAGCACAAATTAAAATAGGGAAGCCTTAGGGGTTCTTTTCTTCCTCTTTATTTGGCGAACTTGACCTATTGAACTACTTTATGTAATACTAGGGTTTGGTTTGTTTTGCTTTCTAAATTATTATGTCTAATAATTTCTAATCACAACACATCAACTCCATTGGAGGAGCTAAGCCATATCCTAACCCTACAAATTTCAAATGGGCAAATACTTTTCTTGTATTTGACATAAATCTTTATGTTAATCTAGGGTGTAGTTAACTAGCAATCATCTTTGCTAGTCTAGGGTGTGGTTAAATATCAATCATCTATATTTCCTTAGATTAGCATAAAATTAAATATGGATAGCCTTAGGGTTTCTTTGATTCCCCTTCATTTGGTAAACATGGCTTGTTGAACTTCTTCATTTAGCCCTAGGATAGGCTTTACTTTTTGATATTTTAGATTTAACCATTTCTAATATTTGGATTTACATATCAGATTTGAATATTACTTGGTTTGCATTATTTTATATTTGTTCCACCTTTTGATTGTATGCCAAGATCTCAACCTAATTTTCAATTTCTACTAAGGAGAAGCCCTAGGTTAAACCCTACAATACTTATGAAACAAATTAAGGAACCTATTGAGGAAGATTTGTACACAATTATATACCTCAACCAGGAAGACTCCTTTGATCATGGTGCTCTACTTACAAGCATAAATATGCAAGACTACTCTTCCAACACAAATCCTTAGGGAAAATCTTGGTGATTTGGATAATAATGCCAATCCTTTAAACATGGTAGATGTTCTTCATGACTTGCTTATGACCAAACCAAACGGAATGGAAGTACTTAAGAAGTATCAGTCAAAGGATACACTCATTAAGTCCTCTTAATAATGTGTATTTTCTCTCACCCTCCCAAGCACCCACTTCTATTGTTCACCCTCATATCACTCCTCTCACATTGACATGCCAAATGCTCATTCTCCTCTTTCTACTTCTCAACCACTTTCCATAGCTATCATTACATCTAATACCCTTATTATTCCCATCTCTCACATCCAACCTACCATCTCATCCACATCTCCCACATCATCATTCCACCTTCCTCCACCATCTCCCAACCCATTTACAATCAACCTATCATCTCCCATGTTGCTACATCTACTCTCATTCCCATAATTACCCCCAATGCCCTTCCATCATTGATACTATCATTAAAAGACTTGATGAGATGCAAAGAAAGGTTAAGATCTTACCTCCTCATAATTAAGAACATTATGGGTGAACACAAGGATGATATATTTTCTTATGAGATCCTTGCTTATCCTTTTCTAATGGGTTTTGTGGCTCTATGGTTTGAGATGTATAATTGTAAAGAGGACCCTATGACTCTTTTGAGATCATTTAATGCTCTTCTTTGTGTACGATTATAAATTTCTTGTGCTTGAATGTCCCTCATGGTTGTATTCGTTCAAATAGGAAGTTAACTAATGTGTTTGCCCATCTCTTTAATGTTTACATTGGCCTTTAAGTCATGATTTTTGTTTTAGCAAAGTGTAAACAAGAATCCAATGAAAGAGTTTATGAGTATGCCATTCAAATTCAATCCTTCTTTTTGAAGATGCAATATCAAATTCTAGATATGAGGTGCAAAGATTGTTCATTAAGAGTCTATTCCCACAATTCAAAGGCAATGGAGTGAATAACTATACCTCATTCATGGTTCTATGTGTAAATGTGAGACATATTGAACTAAAACTATTAGAAGCTAATGCATTGAAGTATGGATCTTCTCATCCTTCACAACCATCCTATCCTCCAAGATTGCCACCAAGAATTATTCCAAGAAGGGCAGTTGTGTTTCACATATGAATGTGTAGTGTACGAAATTGTATACCTTTACAATTACACACTATGTTTGGGTCCCTTAACTTAATTAAGCTTCTAATTTGCCAAGTTAAGCATTCCAAAGCCTTTTTTTTTTCCGAAGGGAGAACCAACATTTAATTAATGCAATCAGTAATTAAATCACATTGGAGCATGCGTGTCCTGGACTTATAAGCCAGGACCCAAGGGTGAATGGGTGAATGGGTCCCCTTTAAGTCCTAATACCCATTTTAAAATATGTTTTTGGTAGCATTCTATTGATTCAAATTCAACTTGCAATTGTTAGCTTTTGAAATCTAATTTTTGGGAAGTTAGATTAACACCTATAAATACAATCTTTTTATCATTTGAAAAGGGGAAACACACATGATCAATATTTCAAAGAGAAAATATTATTGTCAAGAGCATTCAAGAGAAGATCTATCAATCACTTGTGGCAACAATCAAGATCATAACATCATGTTCAAGCTTATGTGTGTTCATGTCATCTTGTGAGGGCTAACATGCATTTTTGATCTTAAAACATCCCAACATTTCAAGTATCCAAATCCATCAAGAAAAGAAAGATCAGATTCCTTGGAGAGATGTGTTGGTCTTTAGTCTTCTAAGGGAAGTCATTGAAGGGTTGGTGAGTTGTAACAAGCAAGTGTTCATTCATCATTTCCTCCCCCTTTGTCATTATCTTTCGATCAAGAAACTTGAGGTTTGACCAAGGCAAACCCCCATACAAAACAAAACAATTTTTCCTCTTTGTGCATGTGCAAATTACAGGTGGAAGAAGAATTCAAGATCTTGAAGAAAGAATTTGCACTGTTGCATAAGTTGCCATCATTGCTATCAAGCCATAAAAACTAAGTTGGAGACCTTATTTTTGACTTTTTGACATTGGAACCTATGTAAAACCGAAGCTAAGATCTAGCATTAGAGGACTGTCAAAATTGATTTTGAAGCCCTAGTCCGAGACCCATCCATCCAAGGGCAAATGAGTTCCTTTATCGCTATCGAAACAAGTTTTTGGTGACAACTACATATGTTCAAACCCTTCTTAGATCTTCCCGCAAACTATGATTTCAATTTTTGTATTTTTGAGAATTTGCATTTCATGTATTAGGTCTTATTGTTCATTTAGTTTTAGTGATTCGAATCATCTCAATTTAGTTTTAGATCTTACCTATTGTCCTAAGGACTGAGATCTAGGTCTAATTGACTCACCATTGAGGTTGAATGCCAATCTTTACACCTTGTGATCTCTTTCCAATTGAAATTCCCTTAGGGAAAGACACATATTAAGATCCTCATAAGTTCTATACAAATAGAGACCCCATTCACTGTTAAGGATATCTTTCCCAACATTTCATTTTGGTGAACTTGACATTCTTACATCATATACCTTTTGAAAATTGAAAGTCTTTCAAACCCTAGATCTAGATTTTGCATTACATTATTTTGCATTTTTGCATTGAAGCTTTCATTTTTGCATTTTAAAAGCATAAAAAATTCTCTTTTTTTGCATTAACCTTGCATCATAGCTTGCATTAGAATTTGTTTCAATCATCTTTAGATTAGTTTTACATTTGATTTGCATTTATTAAGTGGTAAAAAATATGAAATTCTTCATTGCATCTTTCATTTTAAGCCCAAATCAAGTGAAAAATTGGATAGTTTTGTTTCAAATTTGCATAAAATCATCACTTTCAAAATCTTGCATCTTATTATCAGTCAAATATTGCATTTTACATCTAAAATTTGCATTCAAAACTTGTCAACAAAATTTCACCTTTGTTTCACACTTGCATCTTCACTTGCATCTTCACTTACATTGTCTTAATTTGATCAAAAATTGGAAACAATCACTGATTAACTTGTTTGCAAACAAAAATAGTAATCTTAAACAACAATTTACACATTCAATTTTTTAGTTTTTAGAACCCTGAACAAGGATTCATTTTCCCTTGGGAGAACCTATCCTTGTACAGGTGTTTCTGTAAGCTTTTTCACACATTTTTGTATCTGTGCTTGCTTCCTGTTTTTCTTGGTAAATCTGTGTTTTGAAATTCCGAAATAGTGTTATTGTATGTGCAAGAAAATGTGTCATTTTGCTTGATTTATTACAAATTTGGGAAAAATTGTTGCATTTTAGATATGTAGGACAATTGTTTACATCATGTTCTCATTGCAAAAATCTCTTGTTAGCATAATTCATATTCTATTTTCAAATCTTGTTGAATGTAATACCCCTCCGTTTTGCTTCTTGTTCGGTTTGCTTTATGTTATGTTTGGTTGCTACTACTTTGATATTGGATACATTTTGTTATGATGTTTTGACTGCTACTATTGAGTGACAACTATATTATGTGATGCGATTTGGTTATCCGAGGCTTTAGTTTACATGTTTTAATGATGTAATGATGTTAGTAGATATAACATGTGATTTTATATGAGATTATTGGATTATAATGGAAGTGTCAGTTTTGATGATTGTATTGGTGAAGGGGACGGGCTTGCATCACTTGCTTGCGAGCGCCCTGTGAATCCGTAATTTCTTCTTCACGGTGTGTATTATATGCTGGATATATTGTATGATGTTGTTTACTTGTTTTCAGATTTGCAGGTACATGGCATTGACTCCACCTGGTTTCACAGGTTTGAGCGTGTCGATCCAACGGTTAAGTTGAACGGGAGATAGTAGTTAGGTAACATGTATCAAGTCCACGCCCTAGCCTTAGTGTGTCGTCAACTTTGGTTGTTGAGTCATAGTTTACCTTATTTTAATATTATTTGATTCTGAAATGTGCGTATTTATTTAATCAATATTTAGAATAATTGCATTTAAATCATGTTGATGATTGTTTAATTTAAATAATGCAATGTGGATAAAATTTTATATTTAAAATTAATTAATTATATTTAATTTATTTAATCAATTAAATTTAATCCAAGGGGGTTGAATTTAGTGATTAAATAATTAAATTAATTAATTAAACGTGATGCAAGAAAATGAAAGGAAATAAAAAAATTAAAATTAATTTTGGAATTTAATTTCAATGTGTGGGAATTAAATTAGAAATTGTAATTAAATGTTTATTTGGGAAATGAGTTTCAACTTTGGAAATTAATTTATTATTTGAAATTGCATTTTATATTAAAATTGGGTTTTTGAAAAATTGAAATTGAAATTGAAATTAATATCTAATTTGCAAGCAATGTGAATTAAGGTTGTAAAAATTGAAATTGAAATTAAAATTAATAACTAATTTGCATGTAATGTGAATTAGGGTTATATTAGGTATTTCTGATTTATAAGGAAGACATGTTTTAATTTTAGGGCATAAAAGTTTTTAGAAAAATTCATTTTTACAGCAGAGAAGAAATTTTGGAAAAATTTGCACAAAGGAAGGGTTTGAAGAAAGTTTGATTGTAGAATTGATTGGAGGAAAGATTGTTTGCATTTGTTGGGTTTTGGATTGGATTCATTGGATGATTGAAGAAAATTCAGGAAATCTTTGGAAGAGGCTTGTAGCAGAAATTCATCTCTTCCTGTAGCTTCTTGAGCCAGGTTTTCTTCTGTGTTTTTATTGTTATTGATTGTTTTTAAAATAGTAGTGATTAAATATTTGTTTGTTAAATTTGTTTTAGAAAATAAATTTGTTGTTAGAAGAAAAGAATCAAATAAAATTGCAACTTTTTGTTTTGTGAAAATTCTTGAGTGAAAATTGTGAAAACCTCAATTGAATTTAATTTGTTTGAAGAAATCGATTATTTTGTTTTGGATTCAAACATAGAGATTGAGCAATGTTTTTAAAATGTTTTTAGAAAATGAAACCCTCTATTTATTATTAAAAATCGGATTTTAAAATCTGCAGGGTAGTTATATTTTTCATGGTAAAATGGTCTGGTTGCATCGCGTATAACTTTACTTACACAAACTGGGTTGTCAGGAAATTTAAAGGGTTTTTGCACTTTGGAATTTTCTTATCTCTGTAAAAAAATCGCAAATATCCAGATCGTAGTTTTTGAGTTGTGTTTGCAACACGAGACTGTTGTTAAGTTATTTTCCTATGGCTGCTCTGATAATAAAATAATAATAAATTGATATTTATAAATATTAATATTTTATGTATTGTTATTATAATATTAAAATATTATTTAATAATATTTTATATTATAATTTATAATATTAAAGTATTATATTTATTTATATTATTTTAAATAAAATTTGTATATTAGATTAGTGGAAATAAAATTATAAACGTATGGGGAAATTATTGTTTATTCTAAAATGGCATGTTAAAGTTTAATTGAAGGAGTTAAATATCTGATTTAAAGAATGCATAATTTAAGATTTAATTGTGAAATTTAAATTCATGTGTAAAAGGTCCAATTATTAATTTGATTTAATTGAAAAAATATATATATGATATTGGGTTATAGTCCAAATATTGATCTTATTTTAACACAATAAGTTATGGAAGAGACCAAATATTAATTTGATAAATTTTATAATGATTTGATTTGCAAGGGTAATTGGTTATTTAATTTAAAGTGAAATGTTTTGAGTTATAGTTGAAAATACTTATTTTGTTAAGAGCAATTAGAGAATTAAATATTAGTGTAATTTCCCCCCTATCTGAAAAGATGAATTCTTAATTCAGTTTTATCGATATAATGAATTACGTAATGAATTGAGAAATGGATTTAGAGTATCCAA
The DNA here is from genome assembly GCA_007115665.2 of Sequoiadendron giganteum. Taxonomy (NCBI): domain Eukaryota; kingdom Viridiplantae; phylum Streptophyta; class Pinopsida; order Cupressales; family Cupressaceae; genus Sequoiadendron; species Sequoiadendron giganteum. The sequence goes on along the minus strand of CM021104.1, from coordinate 266,533,683 downwards.
ATGTAGTTTCTTCTATTGCCTTCAATGATTATGTCTTTCGTGTTTGAGAATGGGTTGAATACCTGTTAGTTTATAAGTCTTCCAGATGGTCTGTTGTTTGTGAGGGTTGTCATTGTGATGTCAACCTGTTGTGAATTCTTTTGATAATGCATGAGGTTGTGTCTATGTTAGTACCTGGTTTTCACGAACGGGGATGTTTGCACCTCCTTGGTTTAGGAGCGGATTATGGAATCCGTGTCTCCTTGTATGGAGTGACCTTGTTAGGTGGTTTCATCTTGTTGCCTCCTGAGAAAGGAGTGGTTTTGTAATGTGTGTCTCCTAGTCGGGAGCGGTTCTGTTATAGATGTTACCTTCAGTGTTTGGAGATGGGTTCATCTTTGTCGCCTCCTGAGAAAGGAGTAGACGTGTTATCTTGTTTGTTGTACCTTGGTTCCATTGACGTTTGGATGGTGTGTGTGTGTTGTCTAATAGAAGAGTGGCTTGTAATGGGGGACGATACCTGAAGCGGTGTCAAGGATAACTCATTGTAAGTTATTTAATCAAGTGATATCTAAAACAATACTTAGATGATTAGGATGACACTCTATCTAAGACAACTGTTGTTAATTGTGTTATGTGTATGGTTTGGTGAACATACTTGATTATTATTATGTCTGGAAGCAATGTGATCTATGTCAGTGATGTTGGAGTTGTACTTGATTTGTACTTGTATGGTGATTGAGTTGTACTTGTTAGTTCATTTTCTTGGTTATATCAGTATGAGTCAGTATGAGTCTGTCTTTGGTTAGTGGTTGTAGATCTTTGTCCATGTTACCTTGTTACTATCTCCTAGCATGGGGGGTGGGCCTTCGGGTACCACATTGGTTGGGTGGAACATGCACCAAAATCGTTGGGTCCCCATTGATCTTCAGTACTTAGTGGCGAGACATCCAGATGGATGGCTCGAATTCTTGTGTTATTCTTGCTTTATAATATTTCAATTTGTATAAGTTATTTTACCCCTCTTATGTTTATGAGGTGGAATTCTGTAATTGTAATCTTATGTACTATTGTCTCATTCTGGGAATGAGTGTTGTAACTATTGGATTAAGGTAATGATTATGAGATGGTATCTTGGTTGAATATCTTATTATGTTATGTGGTATTCTTATAATGTATGATGTTTATTTCATAAAGCTCATAATGCTTTGGTTATATGTAATATGTATGTGTGGGTTTAAGTAATCCTAACCTTATAGCCTTAGATGTTGTTGTTAATTAGTAAGTGAATGTGTATGTTAACTACATTTTATTAAAAAAAAATTGGTTTGCTTAAGTTGTTAATTACAACTTCCTTTAGGGTTGCAAGGCGGGGCATTACATTGAACACTTTAAGAAATTTTTGTTACAAGCATTTGAATATGAAGCTATTTCCCCTCTTTTCTTGTTTTTCATTGATCCCTCTCCCACTGTCTCTCATATGTGTGAGGTTACCTTGGTGAAAGAGAATACAATCTTTGACAATCATGACAATCATGTTTATGCTTCTCTTGATACCTTGCCTAAAGGTGTCTTGGTGTTAGAAGATCCAATCATTGAGGGTCATGAGAATATTGTTTGTTTCTCTCCCACTACTTATCCTACTTGGGAGTATATTGTTGGACAAGAGGATGCAATCTTTGATAAGCAAGAAAATCATAGTTGTTCTTCTCCCGAAACCTCCCCTACTTGTGACGAAGTTATCTTAGAAGATCCAACCATGGAATGCTATGCAAATATTGTTTTCTCCTCTCCTAAAACCTCTCCTACTTGTGAAGATATTATGGTGCAAGAGGATGATATCATTCATACATTTCTTTCAAACAATAGTAATGTGCCTTGCTTAGTAAAATATGATAAGGTTACCTTACATCCCCCCTCGATAGAAGGTCATCAACACAAAGTCAAATCTGTTGAGGTTATGACCACACAATTGACCATTAGATCTCCTTTGATTATTGGACCTCCAAAAACTCCTTTTGGACCTCCCAAGAGTCCTCTAATCATTGGACCTCCAAAGATTCCTTTTGAACCTCCTAGGAGCCCTTTAGTTATTGGACCTCGTAAACCGCTTCTCATTATAAGACCACCTCAACACCAACTAAAACCTCCAGGATATATCTTAAATTTTGCAAGACAACTCATTAGTAACAATATTTCACAACAACCAAGTTATCATACCATTTCCCATACATATAACACAAGGAATGATAGGCAACCACAAACTATTCCTACATCGATACCACTTCCACAACCCATTTTTCCTAGCGCCCCTCATTTACCTTGACATAGTGGAAAGAAGTATGATCTTGTGGAACAACTTCATAACACTCCTCCTAAGATATCCTTGTGGGATTCAAGCATAACTTATTTACCATAGCATGCTTCAAAATGCTTTACAACAAGTTGTGATCCTTCCTAGTGCGCAACCAAATGATGTAGCAACCCTAATTCAAGGTATGAACTCGATCAATATAGATATTGATTTTCATCAAGATGAGATACCTCCATTGGAAATACAACAAAATGAGGCTTTGATGATAGTGGCTAGCATTAACAAAATTGGTATTAAGCGTACTCTCATTGATAATGGTTTGACACTCAATGTTTGTAGTGTAAACCTTTTGGATAAACTTGGAGTAGACAAGACTAAAATTGAACTAGTTGAGTTGTCTATTCATGGTTTTGATAATGTAGGAAAATAACTGCTTGGTGTGATAACATTACTTGTTAAAGTTGATAGGGTTATATTGCAAACTCTTATCCATGTCATGCCTCATGATATTTCATATAATCTCCTCTTGGGTAGACCATGGATTCATGAAATGAAAGTGGTGCCTTCAATGTTACACCATATGCTGAAATACATTTACAAAAACAAGGTCCATACGATGAAAGCCGATACTAAACCTAAGAGTTGTTTACAAATTGAACAAGAATGATGAATCCTCTTACAAAATTAACACCAACTACAAAAGTGGAACCTTTGCAAAAAGAAGAAAAGGATGATTGTCTTTCATCTGTGACAAAGTTGTTGGAAGATGATTGGGGATTGTTAGATTTTACACCTACATTCATGGGAGAATACAAGATTACACATAAGTTAGGAAAATCGAAAGAAGCAGTAATGAAATCAACTAAATCATCAAAAGCATTTGATTCCATAAATTTTAGCAAAAGAGAAGATACAAACTACACATCTGCTTATGATGACGATGAACATGAAAAACCGCCTTCCTCGAAAGAAATGAAATAACTTTATGGAAGGGGTTATGAAATTTTGAAACAACTTGGATATAATGGAAAATGATGTGGTGTTAAAGAACAAGGTTTTTGTGTCCCTATCAAACCTAGCACACAGGAACAAACAAGAGGTCTTGGTTATTATCCTTCAAAATAATCAAAAGCATGGAAGAAACCTTAACTTAATGTCAATGTCATCACACAAAACACTTTTAGGAAAAATATACATCATGGTCATGGTATTGCTTCATCTTCAAACACATGTTTTAGTTATGATTGGGGTTCATTATATTTTACACCCTCCTTTTTGGGAGAGTACAAAATCTCACAATCTAAACCTAAAAAGTCTTGTGTATATATGACACCTTGTAGTAAGAAAGAAAGATCTCTTTCACAAAAGAAAGTAACATCTTCTACTATTGATGAAGAGAATACCTTGTTGATGCTTCTCCAAGCCTACTTGATATCTCTCCCTCCAAAAACAAGAAATAAATTCTACAACAAAATCTCATTTTGTGCATATCATTGAGTGCATGGTCATTCAACCAATGGATGTCAAGCCTTGAGTAACAAAATTCAACATCTTAAGTTTTGTGGTGCTCTTCATTGTGTTGATGCACCTAATTCCTCTTATCAATAATGATTTTCATCCTATTATGTTGCTCATCACTATGTGGAACTGGTAGCTTTATGTATTATGCTCATTGTCATTCATAGTAGTACAATCCTAAGTGCAACCATATTTTTCATGGCAACAACATGATAGTCCTTGGTGTGTTTTCCCTTGTCTCTAAGCTTGGGGGGCAAGGATAACTAGTTTTGGGAGGCGTGCATTATTTTCAATGATCCCCTTTTCCCCTCTTTCTCCTCAAAATACCAATATAGTAAGTATGTTGATATTTTAAGGGGTGCATATAGTCCCCCGCTCATTGTTTTTACGTTCCCTTCATAGTGATGAGAGCATACATTTCCTAGGAAGTGTGACCTTTTTGTTCAAAGTGTGGCTTTCCTAATCTATGTGATGTGTCTTATTTTTGGTGACATTTGGCTTGATGTTCTACAAGAGTGTGACCTTTCTTGACATGATTTTCTCCTTGGTGGCAATGCTATGGCTAGTGTAACGTAGATTTTCTAGAGATGATTCTGCAAACTGATTAAGATGTTCAAATCTAACAAATAATCTAAATAAAAACAATAAAGAACGAGTAAATGAACATAAAACAATCAAAACAAATAACTAAAACAATCTCACTGAATATGCGTCCACTTCTTCGAATTATCTCGATTGTCCTTCTCCATTTTGCTGTATCAGTATTCTTGCCCTCAGATTTTTAGTATTGATGCAAGCATAACCTTGTTGAATGTCTAAGAAAAATATCGAAGATTAAGTTTCTTCTCAAAAATATTGATTTCGAGAGGAGGAATAATGATAATGACAAACCATTTTATAGATTTTAGATTTTCAAACGATCGGCTCAGATTCAAAGAGAGATTGATGAACGAGATTGATGAATGCTTGTTCGATGAATGTCATGCGATGTGAGTTATGTGTCAGATAGAACGTGAGTTAGAAAAGTATGCAGGATAAAGATTAAATTAGAACGATAACTTAATCTTGTGTCAAGACTGCTCAAAAATAGAAAGAACACGAGTTCCAGATTAAATAAACAATTTAATCTTGAGTTAAGAGTCTTCGAAAATAGAAGAAATAGACTTTGAATGACAAAGACAAAGTTAGAACTCGAAGAATAAAGAGTTTGAATGCACACATGAATTAATTAATTAAATAAAGATATTTAATTAATAAACACATTCATGCATATGATTTAGAACTAGTTAACTGACTAATTGTGACATAGAGTTCTCTCGTAGAGACGATCATATACCAAATCAAGAGATAACTGGCAGATTTGAAATAGATCTTGAGTCAGAAGGTGAGTGAATGATTTAGATAACTGAATGACAGAAGAATGTGACATAAACAATTAATAATGAATTAAATGTTAATTTAATTCATTATTCAAAATTGAAATGAATTTAATTAAATAAATAATGATAATTTATTTAATTTGACTATTGAAAAGGTGGAATTGAATAATTAAATAATAAATATTTAATTATAGTTGAAATATGACAAAGGGGTAACTAAATAATAAATTATTTAATTAAGAAGGAAGAATTAATTAGTTAGCGGCATAATTAAATAAATATGATTTATTTAATTAATCAAGTTGAATAAAGGTCATTATGAATTAATGAATTAATAAAAAAAGAGTATTTAATTAATAGAGGAAAGATGTGTTAGAAAGGTAATTAAATAATTAACATTATTTAATCACGACCATGGATAATAGGAAATTATGTCGAAAGTGGTACTCGTAGGCTTAGACCAATTTTCGGTGTCTACAGTTTTCCCCTCTTTGATACAATGTCGTTTCAGCGTTGTGTCAAAGAAAATATGCCCTGATCGTGCCCCAGTATGAAATAGGTTAGGGTATACCCCCTCAGGAAAATTGACAAAAAATTGAAAACTTATTTCATACTGGGGCACGATCGGGGCATATTTTCTCAGTTTTATGTTGACAGTCAAATGCGGTTCACCTATCAGATGCGGTTCTATTTTTGACAGATGTGTTTTCAGTTGCAGATGCGGTGATTTGACTAAAAACAGGGTTTGAATGTCGACTAGCAATTTTGACTTGTGACAGATGCGGTTTAGATTTTGACAGATGCGACTCACTGTAATAGTTGCGACTCATAATTAGGATTATGTGAACCTAAACTTGTTGACAGACAGTTGCGGTTTTCCATTTAATAGATGCGGCTTGCATGTACACATGCGACTCGAAAATTGATAGTTGCGGCTCGAAAGATTTAAACTGTGAAACTGAACTTTTTTGACAAACCCATGCGGCATTTAACTTAACAATTGCGACTCGCTAAGACAGATGCGATGTTAAAAATGACAGTTGCGACTCAATTTGACTATTGCGGTTTTTTTGAAGATGATTTTTTGACTGACTCTGTTTGTTGATCAAGTTTTTTCACAAATACAGCAAAAACAATCACATAATTCAATGTATTTTTAGTTTTGTAGTGATAGATCTGTTAAAACCCGAGAACATTTACAACCTAGGCTTTTTGAACAATATTTACTGAGTTCTTACTTGGATAAATCCAGCTATACATATTCAAGGCGGATGACTATTAGCTTGACCCCATTGGCTCCCTTCCACGACACTCACTTATACGGGGCAACCAAGCTACTGTACCCATAAACTCCCATGGCATACATCTCATCTCCACACATGAACCGTAAGAATGTAAGATGGCTTCACAGGTCCGAACCTGCTGCACCAGCAAATAGATAGGATTTTGAAAAAACTACAACATGGTTTTTAGTAAGGGAATTCTATTCATGGGGCACCATCTAGTACGACGAAAGACCATTTGTGCCCTTCTTGTCAGAACAGTGAGTGTGATTTTTGGGGTTTCTCCCAAAAATCCGTTTTTATATACCGGGTGGAAGTCGCTAGCTAAAGCGTGTTACTAGTCTGAGTCGTCTTGGGGTGAGTATTTTTTCCCACCAAGACAGACCCAAGTTCTAGAGTCAGTAACCATTTCTCTTACACCCAAGATCGCATGACTGTGCAAGGGGAGAGGATACTTCGATATACCGAATCGTAAAGGGTTACAAAATGTGCTTTCGCACCAAACAAAACAAACACTGATTATTTTTAATCCAAATGACAATTATTTATCTACCAAATAGAAAGATTTTGAAATAAAATTAACGTCATTAGGTCCTGCATGCAAACTGATCAGTAGTTCGTTTTTGTGTCTTTGGCTTTCGACCTGCAGAAAATAAGTTTGTTTTTGGTTTTTATTTGGTCTTCTTTGCTTCGTCCTGCAAAAACTAAGTTACTCCTCTAAACACAGCTGCAAACAAACATTAGCGAAAAAATGAAACAACACAAAAAATGAAAATGAAAATGTGAATGTACGAAAGTGAATAAAAAGTGAAAAATCTATTACCAGACGGATGCGGCTTTTCGAGCCACAGATGCGGCACGATGTTGACAAGTGGATGCGGTTCGTGTTGACAGTCAAACGTGGCGCAAAATGTTGACAGTCAGATGTGGTGCAAAGTGTCACAGATGTGGTGTAGAATGGCAGATGTGTCGTGAGATGGATCAGATGCGGTTCGCGAATACAAATGCATCATTTATTTGAGCGGATGCGGTGTGCCATACGATTCCTGCAAAATAAAAAATGGAAAGACGAAAAGATGTTGCGTGAATTTGAAGCTTGTTCACGTTGGGTCCACCAAATGTAACGTAGATTTTCTGGAGATGATTCTGCAAACTGGTTAAGATGATCAAATCTAACAAATAATCTAAATAAAAACAACAAAGAACGAGTAAATGAACATAAAAAAATCAAAACAAATAACTGAAACGATCTCACTGAATATGTATCCACTTCTTCGAATTATCTCGATTGTCCTTCTCCATTTTGCTGTATCAGTATTCTTGCCCTCAGAGTTTTAGTATTGATGCACACATAACCTTGTTGAATGTCTAAGCAAAATATCGAAGATTAAGTTTCTTCTCAAAAGTATTGATTTCGGGAGGAGGAATAATGATAATGACAAGCCATTTTATAGATTTTAGATTTTCAAACGATCAACTCAGATTCAAAGAGAGGTCGATGAACGAGATTGATGAATGCCATGCGATGTGAGTTATGTGTCAGATAGAACGTGAGTTAGAAAAGTCTATAGGATAAATATTAAATTAGAACGATAACTTAATCTTGTGTCAAGACTGTTCAGAAATAGAAAGAACATGAGTTCCAAATTAAATAAACAATTTAATCTTGAGTTAAGAGTCTTCGAAAATAGAAGAAATAGACTTTGAATGACAAAGAAATAGTTAGAACTCGAAGAATAAAGAGTTCGAATGCACACATGAATTAATTAATTAAATAAAGATATTTAATTAATAAACACATTCATGCATATGAGTTAGAACTAGTTAACTGACTAATTGTGACAGAGAGTCCTCTCGCAGAGACGATCAGATACCGAATCCGGAGATAACTGGCAGATTTAAAATAGATCTTGAGTCAGAAGGTGAGTGAATGATTTAGATAACTAAATGACAGAAGAATGTGATATAAACAATTAATAATGAATTAAATGTTAATTTAATTCATTATTCAAAATAGAAATGAATTTAATTAAATAAATAATGATAATTTATTTAATTTGACTATTGAAAAGGTGGAATTGAATAATTAAATAATAAATATTTAATTATAGTTGAAAAGGTTAAATTGAATAATTAAATAATAAATATTTAATTATAGTTGAAATATGACAAAGGGGTAATTAAATAATAAATTATTTAATTAAGAAGGAAAAATTAATTAGTTAGTGACATAATTAAATAAATATGATTTATTTAATTAATCAAGTTGAATAAAGGTCACTATGAATTAATGAATTAATTAAAAAAGAGTATTTAATTAATAGAGGAAAGATGTGTTAGAAAGGTAATTAAATAATTAACATTATTTAATCATGACCATGGATAATAGAAAATTATGTCGAAAGTGGTACTCGCAGGCCTCGACCAATTTTCAGTGTCTACAGCTAGCATTCCTAAGGTATGATTTTTTATTCCTCGACTAGTCCTCTCTAGGTGGTAATGTCAAGTGTGATGTTCCATAAGGTGTGACATTTCATGCATTAAGTAAAACCCCTTTGATTATCTTAATTATTTACCTTTTCTTTTGAATTTAAACCTTGTCATTTTATTCCATGAGTGTTTAGCATAATGCAACTTGCTAGCCTTGTGAAGCATTGACCATTTTGTGGCACCTTATCAAAGTTATTAGGGAGTATAACTTTTGGTATAGTTGACGTATGTGAACACACTTGTAGTTCTAGTGCATCTATCCCATCTAACACCCCTTTTTATGGGTACACACCTTGTAGATCTAGGGTGTGTTTCTCATTTTTCCTTTGGGGATCACCTAGTGTATATAAGACCATACTTGCCCTTGTGAGCATATTTTATGGACATGGCATAACACAACTTGCTAGTCCATCCTTTTTTGTTTTTGCATTGGATTTGACATTGTATGCTTGTGTATCTTGTCTTGTTGCACGTATCTTACACATCTTGTGTGTCCCTTTGTCCTTATGTTGGTTTTACATGGGGTCTTAGATCTTGGGGGCTTGGCCACCTCCTTTATCCTTGTTATCCTATCTCATCAATATTTGTACACTTGGACCCCTCTTGACACATATTTGTCTACTTTAGTGTGAGTTTGAGTGTAAGCTAATATTCTTGCTAAAGTGGGGGCTAAATGTAGTGTAGGAAACTATGTTTGGGTCCCTTAATTTATTGGACTTAATTAAGCTTCTAATTTTACAAATTACGCATTCCAAAACATTATTTTTTCTCATTTTCTAAAGGGATAACCAACATTTAATTAATGCAATAAATAATTAAATCACATTGGAGCATATGTGTCTTGGACTTATAGGCTAGGACCCATTCATCCAAGGGCCAATGGGCCCCCTTTAAGTCCTAAGACTCATTTTAAAATATGTTTTTGGCAGAATTTTATTGATTCAAATTCAACTAGCAATTGTCAGATTTTGGAATCTAATTTTTGGGATATTAGATCAACACCTATAAATACATAGTCTTTTTTATCATTTGAAAGGGGAGAACATGCATGATCAAATATTTCCAAGAGAAAATATTATTGTCAAGAGCATTCAAGAGTAGATCTATTAGTCATTTTTTGCAGCAATCAAGATCCTAACATCATGTTCAAGCTTATGTGTGTTCATGTCATCTTGTGAAGGATAACATGCATTGTTAATCCTTAAGCATCCAAGCATTTTAGGTATCCAAATCCATCAAGCAAAGCAAGACCAAATTCCTTGGAGAGATGTGTTTGTCTCCAGTCCTCTAAGGGAAGCTATTGAAGGGTTGGTGAGTTGTAACAAGAAAGTATTCATTAATCATTTCCTTCCCCTTTGTCATTATCTTTATATCAAAGTTTAATTACCAAACTTGGGGTTTGAACAAGGCAAAGCCCCATTAAAAAAATTCCTCTGTGTGTATGTGCAGATTAAAGGTGGAAGAAGAATTAAAGATATTGAAGAGAAAATTTGCATTATTGCATAATTTTTCATCATTTCTATCAAGCCGTAGAAACAAAGTTGCATACCTTATCTCTAACTTTCCGATAGTGGAACTTGTGTAAAATCGAAGCCAAGATCTAACATTAGAAGATTGTCAAAATTGATTTTGAAGCCCTAGCCTGAGACCCATTTTCCCAAGGGCGAATGAATTCCTTTATTGCTCTCAAAACAATTTTCTGGTGAGAGGTACATGTGTTCAAACCCTTCTCAGATCTGCCTACAAACTGTGAGTTCAGTTTTTGTATTTTCGGGAATTTGCATTTCATGTATTAGGTCTTATTTTTCATTTAGTTTTAGTGATTAAAATCATTTCAATTTAGTTCTAGATCTTACCTACTATCCTAAGGACTGAGATCTAGGTCTGATTGACTCACCATTGAGGTTAAAAGTCAATATTTGCACCTTGTGATCTCTTTCCTAATGAAATTCCCTTAGGGAAGGACACATATTAAGATCCTCATAAGTTATATACAAATAGAGACCCCATTCATTATTAAGGATCTCTTCCCCAACATTTCAAAATGACATCAAGCCTTTTAATAACAATATTCCTCATTTATCTATTGCCTCTAATGTCATTTTTATCAAACCTAGAATTCCATGAAAATTCACCAAACTATATGATGCCCTAAACATTATACTACAATTTTTTTGGGAGAAAACATGATAGCCTTGTCATCGATTTGAACAATCAATGCAAACCTCTTGAGGAAGAACCAATTGATCATCATTCTTGTGGTTTTCATAATTTTGTGGGTAACTATATTGGAAAGCAATCTAAAGAAAATACTTATTTTGTGTCACTTGTTACACTCTCTCATGATGAAATTCATAATAATGGCTACCAAAGACCTCTTGACATTACAACCAATATGTCACATAGACACACTAGAAAAATTATGGTAGATTAGGGGCCACACTTCACTATTTGTACAAAATAATACTTACTAATTACCTCCATCAACAAATTTATTTGCATTCAAGGGCGTCTCTAAAATTCTCTAATGGTATAATGTAAGACACTCTTGATTGCATAATCACAAGCTTGCAAATTGCACAAAGAGAAGAGTTTGTTTTATTTCATATTGTTCCTACCTTTGATATATTTACCCTTCTTCTTGAAAGACTTCAAATAAATCTATTTCAAGTTGTCCCTTATTTTTCATCAATGTGTTAAATTCATTCATCAAGAAAGGGTAGTTAATGTATTGGGGGATAACTATCAACCTCTTTTAGAACATGTGAACTTCACCATTGATACATTTGTTCTTACTCTAAAAAATCCTCCACATGAGAGAGATACCATTTCATGTAGTATTTTCCAATGTTATATAAAACAACAATAATTAAAGATGATATGTGCAAATGGCAAGCTTCAACTAAGTATGAACAAGAATGAACCAAATTCAGAAAATCTCAAATCTCTAAACCCATCGAGGTTTAGAATAGGTTGTGACAATGAAGAAGAGAAAAAACTTGCAAATATCTTAATCATAGAATCACCTATCTAAGAAAAGGCTACAATTGAAAAGAAAAATACAGTAAGCAATATGGAAAAGAAAGACAAGAAAATTGTCAAGCAAGTGTATGCATTGTCAAAACCTAGTTTTGTATTTGAAAGATCAATGAAGCTAGTATAGAGTGATAAGTAATTTAGGGTGCCTAAGACAAAATCAAATATTGTTCCTCTTACCTACAATTTTGTAAGCATCTTACAATGCATAATCATTCAAGTCCACCTCACCCTCATATGATTTCCAAGGATGATTTTATTATTGGCATCTTAGATGAAGATGATCTCCTTGTGGAAGAAGATTATTCAAGTCTAATAGGTTGAGATCTTTTGTATTTCTTCAATGCTTTTATTTGATGAAATAAAACCATATATTAGTATCAAAGTAAAATAAATATAACACATCCTTAAAAATAATAGGTGGAATGGAAATTCCCCAAAACCAACCAAAAAAACCAAGCTACAAAATAAAGTATTAACTATTTGTAGCTGATCAACTCTCCCCTCGGGATTCGTGACATGGATTAACTGCCTCTCGTGGATCTGTTAACTCTGGCAGTTGTATCAGGCATTAATAGGTCAAAATTTTGGTACAACGACAACTATGGGGCCAAAAATTGATAGCAGAGCCAAAGGTGCTAAGTTTGAATCCCCTCAGGCAACGTTGAGGGGGAGATTGTTGATAGCTGGTCAACGCTCCCCTCGTGATTCGTGACATAGACTAATCGCCTCCCATGGATCCGTTAAATCTAGAGGTTGTATCGGGAATTAACAGGTCGACCTTTTGGTGCAACAACAATCATGGGGCCAAAATTAAGTGGCCCCAAAAAGGAAACAACTATCTACAACATCATAAGTTCAAAGTTTATAAGAAACATAAATAAAATTATGCGACTAAAGATATACAAATTTCTTTGGGAGGTGGACCTTGATCATTAGGGATACCTCACCCCCTATTAGGTAGGTATTTTACTTCTTCCACTAGCTCCCAATTGGTGAGAGTGGTGTCCTCTCCCTCCTTGGACCCTTCTTACAACTATGAATCCTTAACAATCAGCAGAATTTAAGAAATCATTGGTGGTGAAATGGTGATTTCTAGGTGAGTAAACTTTACTTCATCATTAGGGGGGCCACCCTTGCCATTGAGAATGTAGAAGAGAAGTAACCAAACAATGACCAACCAACATAACAAATAGTAGAAAAATCCTATCTAGAAGATTGATCAATTAACAACAAACAAAAACCTCCTTGATGACTATGAGAGTAGTTTTGGGAGGACTCTACACAACCATATTTTTACCCCTACTAGGGGGATATATCATGTGAAAGTGAAGAGGGTGGGACCATGACACTAGTGTAGGAGATTCCCCTAGTGATCTAGAAGGGTCTAGAAATGTTGAAGCTCAAAGGCCACCTTTATTGGCCTAAATTGAATATGCATGAGCAAATTAGAAACCATTCACAATTCAAAATGAATAAAAAATTGGAATATAATACAAAATTAGCAAATATATACCAATTATATATTTGTAGATAAAAAATCTATAATTTGAAATTATGCCATATGTAGAGGAGGGATTTGCTACCCTCAAGATGACGAGATCTCAAGGAGAAAATTGTCTCTCTACTACCTCAATTGACACGACTCAAGTGAACTAGAAATGAAGGATTGTGAGATTTAACAAATTATAAAAATTATCTTGACCTTCCAAACATTAAAAACTGAAAGTGCAGGGCACAAAGGTCTTCTGGATAGCTTGGAAAGCTCTCTATCTAGTATGGATGCACGATTGCCAAATGATAGTGCACCACGTTCATGTCCTATATAGACAAAGAATAAAAGTTGTCACAAAAAAACTCAAGGTAATTTACACAGGTTTCCAGACATGAAAGGGTTACTAAAGTATTTGATGAGGCTCAAGATTTGTTCAATTTTTTCTTCCACTTGCACCTACATACACAAGACCAAATAGAAATGTTTGGGTGGCTATATAGGATTTTTCCTTAGTCAAACCCCTGTATTGAAGTTTCCACCTCCACATAAAAACTTAGATGAGATAATGAAAATAGATGTGAAATGATAAAGAAAACAATATTCTTGACAAATAAAGATAATATGTTTGAATAAAAGGCTTGAATAGTTACCACAAAAAATCTATGTAGCTTGCTAGTGCAGTAAGGAAATGACAAGAAACTCCAAGATAATAATGGCCTCTTCGCAAGATGAGCTCATGTTTGCAACAATGGAGTTTACTCTGAAAGCTGTAGAAGAGGTTTTTGGAAGATATGCGTACAAAAAATATGGAGAATGCTGCAAGTGAGAGAGATTTTGTAGAATGGCGAAGAATGAGAGAAGAATATAGATGTTTATTTTTTCAAGAGAGAAATATTGAGGAATTATTGAAGAATGAATCAATCCTCTTTAGGAAAGAGGGACTTTTTTGGTTCAAATGGCCGGCTCAAGTGACTCCTGACAAGGTTGCAAGTTGGCATAGGTGTTACACAACTAAAATGCAGTAGGTGTAATTTCTCAACGACCAAATTAATCATGTATTTTTTGTGGGACACTAGTGTGGCTTGCAGATGTCCTTGTGGCACACAAAGGTCTGTATGAAAATCAAAATCAACAGTCAAGAAGCTGGGCATGCTAGATGGTGAGAGATGGTTTCAGGTTGAGAGAAAGCATAATTATCTTAGTTTACCTAAAGAGGAAGGCATATGTGACGTGAAATTGCATAGGATACAATTTACGACATTACATTTTCCCCCACTTTAGTGAGCATATGTGTTCAAGAGAATGTGAGATAAATTAAAAGGAGGAGAGTATTTTACCCAAGATGTGAAGGGGAAGAAGCATCTTCTATCCATGTAGAGTTTCCTCCAAGGAAGAGCCTACATAAAATAGTTAAGCTGCATCACCTCAAATATGTTAGTTGTAGACAAACAAGTTATTTGAAAACCAAAAATTTAGACATCAAGAATTATTATATAGATGCAATATGGTGTTGATATGTATGGGCAGCAAGTTGTATTATGCTAGGGAAAATATGACAATCCAATTGGCCTATGATTGCTACAAAGTGTGTTGACAAAGAACCAGATAAAAGAGATAGACAATCATAAAGAAAAAGTCTAGTGGGTTGTCCTTGTGCTAGACGATGGATAAGACAACTAGATGCAACCATATTTCAAAAAAATCATAATTAAAGAGATTTGTAATATGAATATGGCAGTTCCTCCCTTTAGAATAGATTACGCTATGTAAAGGAGAACAAGTTATTCAGGGTCCTATTATAGGAGAAGCATTAAAGAGATAGGGGATATTAGTATTCAGGGTTAGTTTGATTCATATCAACAACATCTATATATAACTATGTATGAATCATCATCATGTCACCAAATATTTTAGATCGAGAAAAATGAACACATAAAGACAAAGTTAAAATAAAAATTTGGGTCAACATGGAAGAAGGCCTAAATGCCCCAATTCTTTGCATCATCCCCAAATGTTGAATGTCAAAGTATGAAAAAAAAAAGAATTATGATACAAATAGGATAAGTGTACGACATATTTTTCGCCTTGTGTCCAACTACTTATGAGGGTATCTTGGGTCCTCCAGGAGAGACCACAAACATATACAAGCTAGTACGGGGGAACACAAACAAGAAATCAAACTCCAATATGAAAACATGAGGGGTATTGATTTAATCGATTATGTATAGAAAGTCATCCTCCTCTCAATATAGATCATATGGGGAAGGAGGGTGAGCTCATGACATAACAACAACTAGGGTGGTGCCAGGTGTCTCGCTTGTAGCAAGGCCTAGAGATGTGGCTACTTCAATATCCCCATCTACTAGTTCTTGTGAGTTGAGTTTCAATTACTATAAAAGTAGTGGACAATGCCAAAATTTCCTCCAAAGAGTCAAACATACACTTCTTTGGGGAGGAGTGTGGTGACTTAACTATAGGTTGTGGAAGAGTAGGAGCCTCAGTACGAACCTTCAAAAGAGGAGCGGTGAAAAACTTTGTTGAAGAAGAGATATCTTCAATGATAAGGATAGAAGAAGAAAGAGAAGTGGAAGGAGAAAAATTTTTGTGGCAGGATTTAGGGATAGGGTCATGCTCAAGTTTACACTTGGATAGAAGGTGAGAGTGTTGAGAGGTAGGAAGAGCAAAAAGGGCCACACTAGACATGACCTTTGTATGGGGAATGTCTATGGGATGTACAAGTCGAGGAACATTAGGAAGAGAAGTGATGAGAGGCAGTTCTAGAGAAGGTGCAATGAAAACATCTACCCTCTTGGGGTGAGGTTCATCCAGATCTCTTGAAGGGATCAGAAGTAAGAAATAAATAGGAGTGGAAAGAGAAGAAGATCGAGGAGTTAAAATGAAAGATTTATCCTTGACATTCTGTGTGGCATCACGTTTCGTCACCATCTCACGTCAACGATGCTTACGCTCATGAAAAATTTGGTTTCAATGAAGATGAGGACCATGAAAAGGGTCTTGAGAAGACATCATTATGATGGGTGAAGGTGTCTTCACAACCATTAATGATGAAAGGATAGGCTCCACAAGAGGGCCTAAAGAGACCAAGGGTGCAAGATCCTTAACCTCAATCACGAGAACCTTTCCTACTTGTTCTTTTTGGGCAAGGGGATGAACAAGAGGAACCCTTGGGGCCAAGATGTTGGAGCCAAACACAAAGGACCAATCAAAGAAGACTGATCACCCTTAATATATATAGTAGGGTGAGGGATGTCAAGAATAAATAGAAGTTCGAAGACATGGGGTTTCAACTTTGTTAATACGGGGGCCTTCCTTTCCCTATGTAGGGCACAGTCAAAGGAACATAAAGCAGTGCTGGAGGTTACGACATATTGAAAGAACATGGATGTCTACTCAAGGGAGCGTGCATTTCTTTAGGCCCCGATGAAGAAGGCCTAAAAGATGAAGCTCGTTGTTGCACAGGAGTAGGTTGAAAGGGGATTGTAGAAGAGGAAGGAGGTGGGACCAAATAAGACACTAAGCCCCTAGTATTGGTATTGATAATATGATTTATATAACAAGTCACCACGAGGTAGCATGGGTCCCATCCGAGTAGGCCAAAAATGGTCATAAGAGAAGCCCCCACATGACACTAGCGGCTTGTATCTAGTATCTTGGAAAATTTGCACCATGCCCTCATGAGGTAATTTTAGATACTTATGGAAGATAAAAGAAACTATTTTCATAGAAACCAGACAAGTAATGCCTAGTTTCACTTTGAACAAGTCAGACTTTAGTATCACAACAAATATCATGGAAAAGGATTTAGGTCCCACAAGGATCAACAAAGAAATGGATCTCAAAGGGGAGAGAGAAAGACCATCATGCATATCAATAGTAGCCTTGCACTCGTCATCTCACCCTATACAAACCATTGATGAAGAGTGTCTCCTTGCTGATAACATTGACCCTGTTGGTAGGGTCAACCATAACACCAATAAAAACATTACCATTGACTTGAGCAAGAATGTAGAGAGGAGATACTCTCCATGGTAGGGAAAGTTATTAGGTATAAAATATATGTCAAGTATAAAATATATGTCAGGTGTCTTGGCCTTCTAACTCAGAGGGGGGATTAGAGGGATAAACACCATATTCACATATGTGATATCATCAGATGATGTATAAGAAGTAGTTATAAAGTTGGAAGAGCGAGGTGGGAAGGGATTTGTGTAGATTTTCAATTGGCTATTGGCTTTAGCAAAAAACTTGTTAGAATTTTGATTTTTGGCATCAAGGTATATTATTTTGATAATATAAACTGCATTTATAGGGTGCAGTACCCTTAACACAAAGATGTTACCGCTATCTATGTGGTCCTGAATTACATGCCTTAGAAACACACAATATTTGGTGTCATGTGTTGAGTACTCAATGGTATATGAAGAATTTAGAAGTGGCATATCAACTGGGGTATGGCTTGTTATCAGGAAGTCTAATTTCTGGAAGGGTGATTAAGTTATTTGATAATTTTTGAAGTACACTTGAGTAAGAATCAGATAATTTCATAAAGACTCGATTACATTGTGACCCAAGTGTATTGTTTTCATTTGTTTGAGGGAAAATTACCACATTAGCTACTGATTTATTTATCTTTGTCCCTTCGAAAGAAGACACAACCCTAAAACTATGGGGACATGAGGATGAGGCAGAAGCCCCATACTGAGCTAACATCTACTGATAGTGTCACAGTGTAGTACAAAAATGAGAAAAGGAAGGATATTTCATCAAGGAGACTCATTCCCTTAATGTCAGATGGAGACTTCCCATGAACATCCTCTAGATTTCATGGTTAGGTAGGACATAGGGGATTTGCAAGGAGATAGATTGGTAGTGAGAAATAAAATCAATTAAATTCTCATTTGGTTGTTGATTACAATGGACAAGGTTAGTGATAGTGACTTTGGAGCTAATATTCACTTGGAACCACTGTAATAAATGATTCATAAGTTGATTGAAAGAAAATATGGAATTATCAGGTAGTAAGCAAAACCACTCCAACACAGTTTCCTTAAAGGATTGCAACAATAATTTTGCAAGAAAATGATCTTGATTTAAAAATTCATTACACAAAGTGACAAAGGAATTGACATGTGTTTGTGGGTCTCCCTTACCATTATACTAATGGAATTTTGGTACCTCAATCCCTTGGGGTATGGGAGCATTCAAAATGTTTAAAGTGAGAGGGCTACATTGATAGTATAGATTAAGAGTGGATTGTATGGCAACGTTAGTTAGGTTGGTGAGATGATATTGCATCTAACCCATATTTTGCAATAGGGTGTTCAAGATGGGATCAGATGGTGGAGGAGGTGGATTGGCCATCACAAAAGAGACTTGTACTATAGGGGTTTGCAGTGTAAAAATAGGTAGACGTATGTGATATCCCAAAGGATTCTGAGATACACTAACCCTAGGAGTAACGAGAGGCACATACACAACATTTGTGTTGTTAGTAGAAGACATAGGGGGACTGTAGGATTGAAATCTACCATATGCATGAACACCTTAGGCATCAAAAGATTCAACTGATTTCTAGTGATATCTGATTGAGCATCTTGAGTTTGAATCATGATGTGTACAAAGGTACATGAGTCTCGACAATATTGGTTAGTGCATAAAGAAAATCAAGGCCCTTGTGATCTAAGATGAGTAGGTTTGTTAGATTACGGAAAATAGGATTAACTTGAGCAAACAAGCTATCACGGTTAAAAAATATTCAAAATGATTTAGGTTCTCTTCCAATGATTGGACTTGCTTAAAGGTGACCCTAGGAGAGGTATCATAATTTTTAGAAGACAAAGACCTTGGAGGAGAACTTGGTTCGAAGCTCGAAGGAGTAGATCCCAAAGGCCAATCGGGGGCCAAAGGGATTGGGAGTTCCAAACAACATTGGGTCAGGTCTAGTAGGACTATACTAGTTTGGAGGTACGATAGCTCTCGAACTTCTCTTGACTATGATCTATAGGTTGTGGAATAGGTTGTGAAGCTCATAGAGGAGTAACACAACACACAACCTTACAAAGTATAGGAAATGAGAAAAGGAAAATTGAGAGGGGATAGAAAGAATTTAATTGATGTGTGGAAATATTTTGCAAGAAGGTGGGTTCATGTCAGGTTCACTAAAATGTAGAGGGAATTTTCTACCCTCAAGATGATGAGATATCAAGGAGAAAACTATCTCTCCACTACCTCAGTTGACATGACTCAAGTGAACTGGAAATGGAGGAGTTTGAGATTTAACAAATTATAAAAATTATCTAACCTTTTGGGCATCAAAAAATGAAAGTGTAGGGTACTGAGGTCTTCTAGACAACTTGGAAAGCTCTATGTCTAGGATGGTTGCACAACTATCAGATGAAAAAATATTGCATTGATGTCCGGTACAAATAGAGAACATAAGTTGTCATTGAAAGAATCAAGGTATTTGACACATGTATCCAAATGTGAAAGGGGTGCTTGTGAATGCTCATTCTATACCTGCTCAAACATGAACAAACAAGTTTTCATTAGTCAAGAAACAAGTAAGACTAAGCATTCCCTATGAAATTCATTTGAACACAAGAACATTGAAAATACAATAGAATATCAAGTAAACTATCAATGAAATCCTATTCTAATGCTCAAACTAGCATCCCATAGGGGGATTAGTGCTCCTTTGATGTGGAAAGAAGCCCTTTCCTAACCCCTTGATAAGCTTGTTTGTTAAGTTATTAGATTTGTAGTACATGCTTTAACATCATTAATTATAATTTTTTTAAGTCAATAGATTTTCATAATTATGATCTAGCATTTAGTTATAATAGATATAAGTTTAATGTTTTATAATATTGCAAGGTTAATGGTTGAGAATCATAGTTAATGAATAAATAATTATTAATATCATTCTTATTGTTGAGATTATCATTTTATTTAGTTACCATTTGTAATAATCTTAGCTATTGATTCGTTTAGTTGTCATCGTTTCGTCCAATTATAGATTAAATTTATATTTGAAAAATCCTAGTTACCATTTCCATTAAGTTACTAAATCATTATTCTTCTTCTTCTTTTACCTGGTTAACAAGTTTTTATTTGAATAATCTTAATTAGTGATTTCATTTAATTCTTATTATGGTACTAAATTTTTTGGCGAACCGTGTTTATTAGATATTAGGTAGTAGTACGAGTCTTGATATCATTAGTCATAAAATTGTTAATCAATAATTATCAATTGGATATTCATTGATTTGTATAGTTATTGTTTCATTTTTTAGTTTAGTTTTGATTAGTATTACATATCTAAAAATAGTAAGAAATTGATATTTAGTATTAAATTAGTTTTAATTTGATGTTCATTGATATTTAATAATTATCTACCCATTACTCTATAGTTTTGCATAAGAATTTCATGTTATAATGATTTATTTAGTAAACATTAGCATTATAAGATTATAGTGATTGATATGATAGTAATGGTTGTACATATGTATTCCTAGTGATTCTTCAGTGGAATTTGTAGAATGCTTTGAATATTTTGTAATTAGTGATTTGAAAATAGTAAAGGATCTCTAAGTATAATTTCACAAAAAAACTATATTTTAAATACTTTAGCAATCCAAATAGATGAATTCATTTTTATGAGAATCTCATAAAGACTAACATAGGAATGTTCAAGTTCTATTTAATTCTCTTAAAATATATTATGTCTATAGAGATAAAAACTATATTTGTATCTTGTCTATAAGATCTGATTACTTTACATAATCTTTCTGAGTGGATTTAAGATGGATTTTGATTATGTTTCTTTTATAAGATAGAGTACCAAATATTTTCCTTGTTAATTAAAATTATAGTTGAGAATAATATATATTAATTACATAAGTTAAGAGAATAGTTAGGAAGTTGTTTTCATCTACGAATGATATGGTTTACTAATGAATTTTGATTCTTGTAGATCACCCTCAATCAAAGGTTACTTTGTATGATATTATCACAATGCATTAAGATCAATTTAATAGATTTGAGCAATTGTTATTTTGACCATGCATGAGTATCTATTATGGTTTATTAACTTGGTTTATATAAATTTGTGATAAGAATATGAATTATTGTGAGTAAAGTAATTACTAAAATGATGTTTCATTATTTTGATGAAAAATCCTTAGGTATTGGTTATTAGATACCCAACACACAAGCTAAAAAATATTTTTAGAATAAGAAAAAAATAGTTTATATGTAAACATGAAATATTTATAATTAAAATGTAACACCAAACACCACTTTGGAGCATGTTTGTAAAGTATATTATTAACTAGGTTTTTGTCCTTGTTCCACTTGAGTGGGCAACAACCAACCAAAAGCTATTTGGGGAAATTGGACCATAGAAAGAGTTGCTTACCACTCATATAATTACATGAAACATAGATTAAAAACTATAACTACATATATACTCCTTGATCCCATTTGGAAGCAATATATGTAGATAGTTTGGTGAACAAAGGAGGTTCCTAATATGTAGAAGATCAAGTGTGAGGATATGGAGTGTCCAAGAAAGATTTTGTCAATTTAATTAATAATAAAGTATTAGTCACTGAGGATAAATATTGTAAATAAAGTGTTGTAAATAATTTCCTCATTCAAATATTTACAACAATATATGAATGAGGAAATTATTTACAACAATATGGTGTAGAAGGGGTCAACATTAAGATAATTCCCTAATAAAGAGTTCCTTAAATATACTTCTATAGTTTCTTCTTTCTCTTTGGGAACACCAATAGAATTAGGGTTTGCAAGAAGCTAATCATTTTCCTTTACAATTGAACAAAATGATAAAAACATATTCTTATGTTTAGGGATCCTACGCAATACACTTATGGGTATAATTATTCTAATTTGGCTTAGTAAATGGGCCATATCTATAGGGTTGTACAAAGGTAAAGGTGTATCTTTTTGGATAGTTATAGAACTACCTTGAGGAATTAAATGCATTAGAAAACCATAGGGTATAGGGTTTTTACCTTTAATTTCTTTATTTTTCCCTTTTTTTCCAACTCCATTGATAATTTGGGATTTTTGAAATGAACAAGACAACTAAGAGGGGGGGTGAATAAATTGTAGCAAATTAAACCTTCAAAACTTTCAGTGGTAATTGAATCCACATGCATTCATTAAACCCTTATTTTGTTAATATGATTAAACATGAAATGCAGATAACATAAACAATAATCACAACACCATACACAAGAGAACACCAAATTTACGTGGAAAACCCAATGAGGGAAAAACCATGGTGATGATTAGCTCATGATATAAGTAATTCGGTACAAAGGGGCTCACTACCAAAATAGGACACACTGTGCAAAAGGCTCACAACCTGAGCTCACTGCCACAAAAAGAATACAAGAAGATAGAAGAATAATGTTACAAAGATAACACTTCTCAATGCAACAAGGAATCCACCATAATTGCTCGCACACTTTTATAGTTTTAAATGAATGATTTTGGATGCCTTCAACTCACTGCCTTCAAGAACCCTAACACTGAAATTTGCACTACTCTGCACAAATTCACATAACACACATCACTCACATCAATCTCGCATCTATCTTGCTTCTTACTTCTTTCATCGCCTCAACTCATAACAACACCATACATATTTATATCAATCTCAACCTCAAAAACCTTCTTCAATGTCAGAAACTTGTCATTATACATACAAATTCAAAATAGGTCAACGCATAGACATTCCCACAGTGGATAAGAATGAAGGAAACGTACATAAACCATTAATTATGACCCAAATAGATCCCAACACACTTCAACATTCTTCTACAAGCCTCACAAGTAGTGTTGAACACAAGGTCAACCAATACCTGTGCTAAACACCATAAACATTAAGTATACGCTTCCTCAAATCAATTCAAAAATTCCAGACAATATAATTCACTTGAACATGATCAATAGTAATCCATGAACTACTTAAGATTCATCAAACACTTCATCCAAGCTTGCATCATACAAACACTTCATTTTAGAACAACTAATAACCCTTGTATTTTGATAAATGAAACTTACCCTATATTGCACCAAATCAAGGAAAATATTGAATACAAAAAGATACAAGCATTATAAGAAACCTCTTAAGTCCACACAAACTAAAGCCAAACAGAGGGGAAACGTGGAGCAAATACATTTATTCTAGGCCACAAAAAACATCACTAAAGAATTGGTGAAAATAGCTCACACTATACAACGATCTAGAAACCTAAATTCTAAATATAGCAACCTCTGACAATCCTGAATAACCTATAAGATCTGTACAGGCATAACATCAACACAGAATAAATGCAAAGAACAATACTAGAGCACACTATGAAAACTTGCACAACACAATTGTGAATTATCCTTCTATACCTACTCAAACATGAACAAACAAGTGGCCATTAGTAAAG
This sequence comes from Sequoiadendron giganteum, assembly GCA_007115665.2. Classification (NCBI taxonomy): domain Eukaryota; kingdom Viridiplantae; phylum Streptophyta; class Pinopsida; order Cupressales; family Cupressaceae; genus Sequoiadendron; species Sequoiadendron giganteum. The sequence continues at coordinate 266,509,696 of CM021104.1, read as the reverse complement.
AAACAAGTAAGACTAAGCATTCCCTATGAAATTCATTTGAACACAAGAACATTGAAAATATAATAGAATATCAAGTAAACTATCAATGAAATCCTATTCTAATGCTCAAAACAACATCCCATAGGCGGATTAGTGCTCCTTTGATGTGGAAAGAAGCCCTTTCCTAACCCCTCTATAAGCTTGATGATGGATTTGATGAAAAAAGTATGAAAATAGCTCAAATCTTGTTAAAATGGATAAAAATATGAAATGCTATGAACTCAAATGGCTATAGTAATTGTGCTCTTAGTTGATGGATCCAAATTGTGAGAATGAGGCCTCCATTTATAGAATCCAAGGATGGAAGAATGAGGAAGATTGATGAATGTGGGACTAATGGATATACCAATAGGATAATGTCACTCGTCATCATGCTAATGAATCTTGAGGGAGATATGCTCACACATGTGTGAGCACATTTTGGGAGATGTGTTGTGTAAGAGGAATAAATGTTGAGGTGGCTTATGTAAGAGAATGTGCAAAATTCAATTTAAAGCCAAGGTGGCTTGTGTAAGAGGAGGTGTAAGACCCATTTAAAGCCAAGGTGGCTTGTGTAAGAAGAGGACATGTAAGAGCTTTTAATGCCAAGGTGGCTCAAGAAAGAGGACAAAGTCCTTTGGAGGTCAAAGTCAAGTGTGTGGAATATTCCAAGAATATGCCACTTTTTTGAATGAAAATAGGTAATTAGTAAATCAAATAAATTGATTTACATGTGCAACTTGACCATGGTTGACTTACCTTAGGGTGGTGTCAAAAGCTAGAGGAATGGGGTTAGTGTTAGGAGTTAATTGATTTAGGATTAATTAACTTAGATGAGATTAGTTGATTTGTGACACATGATTTAAATGTTTGGGTTTATTTAAATCATATGAGAGGATATTAGAATTTAATTAAATAAAGTTGATTTATTTAATTAAAAGAGGAACATCAGGTTTTAATTGAATAAAGTTGATTTATTTAATTAAAAGAGGAACATTAGGTTTTAATAGGTTTTAATTAAATAATGTTGATTTATTTAATTAAAAGAAAAACATTAGGATGTGATGAAATAATCTGACAAAGTTAATTATCAGATTTAAGGGGGGAATTAATTAGACAAATATTATTCAATTAATTTGCTAGTGGGGAAGTGATTGAGGAAGAATCGACATTGGTAAATCAGGATCAAGTGCACGATATCAATCAAGATATTTTGAGTGTTTACATTTTGCCCCTATTTGAAGCAATGTACCTGCTATGTTGGTTCAAAGAATAACACTGGCAAAATCAAAATTCAAATAATTTCAGATTTTTTAGATGCCCCATTGCTGCCCCAACGAGAACAATTATGCTGGTATACTGGCCCCTCGAGAGATCAGATGGAAATTTGGATTTTTGGGGGAGATCTCGAAAAAAGATGACAAGGCTGCCTGAAGGGTCCAGAAAGGCTCCAGGATGTTGAAAATATGCCAAAACATGGAAAAAGATGCGCAATGAGCCTTGGATGGGTTAAACCAATTCTGAGAGGACAAAACCCTAGTTTGATGGCCAAATCAGGGCAGAAAACCCTAATTTTCATGCTTAAATAGACTTGGAGGGGTCACTTTCTATTCATTTGTGCATTCACACCTTAGCAGTTCCAGTATTTTGAGCTCTGACCCTTCTACGAGATGGCACAATGAGTGCTTCCCCATCATATTTCTGAGCGAGTTCAAGTGTTCCAGAGACCTCCATGCACAGGACCACCGGTATGTGACCTAAACCCACCTTTGAATTTTGACTTTTTAGTGCATTTATTATGTGTTGAAGAGTCAAAGTTCCCAGCGTCGCTATATTGCAATGCTCAAATACTCAGTCAGTGATGTTGGAAGGTCATACGGCGACGTTGATCATGATTTGAAATTAGGGTTTAGATTTTCAAACAATGACACTTTTGTTAAGAGCAACAATAGGGTCAATTTGGGATTAGGGTTTTCTTTTTAAATAGCGTCACTTTCATCAAAAGCGATGCTTGGATTGATTTTGTTTTAGGGTTGGGTAGCCAAAAGGAAATGCTTGTGCAAATGGTAGTATTTGATTTAGCATTTCCAAAGAGTCCAGTGTCACTATTTGGAATTTGACAAATGACGACACTTTTACAAACAAAGACACCTTCATTGTTCTGGGGGCGAAAAATCTAAATGGGTTAAGGTATTTTTATGATTTCTGACATTGTGCGCTTCATGGGTGCAATAGGTGATCCAGCCTGTGCTTTCGTGTAAGCATCGACCCTCGGTTCTGAGTGAGCTGAGCACGTTATCCAACTTACACCAAGAGCATTTGGGTGAGATTGGTATGTGGTACATAGCTTGCGTGCTCATTGTTCGGACACACCTAGTGATGATTACCACGTTGTGCAAGCGATGGCATAGTGAGACCTTGTCTTTTCACCTTCCGACCAGTGAGGTGACTATGACCCTTGAGGATGTATGCCACATCCTGCGGTTGCTGATACATGGCACCCACATTATTTATGACATAGATGTCGGTGTCGATGCCTGCCACGACATTATGGGGTATGAGGACTTGGTTCTAACTGAGGGTCAGAATGATTTGGAGTTCTACAGAGGTCGAGTGCCAGTTTTTAGATTGATCATTGCGACCATTGTATCAGGGCTAGTGGCTCCGGACCAACAGGGCCAATTTTTTAGCACAGGATAGGGTTTGGCTTGGGAGAGTATGTTGAGACAAAGGACCTTATTTACTTGGGGGCCAGTGATGTTGGCATCCTTATACCATGATCTTCATGATTTTTCATATTGCGATGGTCACGCGATCGACACCAGAGTGACACTATTACACATTTGGGCCTAGGAGCACAATGTCTTGCTCCAACCGATTGTTACCTTGGTGGACACAGAGCCAGACAATCCTATGATATGGAGATATGGGGGTGAGATCACCCTACGACATTCAGGTCAACTTGGTCTCCCTTATTGGTGCTGCATCATTGATGATATAACATCATTCACCTGGCGGTCGTGGTTACAAATACCTTCATGGTATGATGACGTTCAACAGTTGTTCTATTCCCGTCAGACCCAATTGATGCAGGGGCGAGAGAACACTATTATAGAGTGGTATCTGCCAGATAGGGTGGCTCGTCAGTTTGGCAAGGTTTAGGATAGGCTAGTTGAGGGATATAATGCTATTTTTTCTTGATCAACTCCTGAGACGACATGGGGTTGGACCATCCTAGCAGCTGAAGCAGTGGACTCTATTAGACATTTGGTTGCTAGGCCATGGGCCTATGGACAGGGATCGGGGGATCCAGGGGTCATATAGGCATATGCAAAGTGGTTTAGACCTTCAATGTGGCTTACGGATCTAGCAGTAGCACTTCCACAGGGTAGATGTAGGGGGAGGACTACACAGAGAGGACAGGATCCAGGAGCACTGCCCAGAGATGGGAAACTAGATTAGCAACAACCACCACATCAACCACATCAAGCTTAGCAAGATCAACCCCACTAGCCACCACAACAACCACCTCCTCCATAGGATCCACAGGTACAACAGTTACAGGCACAGGTGCAGGGCCTTCAAGCACAAATATAGGCAGTGACAAGTGAGCGGGACTAGGCCCACCAATAGGTACAAACCATTATATTAGAGAGAGATCAGGCTTGATAGTAGGTACATGCCCTCACCACATAGCGATATCACAAGAGGCAAGCCCTAGAGTTATAGCAGGCTTAGGAGGTGGGTTGTAGGTAGTAGTTGGAGACCATGGCCACCGCATCTCAAGGCAGGACAATGTCAACGCAGATGTACCGTGACCATGAGGGAGGTCGCATATTATAGATTTCATTACCGTTAGGCAGTGCCCACAAGCCCCAGACAATCGGATTATTCACAACAGACAACAATTTGGCAGGTAGGAGAGGGGAGCAACTATCAAGGCTAGTCACTTTTTGATATATACTCTCATGCTTTGCCTTGTATCATGATTGATGTACACACATTTGAGCCAGATTTTGTATCATGATAGTTATGATTTTTTGATATATATATGAGTTTGATTGATTCATGATGATGTGTTCATTTTATTTATGCTTTATCTACGGATGTATTTGATGCTTTATGCATATGCAATGTGATTTATGTGATGGATGTTTATGACATGCAGATGTTCATGGATGTAAATGTTATGGGTGCATTTCTTTTCTATATGATATATGTAGTATGGATGAAAATGTTTATGTTATGCAAATGACTTCTAAGATGCTTAGAATAACAAATCTATATTATGTCTTAGGTGATAATTCAAGATGGATTATGTGATACTATGATGATTTATGAGATGCATATGATATGTTAATGCAATGTTTTTATATATTTTTCATGTATGTTTATGATGATGATGTATGAATATATGGATGCGAGTGATCATGGTACACAAACGATTTCTAAGATACTCAGAATAAAAAATCTATATTATTCTTTGTAAAAAATGCTTGATGTGATGATTTGCAATGATGCAATGATGTGAGATGAAATGACTCTGATATGTAATGATTATGATGTGTAATGATGATGATGTGTAATGATTTATGATATGATATGCAAATGGTTATGATATGTAATGATTTATGATTTTTATGATGTGGATGCAATGATGTGAATGAAATAACTATGATATCCAATGATCTGAATGCAATGATGTGATATGAAATGACTATGATATGTAACGATTTGAGATACTCAGAATAAAAAATCCCTTTCATTCTTTGTAACTTAAATGATAATGTAAAATATAATGATGTGATATGAGATGGCTATGATATTTAATGATTTATGATGCAATGACGTGAGTGATGTGATATGCAATAATTTATGATATGATATGCAACGATTTAAGATACTCAGAATAAAAAATTGCTATTATTCTTTATAATTTAAATGTATGATGCAAATGTAATGACTATGATACGTAGTGATTTATGATCTTCAATGATGTGAATGCATTTTAAGATACTCAGAATAACAAGCCTCTATCATTCTTTGAAACTTAAAATGATTATGAAAAATGTAATGATAAGATGCAACAATTTTAAATTACCGAGAATAAAAAATCTCTATTATTCTTCGTACCTTAAAATGATTATGAAAAATGTAATGATAAGATGCAATAATTTTAAAATACTTAGAATAAAAAATCTCTATTATTCTTTGTACCTTAAAATGATTATGAAAAATGTAATGAGAAGATCCAACGATTTTAAAATACTTAGAATAATAAATTGCTATTATTCTTCGTATTTTAAAATGATTATGAAAAATGTAATGATGTGTGTATGCTAATGGTCTATGGATTGTAGGATGAATTTTTGTTGGTTAACTATCATGATACCATGTTGGCACGAAGAGAAGAAAGAAGAAAGAAGAAATAAGATGATGAGAGGGGGATCCAAAAAGTCTATGATTTTCTGAGACTTTGTTAGAGATAATGATGATGTTTTGCTTATCAGAGATTAGGGATGTAAAGGACTTACTTTCCTTATGTTTGATAACACACATAGATATGATGCATCAAGGTATAAAGAACTAGGATGGCGTTGTACCTAGTGTGATGGAATTTGAATCAACAATTAGATAGGAGTATTCTTGTTCACACCTGACATACTAAAACTTTACTAGGATGTACTTTAGATATTTCAAAAATCTCAGACCAAAACATAAAGAGAAAAAACCTAACAATGTAATAGTCAACAAGCTATCCAAAACACCCTCCATACACACCTAATCAAGCAAGTATTTGCCAAAGTTATATTACAAGAAAATCCAACAAGCACAATAGACAAAAGATAAAGATCAATGACCCATTCCTTTCTCTCTAAATCATTTTTGATTAGACATCATCGAGAGGTCATTGGAATGAGCGCAATAAGATAAATCAAAAAAGAAAAGATCAAGAAAATAAACAGGCCAATGTTCTTCAATACCACTAGCCAAGACTAAACTATGGTGATGTCTGATGTTGATGTCCATTGTAGGAAGGATTCATCCTAGGACATAATGTTATCAAATGATGGTGAGATTGAATGGATGATAAGCTATTGATATGTAGAGTTGACCAACCTGTTTACCTACTAACCTAGACTCAAGACCCTGACGTTTGAGAACACACTTTCGACTGCTAAGCTTCCTTCTGATTGTTTTTCCAAAGGATGAAAGTGACGATTGATTTATTATGAGTAGATTCTTATTGTGGGTGAATGTTGAAATGGGACGAATGCACCTTTTTTAGGTTTTTTGAATGCTTTTGGTATTTTGAAATGTTTTGAGGTTGTTTTGGGTATTTTCAAGATGTTTTACAAATGTTTTGGTTTTCCAATTTTCCAATTTTTTTGGATTTTTCAAGATTTTGACCAAGAACCTAACCTAAAGACCTATCCCAGGGGTCTCGGGGGTTGATGAAAGATTAGCCTTGCCTACATTATAAACACAGAGACCATGTACTTTGACTGACACAAACTCGTTTATTGATGAGATATGAACAGATAGATTGCCAACTTATTATGACGGACTCCTAAAGGAATGACCTAGGGTGTCTCGGGGTTTAATCAAAGATTAGCCTTGCCTACGTTAAAGATTAGAGACAACATAGTTTGACATGAAAACTCTTTTATTTTCCTTTTGAATTTTTGGATTTTCCACTTGTTTTGGGATTTTTGATATGATTTGGATGTTTTTGGATGTTTTTGATTTTAAGAATGTTTTTGGATTTTTTGAAGGATTTTAGGAAGACCTCACAAATATACATGAATCGGATTTGATGCCCCTAATAGAACATGCCCCCAATGTGATGCGATAGACTAACCTTAGGAATGTGCCAAGTAGTTCTTGTTGGAATCAAGGAACACTGAGAGGGGGGTTGAATTAGTGTTCTGCAAAAGTTAACTTTATTAATATGATCTTTAAGACACTTAAACCGTATAACCAAAAGAAAGATGCAACAACAAAAAGAAAACAACCATAATGCCATAACACCAAGATTTTTACTTGGAAACCCTGTTAGGGGAAAAACCACGGTGGATGGCCAATCCACAATATGAGTATACTTAGAAATAAGTGTTTACAAAATGGGAATGCACTTACATTTAGGCACACTGCCTATAGCTCACTTCTCAAAAACAAAAATGCTCACTACCTTACAATTGATTTCAAAAGACAACTAGAGTGGTGAACTATGAAATAGCATCTACAAATTCCCAAGAATAGTTCCGATTAGGCACATTAGTCGATTAATTGACCTTCTGTTTGAATTTTCTCTTCTGCTATGCTCTGCTTCAATTCGCATCACAAATCCTGTTGTGCACAAGTGAAACTATGCATAATCCTTTTGATATTCACAATACACATCAACACACTTTGTAAATATCTCTAAATGATATAAAAAATCACTTATATATATCTGTAACTAAAGATTTAATTGCTACATGTCAGCTTCAACAAAATAGGAAAAATATTTACAAACTATTGGCTCAATCCAAAATTAATTCTCAATGTGCACCATCCAAAGTCAGCCACAACATAGTGATTACCAAAATCAACATGTTCGAACACAAAAACACTTAAATAATTACTCCTTAAATATCCACAACGGCTACATCCACCAAGTCGGCCTTCATGCACTGTTAAACAAAAAAATAATCAATTGGATCTACTAACTTGCACATGGATCAATACGAGGCTCTAAGATTCAAGAATAGGAGAGGTCATATACCAAAAAACCTTCCCTAAGATCCACAACTCAAAAGAATAACAAAAAATTGCATGTGAATCGATGAACACAATTCTATCAGATGCTCTGTTTTTGCTTGACAGTTAATCACAAAACTTTAATCTAAATTCCAGTCTGATCAAATGATGACATTTGGATCAAATCACTAACTAGGGTTTCCATCAATGACAATACCAAATGACATTTACAGTGTCGCTTGCCAACAATATCTCCCTTTAGCATTGATGGCAACACTTAGTGAAAAATGACTAAGTGTCAGATCAGTACCAACATGAATACACTGCCACCCTTCAAAATTCAAAAACGCAACTCCCCCTGAGATGATTAAGGAATTTCTCACCATCCCATTCTCCCCCTTTGAAATCAATGGAAAAGTAAGGAATTCGCATACCAAAAATCAAACAAAAATTGCTATGAACAAGCTACATATGTACAAACATTCTTCTATAACTTACATAAACTTGAATAGATCTATAAAATTGTTCTTTAACAAGCTCAAAATTGTGTCCTAACCCTTATTGAGACTCTCCAAGATAGTCATGTGACCATAGAATAAGTAAGATTGCATCTTTGCAGATTCAAGGTTCACTGGATCATTGACCACCATAGCATCTTGTGCTTCCTTCAATGCACTCAACATTGTTTCCATCTTAGGATCAATTAGTCCTCTAAGCTCACAAACCCTTTCAACCATTTTACCTTCTTCATGCTTCAAAATTTTGATCTTGTCAAGCAGGGACATGACTTGACCTTCTTGCTTGCCAACAAAGACGGTTAGAGGATCGAATGCTCGAGTGATATTTGCTAACTGTTTCTCACATTCTTTCATTTTCTTTTCAAAGTCCTCAGTGAACGTAGATAAAGATAGAAATGACTTATAAATGTTACCACCTACAGATAAATCACTTTGAATATTCTTTACACAAGTAGCTAACAAATATTTATCATTAGCTATTATCCCTCTCAACCTCCTAAACCTTTTAGCATCAAACTCCTTCTGTACCTTATCCTCAACTGACTTCTCAAGGGACTCAAAATGAGTACTTACAAAATTAATAAGCTTATTTAGCTCACTGGAGGGAGAACCAGATGGATCCTTAACATGAGAAGGCATGATCTTCTCTAGTATACCAGATGCAAGATTTAACAGCTCACTATCTTCAATATGTGATTTCAAAATTTCTTCCCTTGCCTTGTTCTGAGCGAATGATGCTACCTTCAGCTTCTGAATAGGGGACAAAGTGTCCAATTTGATAGGACCTTTTACTAGTTCACAATCAAAATCTTCCTGTTGTTCTTCCAAAATATCCTTCACTGCCTTAGCAGTGTCTCTTGCTTCCACAAGAATCACCTTCACTTCATCCTTCTTTTCTTCAGTTACTGATTCTTGCATGGCTTCAAGAATCTCTTTTTCTTCAATCGACACAACTTTAGGAGCTTCAGTCTCAATAAAAAATTTCAACATCATGCATGTCAAGAGGATTTAGAGTGTCCTCAAATGCATCTTCTTTTCCCTCTTTAGCTACCGAAACAGATCAAACATCTCCATCATGTACTTCTTCAGAAACAACCTCGATTATGTTCCTTAACAAAACTTACTTTAGATTTTTTTCAACTTCTTTAGTCCGACCAATCATAAGCTTGTTTACTCTTGTTTTTATTTTGAAATCCTTTTTAGCATCGTTTAGAATTGACTTCATTTCCTCAATAGACATCACCAAACATAAACCTACAAGAATGCACTCTCTCAACTATTCATCCGTAGTTCTTGCATTCACTCTCCTCATTTCTAAAACTTCATATAGACTTTTGGGTAATGCAGACATTATTTCAATAAGAGCCATAATTAAATTATTCAAGTACTTTATTGAAACTTCCTGAAGAACTCTTTGACCAACACTGTGAAAGGTGTCATACCATTCACAAAGAGGCCTAAGATTACCATCCCTAATCAATGAATTCTCCACTTCTTCTATAGACATACCTATTTTGACTGTTTTCATCTTTTTCTTTCCTTTTTCTTCACTGGAGGGATTGTCCTTAGAGACTATTGTTTCCTTTGTGACCCTTTGCTTTATTTCTCTTATCTCTTCATTAGATTCAGTCTCTTCATCTTTAGAAATAACAACATAAACTCTTTTTCTCTTGTCCTTCTTCCTTTTTCCTTCTCTCTCGGATGACTTGGCTTGAGCTTTCATAGGGCTTGATTTATTTGCAAGATCAGATGGGAGAGTAGAGCTTCTTGTAGATCTAGTTCAAGCAGAGGATTCTATTAGACTAACAGATTCAGTTCTAGTTGGATCTCCTACTTCAGCTTGTTCTATCTTTCTTTTAGCTTCTCTCAAAACTTCTGCAGATATACCCATGCTCTCTACAAAGGCTTCCACTTCTTTTCTTACTCTTCAGACTATCACATGCTTTGTTAGTTGATTATGCACTTGTATATACCCTTCTCTGAAAAAGTATTGAATCTTTCTTTTGTCGGATCCCGAGGTTCACTCAACAAGTGTTGAGCATATAGCTCCAAAATGTGTTCCTCAACCTCATAGCCCATTGGCATAATCCAAACCATTCTAGGATCTACAACTTCCATCAAGCATTGATCAATGTTAACCATAAAACAAATAGTGTCTTTGTACTTCTCCACAATAGACAAGAATTCTTTCTCTTGCTTGCATATCATTTTGAAAGTTCTTGAAATAACTTTAGATTACAGTATTCCTTTTCTTTCTATGACCAACTGTGTGCAATATATCTCTAATTTGAGCAGCGATAGGTTTATTACCTTGCCATTGTACTTTTCCAAATCCTAGAACTTCATTCATAAAGTAAAAGAACAAACATAACAAGAAAATACCATATTTGAAGGAATTTTTCTTATCTTTCTTGATTTTACCAAGATTCTCCATCAATTGGCTTATGAGTAACTCACATAGATCATAATCTACATTCTCCTTCATCATCTGATATGCTACATAGATAGTTGTACTGGATACAAAATTATCTCGACTGGAATGATAGATCTTGTAACCAATGACCATCGAGGAAAATTTAACATCCACATCAATAATATCATCAATTGTCATAGCTCTTCTATCGAACACTGAACCGGTTGCATCAATAACTGTTTGATTCTTCACAGACTTCAAGATTGACAACCCACTGGAGGAATTTAAACCAGTAATAACGCTTATAGCTTCTTTTTAAATATTAAAAGGTTGACTCAACCACATAAATTCAACATGAACTCGACTCAAAATATACCAGACCCACTCGCTTTCTTCAAACACAGAAAATTTCACAATCTACATGAATTTATTCTCCTCTAAGGTTTTGAATTCAAGTTTAACGCATAAATCCTCTCCTATAATGTGTTTGGAGTACAAATTCAACAATTGTGAGCTCCTTAACTCCTCAATGTTTTCATGAATGTATGCCCTAATGTCTTCAATATGCAAGACATCGTACTAAATGAATGAAAATGCACCTAAGGGCTCTATCTCAACTAATTTGAAAGGATGCCACTTGAATTTTGGATGGGGTCTATCCTTGACATCAACTACCAACAAAGTAGCCATTTACACAAATTCACAAGTTCACAAGTTTTCCTGATAAATACCTTTTCACCGGATTAGGGTTTGATCGCCGAATTGCCTTCACACTGAATCTTCGCCGAGTTTCGCCAAAGTTTTCTTCACAACTCTCCAAAAATTTTGTTCTCAAAGTGCAAAGTGACAAATGAAAAATACAAATGACCTTTTATCATTTGCACACCTAACTTTTTGTCGCAATAAATGTTTTTTCCCTAATTCATCCAGATACCCTATTTCCATGCTCTGTGAAAGATAACTCGTCTGCGGACCTTCAAATTTGCATAAATACTTTCTCCAACTGTTTATTGAGCATCTATAGATCATCAATGCAATCACTACACTCATCCATATCCCGATGCCAACTACCAACAAGGGGTTTGAAGGATTTTCTTGAGAACTTCCCCTAGGCTAGAGGCCTTAATCTAATTCCTGGAGGAATTACCAGAACCTGGTGTTGGTATAGAATCATTTCCTACAATAGAGGGATTCTTCTTCACCCATATTTTCTTTATTTTCTTCCTTATCTCACCTATAGTGAATTTCCCTTTTCTGCTTTCATCCTTCTACATGTTTCTCCTTTGATTTACCAGATCCTTTTTGCTTCTATAGAATCTAGCAATGTGACTGGATTTGCTACAATTATAGCACACCATATTTCTTTGTCCAAACCAATTGTGCCATTGATTTTCTCTTGATCTACACTGGTTAGAAATATGGCCAAATCTATTGCATGCATAACATCTAGCATCTCTATAAAAGTTGTTCATCATATTTCTACATTCATTTGACTTATGACCATACTTGTTGCAATTAAAGCACTGATCGAAGAATGATGGACCACTTGAATTCATTCTACTTCTACATTGAGAAGCCATATGACCAAATTTATTGCAAACAAAACAATAACCATTGAATCTTTGAGCATTAGGTTGTCTTACCGGATACCTTCCAGATTTGTTCATCTGATTTCCTTGCCTAAATATTCATTGTCCGGATCTAGAAATTTCTCCTTCCTCATATCCAATAACTCTCTTGTCACCTTCAGTCCTCTAAATTTTAATCAGTTCATAAAGCTTAGCTGAGCTAATCTTGAACTTCTCCTTGAATTCATTTGTAGTAGCAAGTTCATCTCTGAGATCAACAATCTTCTTTTCAAGCTCTTCTTCATTATTCCTGAATTGTTCCAATTCAAGCTCCAACTGATTGAATCCATCAGTAATTTAGTTGCATTTTTCAGATTTCTCTTTCAAGGACTGAGCAAGATTCTCTTAATTCTTCTTTTTGTCTTCAATCTCCCTGGTCATCCTCATCATAATAGATTCCATCTCATTCTTTAGGACTATATTATCTCTTGTAAGATTTGCACATTCTTCTATCTTTTCCTGAAGGGCTTGACTTAGTTGTTCATCTTGTATTCTCTTACTATCTTTTTGCTTGATCTGATCACAGAGTTCCCTTCTCTTCTCCTTGGACTTAGTGATTTTATCTTTCAATGACTCACCGAATTTCTCAACATTTATGAGGTTTGCTTGCAATTCCTGGACTTCAGATTTTGACTGATCAAGATCATCTAGGGCCACAAAAATTTGTTGTTGAAGACTGCTTGAATGAATTACTTTCCTAGATCTTCCCCAAGTTGTTAAACTTCTTCTAAGGAACTAGGCTCGTATACCAATTGTTGGAATCAAGGAACACTGAGAGGGGGTAAATCAGTGTTCTACAAAATTTAAATTTATTAATCTGATCTTTAAGACACTTAAACCATATAACCAAAAGGAAAGATGCAACAACACAAAGAAAACAACCATAACACCATAACACCAAGATTTTTATGTGGAAACCCTGTTAGGGGAAAAACCACCGTGGAAGGCCAATCCACAATATGACTATACTCAGAAATAAGTGTTTACAAAATGGGAATGCACTTGCATTCAGGCACACTACCTAGAGCTCAATGCCTTACAATTGATGTCAAAATACAACTAGAGTGGTGAACTATTAAATAGAATCTAAAAATGCCCGAGAATAGTTCCGGTTAGGCACATTAGTCGATTTCTTGACCTTCTACTATGCTTTGCTTCAATTCGCATCACAAATCATGTTGTACACAAGTGAAACTATGCATAATCCTTCTAATATTCATAATACACATCAAAAAACTTTGTACACATCTCCAAATTATATAAAAAATCACTTATATATATCCTCAACTAAATATTTAATTGCTACATGTCGGCTTGAAAAAAATAGGAAAAATATTTACAAAGAGTCAGCTCAATCCAAAATTAATTCTCAATGCACACCATCCAAAGTTGTCCACAACATAGTGATGACCAAAATCAACATGTTCGAACACAAAAACACTCAAACAATAACTCCTCAAATATTTGCAATGGCTACATCCACCAAGTCGGCCTTCATGCATTGTTAAACAAAAAATTAATCAACCATATCTCCTAACTTGCACATGGATCAATACGAGGCTCTAAGATTCAAGAATAACAGAGCTCATATACCAAACAACCTTCCCTGAGATCCACAACTCAAAAGAATAACATGAAAATTGCATGTGAATCGATGAACACAATTTTGTTAGATGCTCTATTTTTGCTTGACAGTTAATCACAAAACTTTGATCTAACTTCCGGTATGATCAAATGATGATGTGTGGATCAAATCATTGACTAGGGTTTCCATTAATTGCGACAAAAAATGAAATTTGCAGTGTCTCTTGCCAATAGTTATAGGGAAAATAATGATACAAACACAAGATCAAGCTATGATGCTGACGTGGACGGTGAATGAAAGATTTAGTGGAATGTAATGGGTGATGCAGAATCTACCATAGAGATCCTGGTGGATGGAAAGTCCTTATTTAGACATGGTGCCTGTTTTCCAGGTTTTCACCAAGGTACTTTCCCACAGTGCCACTAAAGTGGTTTTCACTAGAGGATGACATTTTATATCTTTACTATTTTTAATCCTTTTTTTCATTTTTTTTGGATTTTTTGGTTTTCTACCTTGAAACTTAAGCATAATTATTTTTGAGGTGGGAGTTGTTGATGGAAACCTATAGAGGCTCGGATTCGGGTGTTGATAACTGATATGCCCCTAACTTGTAGCTCACAGTGATGACAGAAGGTCCCAACCAGTTGGGTTAAAACTTGCCCTTGTTATCTGGACTCAACACATTTTTCTGATTTTATTTCATCACAAGCTCACCGACTTGAAATGACCGGTTCCTTATCTTCTTGTTGTAGCTCCTCTTCAGACGGTTCTGGTAGATTTGCAGGTGGTTTAGAGCATCCATGCATTGCTTATCCAATAGTTCCAGCTCATTCAGTCATGACACCCAATATTCTTCATCTCTTATGAGGTTTTGCAATGATATCCTTAGAGATGGGAGCTCGATCTTGATGGGAAGAATGGATTCAGATCCTTAGACCAGGGAGAATGGGGTTACACCTTTTGGTGTATGGATACTTGTTCAGTGGGCCCATAGGGTGGGGTTCAATTGCAAGTGCCAGTCACGACTAGCTTCATTGACTATCTTTTTGAGGATTCTAAGGATGGTTTTGTTTGTAGCCTCAGCTTTCCCATTACCCTAGGGGTAGTATGGGGTAGAAAAGCGAAGTTGGCTATTGAATTTCTAGCATAGGTCTCGAACATCTTGGTTTTTGAAAGGTGTCCCGTTATCTAAGATAATGGCCTATGGGACACTGTAGCGACATATGAGGTAATTCATGATGAACTTAGCAATATGCTTTCCAACAATATAGGTCACAAGAATGGCCTCTCCCCACTTTGTGAAATACTTCATAGCAGTGATAATGAACTTGTGTCCATTAGATGAGGTGGGGGTGATTTTTCCAATGAGATTGATCCCCCACTGCGAGAAGGGACAAGGTGTTACAATCGGGTGGAGTTCCTGAGATGGTGCATGGATGAGGTCCCCATGTTGATGACATTGCATACACTTTTTGACATATTCATGAGCTTCCCTTTCCATTGTTGGCCAATAGTATCCCGTTCTCAACAACTTCTTGGCCAAGGTTATACCACTTGAATGTGAACTGTAAATTTTATCATGTACCCCTGTTAAAGTGGTCAAGGCTTCCTCAATGTTTAGGAATTGTAAAAGGGTTCCCTCAATACTTGTATAGTATAGGGTGTTGCCTAAGATAAGAAAGCGGAATGAATTTTTGAAAAAGGCTCTTTTAAGGTTCATAGTGATATCGATAGGAAGGACTCCTATTATTAGGTAAGTATATATGTCATGATACCACGGGTTACTAGGAACAACGATTTCACACACAAATTCAGACTCTGGTACCTCGAAATCTAGTACGAGAAGCTGATCTACCAGGAATTCATGTTTGAGGACATTGTGTAGGATGTCCAATAGTGATTCGATCATTGCCATGGCATTCGCTGCCCTGTTATTTTCCCTTGGTATTTGCTCAAACGTGATGTCAATGAAGAACTCCTTTAGGTCTTCCACCAGTTTCTTGTATGGGGTCAACTTATCGTCCTTCATTTGGTACTCATTGTTGACTTGGTTGATGATTAGCTGAGATTCTCCATAAAATTTAAGAGCCATGATCTACCACTGTACTGCTATTTTGAGTCCTATCATAAGGAATTCATATTCAACAATGTTGTTAGTGCAGGGAAAATATAACTTGTAGGATTTAGGAATGCAATCCCCTCGCGGTGTGATGAAGAAAACACTCACTCTTGATCCATGTTGTATATACGACCCATCAAAATAAACCTTCCAATGATCTGGGGCATTTAGATTGAATATCGACTCATCTAGAAATTCTGATATAAGTGGGTTCTCTGAATAGATGGGTGCTTCTACTAATTGAACTACAATCACTTGTCCCTTGATAGCTTTTCTTTCCACATATTCAATGTCGTATTCTAAGAGGATCATGACTCATTTAGCCATCTGCCCTTTGAGTGTCACCTTTGAAAGTAAATACTTGAGGGGGTCTATTTTGGTGATGAGTTTGATTTGATGTGCTAACATGTAGTGCCTGAATTTTTGTGAGGAAAAACTACTGCTAGGAAATCCTTTTCAATGGATGTATAATTTAACTCATGCCCTACCATGGTTCGGCTAATATAGTAGATGGCTCTTTCCTTCCTCATCTCGTCATGTTGTGCTAATAGAGCCCCTAGTGCTGCTATTATTACTGATATATACAAGATTAGTGGATTATTCTGGATTGATGGCATAAGTACTAGTGGTGTCAATAGGTATTCTTTGATTTTTTTGAAAGCTTGATCATACTTCTCATCCCATTTTTATGCTACCCCCTTGTGGAGTAGATGAGAATATGGGATAGCCTTGTCTACCAATTGCGCGATGAACCTAGAGATGGATTGGAGTCTTCCTTGTAAACCCCTAACTATTTCAATGTTCTTGGTGCCTCCATTTTGAGAATTTCTTTGACTTTGGCATGTTCTATCTGGATCCCTCTCATTGACACTCTATACCCCAAAATCTTTCATGATTGTACCCCGAAGACACATTTCTTAGGGTTGAGCCTTACTTTGTACTCCTCCAATCTATCAAAGATGGAGCTTAGTGCTGCAATGTGATCCCGCCATTTCCTTGATTTGGCCAATAAGTCATCCACATAATCCTCTACAAACTTGTGAACCATGTCGTGAAAAATGAGTGTCATGGCCCTTTGATAGGTGGCTCCAATGTTCTTCAACCCAAATGACATCATGTTCCAGCAGTACGTACCCCATGGATAGGTAAAGTCTGCCTTATGTCGATCCTCTTTCACTATCATTATCTAATTATATCCTGAGAACCCATCCATGAAAAAGGAAAAGGCATCATCTTTGGGGCATGCTTTGTTTAGGTCCCAAAAGTCAATACAGATTCATATGCCACTAGTGGGATTTGTGACTAGTGCCAAGTTTCAAAACCCATTCAGGGTAATCAATGGGTCTTATGAAGCCAACATCCAGGAGTTTCTGCAATTCAAGTCTGACTAATAGTGCGATTTGTGGATGCATCTTCCTTAGTTTTTGCTTTATTGTCTTCGCCTCTAGATATACTACAAGATGATGAGCCACAACCTCTAGATCAAGTCCTGGAATGTCAACATAGGTCCATACAAAGTTTAAATTTCTTTCTCTCATAAATGTAGCTAGGAGTTCCTATTCTTCAGTCAAAAGAGATTCTGCATAAAAGGTTATGTGCGGCATTTCCTTAGTCCCCAAGTTGACGGGGTTACACTTCTCTACCAACATTGTCGACTTATCCTGATGAATAGAAATAAGAGGAAGATTGAATCCCTCATCCTTGGGCACCTCAGAGAGGTTTTCACCCTTAGATGTGTCCTTTGTTTTTACTATTTTTAGGTAAGAAAGTTCCACAACGTGGTTTTCACTTAGAGACCTAGAGATCACTCTTAGATTTTCACTTTTGTGACTGAGGGATTCAATCGTTTCCACGTAGTATGCATGTGTGTCTAGCTCGATGTCAAATCCTGCTTTGTGGTCTCTACATGGTATGTTATCCTTGAGTGCCATGAATTCTGAGAGAGCTTCATCATTTTTTAATGTGTCCAAAATTGGTGGTCCTCGTTGGTCATAGTCAATTAGCTGGGGATAAACTAGCTTTATTTTGTGGGTTTGATTGTTTGACTCAAAAGACATAGTGGAAATCATGAATAGGGAAGAGTCCTCAAATAACATGGGTAGGTTAGTGAGGGAATCATCATCACTACTACATACATCAGTTATATCGAAGGTATAGTTATCTAAGGGAAATCCTGTGGATATTGGTAACCGAGGAGGAGCTTTGACTATTTTAACAGGGGGACTTCTACCACGTATGGTTATCTTCGGAGGGGTACATCTGAGGCCAATATTTTTTATGTGCTTCTCAACAACAATGGGCTCTAATTGGTTGTTATTGTTTTTCCCAAGACTCTCATCCTTGTTGTAGCCCATGTCAATCATTAATTGTAGCCCTTTGTTACTGTCATCCATTGGAAGAGATGGTATAGGTCTTTCGTCTTGATATAACAAGCTTGATATGTCTTTTTCGTCCACCACTTCTCGGCCTAGGTCCCCCCAACTTTTGAATTTGGAGGGGTCTGCCCTGAATGTTTGGGGAGGTGTGTTACTTGGTTGTGGCTGTCCATGGGACCTATCAGATTGAGGTAACTCTCCTATCACAAATGCACTTTTTTTCATCTTGAAGTCCCCACATCCATTATCTTGGATAATGGCTTTAATATTAGAAATTTTAGGAATGGTGGGTGTCTTTGTCCTAAAAGTAGAGGATATGGTGGATGGATCTACATATGGAGTCGTAGGGCCTTCATCATTCTTGGGAACTTGTGGGATTTTGTAATACTTGGCTTCCAAGGTCCTAGAATAAGCAAAGGGCTCTAGGTCACCATGAATTGTGACCTCTTGATTTTCATAGGGGACTTTAACATATTGGTGAAATGTGGATGGAACAACTTTCATCCCATGGATCCATGGGCACCCTAGAAGAATATTATAAGGGAGGTCAAGATCAAGGACTTGGCAAGTAGTCTCCATGATGGTTGGTCCTACTTGAGTAGGAAATTGGATGGTGCCTTGAGACAATCTTTCTTGATCATCATAAGCCCAGATTGTGATGCCTTTTCCTTTTTCAATCATATCTTATGAGAATCCCAAATTCTTTATTAGCTTGAGAGAACAAATGTTCAACCTTGCACCTCCATCCACTAGGACCTGTTTGACTTTATTTTTATGGATGAAGACTTCAAGGTCAAGCGCACGGTTGTGAGATGGCTGGGTTGGAAGATATTGTTCAGAGAGTGTGAGGAGATGTGGGGTGGTGATGTGTTTGACCATATCTTGGAACTAATCTGCATCAAGATCTATGGGTGCAAAAGATGCAACTAATGCCCTTTTGATAATTTCCCTATGTGCAGGCGAGGTTTTTAGCAACTCCATGATGGAGATTTAGGCGAGAGTCTTCTTCAACCGTTCTAAGACGTTGTAACCATTGGAAAATGGCTTTGAGTTTGTAGGGGGTGCTCTAGCTTGCGTGGATGGTCCGAGGATAGTGATTTTTCTGCCTCGTGTGATGACTCCACACTCAGATTTGGACCTTGGGATATGGACAACACCTACCCATTCATCTAAAGATATGACAACATGGTTCTAAACATGGTTGACGTTGCCATAATTTTTTCCTTTGTCATTGTTGTTCGCTTTATTATGATCCAACATTGGATTTGTGTATATTTTGAGGTCCTAATTTCTAGTTGGTTGTTCAATAGTGATAACCTTGTCATCAATAAGATCTTGGGTTAGGTTCTTGAGCCTCATACAACCAATTGTTGTGTGCCCCTTTATCTTATGAAAATAGCAAAGGTGCTTCTCATTATACCATGGTGGTTTAACTTGAGGCTTCTGGTAATTTTCAATGACTAGGAGCATGATGATGTTGGATTCAATGAGTCGCTTCATTACAAATTCAACCGATTCTCCAAGCAGTGTGTACTTTCACTTTGGGGGATACCGGTTTCTTGTGGATGGTCCACCTTGATCATTAACGTTGTTGATTGTTTACGTTTTTTTTTTTGTTGAGATGTGTGTGGGTCACGAGGTATTTTTGCTGTTATTTTGAGGTTGTTGGTATGTTTTTGTTGTGTGTTTCACTTTGGCACACTGATTGCAACCTTGGCATCAAAAAAACCATCATTGCTAATGTTTTTATTCTTTGCCTAGGTTTGAGGTTTATCATTGTAGCTTGTTGATGGGAAATTATCTTGATAAGTGCGTGTCCCCCCTTGTGCAATGAAGGATCTTTCGATCTTAAGAGCTTTGGGGATGAGCTGATCATAGGTGGTGATGCATTGCACTTTGAGATGGAAGGCTAAAAGACCTTCAAGGTTTGAGATGATGGTTCTGACTTGTTGTTCTTCTGGCATAGCCCACTTGCTCCTATTGGCCTTGGATCACCATTGTTGCAAGAAGGATTCAAATGACTCTCCCTTGTTTTGTTTAATATTGGACAACTCTTCTAGGATTACGTCCATGCCCATGTTAAATGAGTAGTTTTGTATGAATGCGACCACAATTTCTTGGAACTTTTTGATTCCAAGAGGAAGATGGGAGAACCATTCCATGGTTGGGCCAATCGGACTTCTGGGGAAGAGACTCATTAGATAAGAGTCATAATAGGAAACTTCCATGTAGTGTACATGGAATTCCTTGATGTGATCTTTAGGATTTCTAGTTCCACGGTACTTGTTGAATTTTGGTATCTCAAAACCTTGTTGGAATGGCTTCATCACAATGCTTCTATCGAATGGATAAGGGAATAAATCCCTTTGTGATTTTGGGGCTTTCCTCGATTGGATATCCAACACTTGTTGTGAGAGATTTTTGATTTGAGCAGAAAAATCATTTTGCAGATTAGGTGGTGGAAAAATGTGTTTTGGGTGGATGTTGTGGCTTGCATGCTGGGTGGGGTGACTTGCGGACTTGGTGGTACATTCGTGGGGGTTTTATGTAAGCTTTGTTATGCAAGTAATTCTTGTTGATATGCTTTTAGTTGTTACTATTCCAGGAAAGCTTGTCGTTGGTCTTTTTACTATTGTTGTACCAACAACGCTTGTTGTTGGGCTTGCTGCTGGGCTTGGTGTGCAGCTGCATGTTGTTGGGCTTGGTATTGTTGCAAAGATTTTTGGTAAGACAAGGCTTGTGCTTGAGCTTGTTGTGCTTGGTATTTTTCTTGTTCTTGAGATTGGGCTTGTGCTTGTGCCTGTACAACTTGAGCAGCTTGTGTGGCTTGTGTAGCTTGTTTAGCTTGTTGTTGTTTTAGTAATGCTTGTTCTTGTACTTGGGCAGCCTGCTGGGCTTGTTGTGTGGCTTGCTACAACTATTCTTTTTGTGTGGCTTGCTACGCAACTTGTGCGGCTTGTTGTGCTTGGAATTGTTGGAGTGCCTTTTGATAGGCTTGCTGGGTTGCATCGAATGTGATGTTGTATTGATTTTCCATGCTTGGATTTGGTGGTAGAAGTGGTAGATTTGGAATGGTTTGAGATGGTTTTTGTTGAGGAGGTTGTTCAGGTGTTCGTTGAGGTGTTTGTGTGATGACCATTGGTTGCGTGGTGGAGGGTATGGTTGACGTGCTAGGTCCTTGAGAGACCACGTTTGGGAGAATATGGGGTGTTGCAAATGGTGTAATGGTTGGTTGAGATGTTTGTATTGGTGCCACCTGATGTTGTGATATTGGTAGCATTCTTGGAGGATTTGGTACATTGATTTGATTCATGATTGGGGTATTGTTCTTATTTGGTTGATTTTGGATTGGTAGGATGGGTAAAGGGGGTTTCCCTAAACCTTGGATTGACGGGGATGTCGATGTTGGTGGTAGGTTCCCTTGAGAAAGTGATGATCAAGGATCAAAGATTCCCCCTTGTCCTTGTGATACCATGGGGAGAGAGACTTGTTTCTAGAGCGAGTAAGCTAGTGTTTCAGAGAAGGTGGATGCATTATTGGTATTATGAAAGATGAGTGGAACATAAGGATGCTTTGGGTCTTGCGGGACAATATTTGTGTCCAAGTTTTGATTACATACAAGGGGATGTGTTTGAAGAGCATGAAGCAATGAACTCCCCTTGGTAGTTATGGGTTGGCTTGGAGCATGAGATGATATTGGTTGTGGGATGGGTTGAATGACGTTTTGGAATGATGATGTGAATGATATTGGTGGCATGGTACCAAGAGGTGTTTCCAAAATAGTGCTTACATCATAATCAGAAGGGAGTTTAGCCCCTTCCTTTGCTAATGCTAGCATATATTGTGATGGATTGAGTCTCACATTTTATTAACAATTTTGTGGGTTTCAAGATTTTGGACCATCTCCATGATTTCATCTTGAGTCATTCCTAGGGGGTTGTTGGTGATGTCCTCCATTTGGTAACCTCCCTCTTGAGGATTTGTGGTTGTTGAGGAAGGTTGAGTGGGGCATTGCTAGATCTAATGGGGTTAAATTCAAGTGTGGTTTCACTCAAGTCACTTGAAGTGGATGTCTCTTTGTTTTGCTCCATGTTTCTCTTCTGTTGAGATCTAGTTTGGACCATAAAAGAAGGATCAACTTTCAAGAGTATGAGGCGAGCCTCTAATTTCTTAGGTTGGTCTAAACTTTAGGTACAAAAAATAAAATCTAATTTTGTTTAAGGATCAAATGATGGTGATTGGATAAATGAAATATGGATGGTATGAAGGATTTAACTCTTAAGAACCTTGGAAGGATACTAGACTTTTGGTTTTCTTAGATTTTTAGATTTTGGATTTGATTTTGATTGGATTTGATTTAGATTTTGGATAATGAACTCATAAAACCAAGGATGTTGGATGTTATCTTGGAATAAAATTTTTCCACAAGATGATAATTTAACTAAGTGTATGAAGAAGGATTCATCCACACACACTTAGTCAAACAAGATGATTTTTTATTTTGATTTGAAGGATTACCAAGAGCCTAGCATGAATGATTTTTTTTTCAAGATTCTAAGAGTTGTTGGTGATATGGGATCTTGATTGATGTTTGAGGGATGGATGAGAGTGTTGATTTTGATCCTATATTGGACTTATATACACTTGCTTTTACAAGACCTCGGTATTGAAGAACATGCTATACTTCCTATGTGAGAAACTCAAAACATTGAAAAAGACTTGGATTTTGACTATAATAGAATGAGTACAAATTAGAATTGTTCTTTGAAGCACGTTTGTAAAAGTTATAAACCAATATCTCTCTAACTTCTTAAAGTCTTATAGATGCTCCTCATGAGATTTTGGACTAAGGTGCTTATGACGATTTGATTTGGGAATTTTGACTTTATGAAAAATCATGGGATCAAGCACATGTGAGGTTCAATTGTCTTTTATCTTGCTTAGATTTGGTTATTTTTACCACATCCACACTCTCTTGTTTAGCTTTTCAAATTGAATGTCTATGTCTCAATTTATTTTTATCCCACAAAGTCCATTATGTGGAAATCAAGAGAATCAAGGCAATAGTTACCTATGTTCACTTTGGGGATAAATTAAGATGTGTGTCCAAATGTTTAGAAGTCTTCTAGGGATAAGAACCCCTAGGGACAAGAAGTAACACATGGACCTTTCAAAGGTTTTTTTTCTTCCCAAAGGGTTTGAAATTTTGACGATTTGTTGAATGTTATTTTCCAATGTTTTAGATCCAAGCAAAGTGTTTTGATTCCATAGCAATGCACAACCCTAGGATAGAAAAGACAATATTTGTCAGATTCCCACTTGGATTTCTCCAGTCGTGCTTATTCAAAGCGGATGATTAGAAGCTTGACCACACTGGATCTCCCTTTCTCGGCACACACTTCTCGAGTCAACCAAGCTTCGAGTTCTCATGAATCTCCCATGAAAAACTATTCATCTCTAATTTGAACCACAAGTAGGTGGGACAACTTTGGAGGTCTGACCTCTTGACACTAACAAATAGATAGGGATTTTTTTGCTTCTACACAAATTGGTTCGTAATCAAGGAACCCATTTAGAAGGTCACACGAGAGGCAAGATCAACCTAATAAAGAGTATCACCTGCTTGTCTATAGGAAGTTCTGTAATGTTGAGATTTCCTCAACATTCAAATTTATATACCGGTTGGGAGTAGCTTGGCATTTAGCTCATTACCGGTTTGAGTCATTCCCTTGGGGCGAGTACTTTTTCCCACCAAGGTAGGCTCTCTAAGGGTAAAGAATAGTGAAGAAGTGAATTTGTAGTTCGACCACATAATGCATTTAGGCGGGAGCAAACACAATGCTTTTTTTTCACAATCACATGTTTTGTTCAATTTTAAAGACCAAATTTGAAGCATGGAGGCAATATTTTAGACAACCTAATGTCACTAGAATGCTTTTGATTCTCAAGATCACTGTGAAGCATGAGAGAAGTGCATATGCACTCGAATGGTATTAGTTTGTAAAGAATATTACAAAAAAGAAAGTAAGCACAAGTTATTTTAATCCTCAAAAGAAATAAATGGATTCTTTTTATAGCACCAAATTTGAGTGTGAAAGTTGTTGGTTCAATTTTAACCCAAATTGAAATGCTAGTAAGTTTCTAAAGTTCTTTTTAACCAACTTTGAGAAAAATGAAAGCTTTTGTGTGTTCTTTTTAGAACCCAAACAAAATTGTAGTTGAGTCCTAAACCTGAAGGTAACAATGTCCAAAGATGGGAAAAATGTCCCCAAAGTGTTAATAAACACTTTTTTATGATTTTGAAAAAAAGGGTGCCATAGAGATTCCTTCTTGTTTCTTCTCCTTATTTTTCACCAAAAAAACCTGCAAAAGTGGGCCAACCTACAAAAAATAGAGCCACAGAATAGGTCAGAGGTCAAAAGAAATCAAAGCATCAAAGCATAAAGGCATCGATGTATTCACCAATGTCACACTTTGGAGTTTGATCAGTCATCGACAAAAGAAACCAGGCAGCGTCGCATTTTGGAAGTAAGGGAAGCGTCACTATATAGCGATGCTACAACGATTGTGTCACTATTTGACCTCTTCAGCGTGTATGTATCCTGGAAACACAAAAAATGAAAAAAAACAACATAAATAGTGAAAAAAAATGTTAATTTCTTGCAATTCGCCCTCGTTCTAGCACCAAAATGTAAATGATCCTTCTATACCTACTCAAACATGAACAAACAAGTGGTCATTAGTCAAGAAACAAGTAAGACTAAGCATTCCCTATGAAATTCATTTGAACACAAGAACATTGAAAATACAATAGAACATCAAGTAAACTATCAATGAAATCCTATTCTAATGCTCAAACTAGCATCCCATAGGAGGATTAGTGCTCCTTTGATGTAGAAAGAAGCCCTTTCCTAACCCCTTGATAAGATTGATGATGGATTTGATGAACAAAGTATGAAAATGGCTCAAATCTTAAAATGGATGAAAATATGAAATGCTATGAACTCAAATGGCTATAGTAATTGTGCTCTTAGTTGATGGATCCAAATTGTGAGAATGAGGCCTCCATTTATAGAAGCCAAGGATGGAAGAATGAGGAAGATTGATTAATGTGGGACTAAAGGATAGACCAATAGAATAATTCCACTTGTCATCATGCTAATGAATCTTGAGGGAGATGTGCTCACACATGTGTGAGCATATTTGGGAAGATGTGTTGTGTAAGAGAATGTGTAAGATTCCATTTAAAGCCAAGGTGGCTTGTGTAAGAGGAGGTTTAAGACCCATTTAAAGCCAAGGTGGCTTGTGTAAGAAGAGGACATGTAAGAGATTTTAATGCCAAGGTAGCTCAAGAAAGATGACAATGTCCTTTGGAGGGAAAAGTCAAGTGGGTGGAATATTCCAAGAGTATGCCACTTTTTTTGAATGAAAATAGGTAATTAGTAAATCAAATAAATTGATTTACATGTGCAACTTGACCATGGTTGACTTACCTTAGGGTGGAGTCAAAATCTAGAGGAATGGGGGTTAGTGTTAGGAGTTAATTAATTTAGGATTAATTAACTTAGATGAGATTAGTTGATTTGTGACACATGATTTAAATGTTTGGGTTTATTTAAATCATATGAGAGAATATTAGAATTTAATTAAATAAAGTTGATTTATTTAATTAAAAGAGGAACATCAAGTTTTAATTAATTAAAGTTGATTTATTTAATTAAAAGAGGAACATTAGGTTTTAATTAAATAAAGTTGATTTATTTAATTAAAAGAGGAACATTAGGATTTAATTAAATAAAGTTGATTTATTTAATTAAAAGAGGAACATTAGAATTTAATTAAATAAAATTAATTTATTTAATTAAAAGAAGAACATTAGGATGTGATGAAATAATCTGACAAAGTTAATTATCAGATTTAAGGGGGAAATTAATTAGATAAATATTATTCAATTAATTTGTTAGTGGAGAAGTGATTGAGGAAGAATAAACATTAGTAAATTAAGATCAAGTGCACAATATCAATCGGGATATTTTGAGTGTCTACAGTGCTAAACACTAATGAACAAAAAACATGAAATGAAAAAAATAAAGATGCTAAGTAAAAACTAGATGAAAATGACACAAAGAGGTTGAAGACATTACTAAAATTATTTGAAAAGGCCTCAGATTTATTCAAATTTCTCTTCCACCTGCACCTACATACACAAGACCAAAGAGAAAGGTTTGGGTGGATGTATAGGAGTTTGCCTTAGTCAAACCCCCATATTGGTGTTTTCACCTCCACGAACAACCCTAACGAGATAATGAAAATAAATGTGAAATAATAAATAAAATAATATGTTTGACAAATAAATATAATGTGTTTGAATAAAAGCCTTGAATAGTTACCACATGAAAGCTATGTAGCTTGCTGGTGCAATAAGGAAAAGAAAAGAAACTCTAAGATGGTAATGGCCTCTTCGCAAGATGAGCTTGTGTTTGCAACAATGGAGTTTACTCTTAAATTTGTAGAAAAGGTTTTTGGAAGATATGCGTATAGAAAATATGGAGAATGTTGTGAGTGAGAGAAGTTTTGTAGAATGGTGAAGAATGAGAGAGAAGAAAAGAGATGTTTGTTTTTTCAAGAGAGCGAGTTTGAAGAATGAATCAATCCTCTTCAAGAAAGAGGGACTTTTTTCATTCAAATGGCTTGCCTGAGGGACTCCCAGTGAGGTTGCAGGTTGGTAGAGGCGTTAAGTTGCCAAAACGCGATAAGTATAATGTCTCAATGGCCATCTTAGTCATGTATTTTTATGGGATACTAGCACAACTTTCAGATGTCCTCATGGTGTGCATAGGTCTGTGTGAAAATTGGACTCAACACTAGAGAAGCTAGGCATGCTAGATAGCAAGAGATGGTTTTAGGTTGAGAGAAAGCATAATTATCTTAGTTTACCTAAAGAGGAAGGCTTATGTGACATGAAATTGTATAACATACAACTTATGATAGTACACCATAGTTGGGAGAATTTTATTAGAAATGCATTGCCTAACAAAAAATTGTGCCAAGTAAAAGGATCTATCTAAGTAGGCTAAACACTCTTGAATCAACCACTAGGTAATTTGTGCATGAGTATAAAACCAAATTAAATGTGAAATATTTTTAGATTGACCATAAAATAGGCATTTTAGTTTATCAACGTCAAGATGCATTAGAAAATTACCAATAGGAAGACATTCATAAAGAAAAAAGTAGGAAAAATGTGTAATCTTGGACTCCATGATTGATTTTCAAATAATTTGGATGTGTGTATCCCTAATAAAAGATGGAGAAAAAAGAGATCGTCTAAAATTCAGATTCTAAACAATAAGAAAATGCATTGAAAACCATTTGTATCTTTTTCTTGGGGTATAATTATGGAAGGGAGTATCCACATACCACTTCTAGTCCATCCACCAAGGCTTACTAGAACACAAAAAAAATTGTGCAAGTGTTGTGAGTGTACAACTTCAATTACCATTTAGATGGTTTCTTTGTTACAATAGAATAAAATTTACTCAAAGAACCTATAGGCATAACTATATGGTAAATGTAGGATTAAGGAAAATAATGATACAAGAAGTAGATTTACATCTTAGAATTTAAACATAGAAAGTAAAAATGTGGGATTACCCCTACTTTAACCTTTAATAAATAAAAGGGTGAATCCATTCTAGGACTATCCTACCTCTTCCTAAGAAACTAAGAAAGAAGTAGGTACTTTATTTCATGACATGGATGCAACTACCTAGTCATAGTATGACCATAAATTAGATTAGGAAATTGATATAGTTGAACAACTCCATAAAAAACAAGAAATGATGGTATAAATTAAAAAATAACAAGAAGAGATTGCTTTAAATGTGCATATCATAAATCAAAATAAAAATATTCCTCAACAACAAAATATAAATCAAAATGTATAGAATGTATAGCAGAATCAACCTAATCTAAATCAATAGTATGTGAGATAGAACAATAGGGATAATTCTAGGAGACAAGCTTAAATATTTCTAATGATTAGACAACCTCTTGGGATTGATCGATATAGGAAATTGGATTTCTCTAGTATCCCTTATTATCCAGACCCTATTCTGATGATGAGTTTGTTTGCATAGAACCTTAAGGAGAGTGCAAAGGAATGGCACAAAATCCTCTTAGATGGTATCATTAACAAATGGGATGAATTCATGACATTCTTTAGATTATAATATGGAGATATAGTTGATCCCAAGTTTGTTATCCATGAAATTGCAACCATCAAGAAAGGAGTAAATTAAATGATGGTGGATTTTTTAATACCAAGTTTATAATGACAATGAGGAAGGCGCCACCACATTTAAAACCTAAAGACTCCATGTGTTTTTTTTTACACTATGTTGCATTTGATGCCAAGATTAGGTATTGCCTCATAGATCAAAATCTACACTCTTAGGTAAGTGTATTCTATTGCCATTAATATTGAAAGAAATATGATAGGATCTAAAAAATATCAAGGGAGTTGATGTCAATATGTCTCAACCTAAGAAGAGGATTCAAACTAAGCCCCCTACCATTAAAGAAAAACTTGACAAACTAATGAGTGTTGCGAAGTATCTATCATAAAAAGTTTCTAGTAATGACAAGGGGTTGCAACTTGCCAATGTTGCAACCCATTTCAATGAGGCTCAAAATTTATATAATAGGCCTTATTATTATGTTTGGTCCAAAATACCATACTACCATGATAGACATAATTCTCAATGACCAAGGTATTTCAAACAAAAAGGCAGGGTAAGTTTAGATCCTCTATGAAGAGATCATGTACATTTTTAGGACTCTTCTTTATGGTGTGAAATTTTCTACTTTCTCCATGATCCAATGAATTGTGTAGCTACTATGAAAGAGAATAATGAAGGATTTCTCTATGAAGATGCAAATGCATTGTGGTATGATAAAGATGTTAATATGTTAGATGTTTCTTATTATTAGTTTACTAATGAAGGGAATGAGTGTTTTGATCATGAAGATGTTGAGAAAATATTCTAAAATTATCATATTCTTGATTAAAAAAAATGTTCATCTTCATAATTTTGAACATATCAGAGATATGATGAGACAAAATATCAAGGAAGGATACCATCATTTGAAGATAGGGAAATACTAACTAATTCCGCATTGATACATGCATTAATTTTTTATCAATTGAGGAGAAAAATGTTCCTCCATTTAGGAGAAAAATATGTTTACATTCCATAGGTAGATGAACCTAGTTTAGGAAATGAAAGGAATATTACAAATAAAAATATCAGGAATGTTGATCCCAAAGAGACAACAACGAAGAAGGGGGAAGATCTAATATAGTAGCCCTCAAACAATAAAGGTTCATCACTAAAGGAAACATAATTGAAATGCCTATAGTTGTAAATAATGATTCAAAATGAAAAGACACCAGCATGAAGCAACAACACAGTCCATCCTTGTTGCAAGTATGAAGGTGTTATTGATGTCAAAAAGAAGTATACTGATTGGTGTTGTAATTGATGTCAACTATGGGATGAACGTGTCAAGGATATTGAAAAAATTATGAAAAAGAGGAAAATAGGTTGCTCATGTGTAGTTGAGATCTTGAGGAAGTGTTGTGAGTAAATGGAGCTATCTTTTGTTGTTGAGTCTGAAGATGAGTTGGAATGAAGTAATGAGATGAGATGATGTCTTTGGTACTTGGTTTCCAAGTGCTTTTGAGAAAATTTGATAAAAAGAGTAAATTGTGTTGTGCAAGTGTTCATAGTGTGCTTTGGTATTGTGCTCCATGTTTCTTTTGTGTTGATTCTATGCATGTGTGGATCTTATAGGTTATTCAAGGTTGTTAGAGGCTGTTATATTCAAAATTTTGGTTTTTGGATTAATGTACAATACTTGATATTTCACCATTTGTTCAGTGATGTTTTTTGTGGCTTGGGAGAAATGTATTTGCTTCACATTTCTCTATTGTTTGGATTTAGGTTGTATGTACTTGGGAAGTTTCTTATAATTCTTGTATCTTTTTGTATTCAATATTTTACTTGATTTGGTGCTGTACAAAGTGAGTTTCATTTATCAGAATGCAAGTAAGGGTTATCAATTGTTCTGAAATTAAGTGTTTGTATGATGCGAGCTTGGATGAAGTGTTTGATGAATCTTAAGTAGTTCGTGGATTACTCTATATCGTAAGTGAATTATGTTGTCCAGAATATTCAAATTGATTTGAGGAACCGTATACTTAATGTTTATGGTGTTCAACATGGGTATTGGATGACCTTATATTTAATACTACATGTGAGGCTTGTAGAAGCACATTGAAGTGTTTTGAGATCTATTTGGGTTCTAATTAAGGGTTTATGTAGGTCACCTTCATTCATATCCACCATGAGAATGTTTAGGTGTTGACCTATTTTGATTTTTTATGTATAACAACTAGTTGCCAACATTGAAGAAGGTTTTGGAGGTTGAGATTGATATAAATATGTATGATGTTGTTGTGACTTGAGGTGATGAAAGAAGTAAGAAGAAATATATATGAGAGATTGATGTGAGTGATGTGAGTGATGTGTGTGATGCGAGTTTGTGTTGAACAGTGCAAATTTTAGTGTTAGGGTTCCTGAAGGTAGTGAGCTGAAGGCATACAAAATCATTCATGCAAGACTATGAAAGTGTGCGAGAAGTTGTGGTGGATTCCTTGTTGATTTGAGAAGTGTTATTTGTGCCACATTCTTCTTCTATCTTTTTGTATTCTTTTTGTGGCAGTGAGCCTCGGTTGTGAGCCTTTTGGACAATGTGTCCTATTTTGGCAGTGAGCCCTTTTGTACCAATTTTTCTATTACTTATATTGTGAGCTAATCCTCACCCTATTTTTTACCTCATTGGGGTTTCCACATAAATCTGGTGCTCTCTTGTGTATAGTGTTGTGATTTTTGACTTTGTTATCTGCATTTCATGTTTGATCACATTAACAAAATAAGGGTTTAATGAATGCATGTGGATCTGATTACTGTTGAGGGTTTTGAAGGTTTAGCTTGCTACAACTGATTCACCCCCCTCTCAATTGTCTTGTTCATTTCAATAATTGGTATCAGAGAAAGGTTCTTGGAGAAGAGCTTAATCACTTGAGGTAGATCTAGGATGGTGAACAAGGGTGCTTTGGAATGTCCTAGATTTGATGGTACAAATTATGTATTTTGGAAGAAAAAGATGGAAGGACATATGAAAGCTCAGAGATATGAGATTGAGAAGGCTTATTAGACTACATATACTCCTCCTCTAGATGGTCCAAGTATAAGTACAAAGATCAAGGCACATGAGATCAATGCTAAGGAAAGATTTATTATTGTGAATAGTATTTCAAATGCTAAATTAGTAAAAGTTATGAGTTTGAAGACTGCTAAAGAAGTTTGGGACAAGCTAGAAAGTATTTATGAAGGAGATCTGAAGGTCGACAAACAAGAAAAGTTGTAGAACTTGAAGGCGCATTTTGAAATGATGCAAATGTATTAGGAAGAAAAAATCAAAGGCTACATACAAAGAGTTGATGAGTTGGTAAGTGCTATCAGAGGCCTTGGTGCAAGAGTTAAATAATCTAAAGTAGTGAAAAAAAATTTATCAGATCACTTCTGGATTGTTACAGTGAAAAGGTATCTGCTATTGAGGAAACTGTAGATTTTGACAATTATTCTAGAGATCAGTTGATTGGTACACTAACTGCATTTGAAATGAGAAAATTGAAGAAAGGTACAAAAATAGAGATTGATTTCAAGGATGGTAAATCCAAAAAGGTTGAAGATTTAGATGGAGAAGATCTTGATGATTTGGAAGCTAACTTTGTGAGGAAGATGAAAAAGGGAACTGATAAGTACAAAGGTAAGTTACCCTTCAAATGTTTTAGCTATGATTGTATAGGTCATTATTCTTCAAGATGTCTGAAAAAGAGCTATAAACAATAAGAACAAGGAAAATAAAGAAAAAATGATTAAGAAAGCTTACTTGTGAGAGTAGATGCTAGAATTTCTATTGACGAATCTGATTATGGAGATTTTGATGATAATGAATGTTTGTTTTTGTCTATAAAAGAAGAAATTGGTTCTACTAACCCTGAAGGAAAGTGTTCTAGAGATGACGGATAAGGTTGAAGGTATTTTGATATTTTCTTTTCATGTCAAAGAAGATAAGAATTACTAGGTTGTTGACATGACTGCTCTAATCACATGACTAGAGACAAAAGTAAGTTTGTTAAACTTGAAAATTATGATGGAGGATAAGTTAAATTTGGAGATGATTTAGGAGCTAAGATTTGTAGAATAGGTTCAATCAGTTTTGATGGAAAGCATAATGCTAACAATATTTCCTATGTTAAGGGTTCAAGACATAACCTTTTGAGTGTTGGAAAAATGTGTAGAAAAGGATATAATCTTGTGTTTCATGATGAAACATGTGAGATCCAGAAAGGATCTAGAACTATGATTGTTGTTGGTAAGAGAACATTTGGAAACATCTATCAGCTAAATGGTGTTGATGGACATTGCTTTATATCTCATATTAATGATATTTGGCTATGGTATCGAAGGATGTGTCACATGAATTTTGATAATTTGGAAAGAATTAGTTAAGTTCATGCAATGAGATATTTACCTATAATCACAAAGCCTATCAATGTTGTTTGTGAGAGTTGTCAATCTGGAAAACAGACAAGGAGTAGCTTTAAGGGAAAGAAATAATGTGCTACCAGACTACTCGAATTAGTGCATATAGATCTTTGTGGTCCTACAAGGGTGAGAAGTCTACAAGGTGATAAGTACTTTATGCTTTTGATTGATGATTATTATAGAATGACATGGGTTTCTTTTCTTAGAGAAAAATCTGATGCATTACATAAATTCAAGGCATTTAAAGCTATGGTTGAGAATGAAATGGATCTAAAAATAAAATGTTTGAGGTCTAACAAAGGTGGTGAATTTAGCTCCAATGAGTTTAACATGTTTCAAGTGAAGTTCATGGAATAAAGAGGCATTTTGTCTACCCCTATAACTCCTCAACAAAATGGAGTTGTTGAAAGGAAAAATATAACTATTCAAGAAGCCGCAAGGACTATGATGAAAGACGAAAATCTACTGGAAGTCTACTGAAGAGAAGTTATTTATACTAATGTTTACATACTTAACAGAGTTCAAGCCAAAGCTAACAACACAAAGGATCCCTATGAGATATGGTATGGAAGGATTCCTACTGTGAAGTACTTTAGAGTATTTGGAAGAAAATATTACATCAAAAGAGAAGAAGAAAACTTAGGAAAATTTGATGCAAGGTCTAATGAAGGTATCTTCCTTGGATATTCTTGTTATCAATCAGATATGCAACCCATGCTAAGCTTGCAGAAACTTAATTATCTATTGACACATGGAAACCTTCTTCAGATGTGGGTGGTTTGATCGAAGAAGAAATCTCCAGAGTGAGTTGGTTCTCTGAATGATAATTCCTATTCTAAATGATTTTTGAGGTAAAGAGTAGAAGGATGAAATGGAATAAAAAATCTAACTTAAATATTTTCACAACTTAATGATGACTTTGATTATCTACCCACAAACAACTCTGAGAAAACAACAGTAACTTCACAATCTCTCATGAACACCCAATACTTAATTGATTTGCATGAAGATTTAGATTCAAACACAAAATGCAACCTGTATCACATGAACTTTATGTATCAAAATATGCAATAATAGGACCTAAAAAAGGATCTGTAAACAAAATCATAATGGAAAAATCAAACTAAGATTGCAAAGGAGACAAAAATTGAGAAATAGGAACGTTGTTTTATTAAACTGAAGGAGTATGCCAGAGTTTGAGTACAAAATTTTGCTTACAAAACTCTCTACATGAACAAGAGAGGAAGAAACAATGATCTGAACTGAGAAAAACCCTAAGTTTTTATCCTAAATAAATTTCTCCAAAACCCTAATCCGAGCTCAAGAAGAAAGCCCAAAAAAAAGCATCCAAAACTGCTCCATAATGTGTAACAAAAGTGGAAAACTCACACTTTTTGCATGTCTTTACCAAAAAATACCTAAAAATAGGTCCAATCTACTTTAAAAGCAAAAAGAACACCTTATCTTCATCCCATGCAACTCAATTTCGCCCAAGGAAAAGTCAAACATCACCGCTTTCTTAAAACTGCTAAAAATAGCAAAAAGAAAAAAACAACTTATAAAACATTGTTTTATCTTTTTCTTTACAATGATTTGCAATTTTATTTTCTTCAATTTACCCTATTTTGCAATTAAGATTTAAAAAATTATTTGCAAAAAATATTACAACTTTTATATCTCTTCAATTTGATTTTTCTTCTAAAAATCATAAAAATATAGTGGTTATATTTATTCCAAGTTCTAATTGATTTTCTATAAAAATCAATAAAACAAAACCTAAGCATTAATATGAAATGCTTTTATTATTACTAAGGCAAGCCATTGAAAATAATAAAAAACTCTAAGGTTTTTCACTTGCAAAATAAAGTCTAAGTTAAGGACTTGGCAAATGAAACCAAAGCCAAACCTAGAACGGTCGACCTAAAATCATGAAGGGCTCAGCCGTATGGTATTAAGCTAAGTCTGTTTCTCATAAAATAATGCAACTCCTCTAAGTCGAATTAGGAAAAAATTACAAAAAACTAAAACCAAACCCTAATCTCACTCATTTCGTACTTGGTGTTTTGGGAGAAAGCTCTACTGGGAGGATGCGCCGCCACCATGGAGTTAGGGTTTGCAACTTGAAACCCCTCATTCGAGCTCTATGTTGGTTGATTCTTCATTTGCAGACAAGGTGAGTTGACTTCAAGACCATTTCATGGCTTTTACCTCTCTCCTTAATAGCAAAAACTTGGCCTTCAAGGCCACGGCCAAGCATGTATTTCTCCGATTTTTTTTGTCTCTATATTTCTTCCATTTCAGTGCTTCATCTCTGCTCTTTTCTTGGCCGCCATGAGAGCTCGACCCTTTCATTTTGGAAGATCTATTAGAGCTAAGCCGCAGGCTTATTTTTTCTTCTATAGGCATATAATGGTAAGCTTTCTTTCCTCCTTAAATTTTCTCTTAAACAAAAGCTTATTAAAGCTTCTCTCTGCAAAAAGAATGATTGTTACTTGAAAACATTGCAGGCCATCTTTACATGTCGCGAACTTTAACATGTCTCCTCTTCCTTTTTGTATTCTCCTTTGCTTGGCTCAACCCCTAATAGCATTCCATGTATCTTGTATTCACAAGATTTTGTTCTTTATGAGTTTACAAAGCTCTATAGATGCAGCCAATACTCATTGTATCCACCATTTTAAAGAGCTTAAAAGCTCAAAATTCTACATCTTTGATTGTATTCTGCATTTAAAGTTGAAATCTCTGTGTATTTTCCTGAAAGTCTTTTTTATGAAGTAAGATTCCTTTTCTATTTTGAAAAAAAACTCTTGCAGCACTTGTTTCACTGGAAACCTCAGCTTGTTTGACATTAAAATATCATGGCATAAGTGCATTGCTTCGAAAGAAGAAGAAGACTAATTATCACATTATTGATGTAGCTTCACTTACTTGTTGCACATGATTTTAGAAGGTTACACACTCCATAATATGTAGTTTTACATTCACCTCCTGCTGCATGAAACACATAGAAACTCCTTGTTTTCTTGTAGCAAATTACCATTACTTGGCATATGATGAAATTAATAAAGCCCATGACAGGAAAATAATGCTCCACTATTCTATTACTATTTTAAACTGAATGAAACAACACCACTTTTCCTTATAAATCTCCTCGTGTAGCAACACTTGAATGACACAAAGCAAAAAGCCAAGTCAAAATGTACAATTCTTTGATAGATAACTTGCAAGCCTTCTTTTCATTCCACACACCTATATACTCATTGAATACTGATAGCATATGATGGCTTTTTGTTTTACTCACAACTATGGGTATAAAATCTTCTTAGACATCTTCGTTTAGTCAGTTTAGAATGCACACCTCATTTCATATCACATCTGTGATTGGCCATTATGATATTCTTGTATGGTTACTTTGATGGTTGTAACCACTCATTCCATATACTTGAATGCTTTAGAAAACATGCATTCTCAGCTCAATTTTTTTCATAAACTAAAGAAATGTTTCCCTCCTATGTCTACGTGTTCACAACTTGCTCTTGATCATTACCAAATTCTGCTCCTCTATTAAAGTGAAACTAAAACAACACCTCATCTTTTACTTGTACCTCCTGTAGTAACATCAATCACCTATTTTTGTTTGTCCATACTGTTGTCTTATGTATGCAAACTGATTTTGAACACACCTAGAATTGTTCCTTTTGATACTCTGTACCAAAAGGCTTGACAATGCCAATGTACTTATTCCTCGGGACTCCTCATGCATTCTAATGATTAAATGAATTTTCTGTAAATAGCTTTCAATCCTTCAATTCTGCATCTTGATTTCAAGAATTTTATATGTATGACTATTCACTATCACCATTTATGACATGAAACACTTGTTGTACCAGAAAGAACACCATGCAACAACATGAATAAGCATGAACAAAATTTATGACAACAAAGATGCAATCAATTTGACAGTATTAAAACTTTTTAGTATGGAAATTGATGTATTTCAGTTGATTCTATATCTGAATTGAGTTCATTGTCCACTTGTAATTTTCACTTCGTTGTTCAGATTTGATCATTATGAGTGAACACTGTCTTTGATTACTTTGATAATTGAAATCTATTTCACTCCTTAGTGAACAACTCATATGAGCATGATAACTGTATTTCCTCACTCAACCCGATTTGTATGTTTAAGGGGAAGCATGTCGATCTCTACCCTTGTGGGAGCCCATTTTACTCCACCTACTTTTATGTCTTCATGAGATGATCAACTACATGAATTTTCCTATATCTGCACATGGAAAAAAACAATGTTAGATAAAACAATATGCTATTATGATGTTTCCTTCTTGTCTTTTGTCCAGCTCTTGTTCTTACAACTGAGTTGTTTCAATGCATTATAAGTAGCATTGTACATTATTATTGGTGATTCATATAGGTATGTTCATAATCGAAGCTCTAACAAACCTTTACTTCTCTTACAGGTCAATCGGAGCTTGAGGATGAAGGATGGTGCACCACTCCTGCATCGACCAACAACAACATGCAATGATTATTATATTCATGCTTGTATGTCTTTCTTTCTTACATCTTCAATAGTGTAGCATGCTTCTCATTATTCATTGTTAGAGTTACTCCCACGACTTGTGTGGGGCACTTTAATTTCCTTTATTGTTTTCCATTCTGAAAAGAAATGCATCAAAATGAAAAATTTGTACAATCATTTGTATTTGCAAACAAATGAAATATTGTAATATGAATAAGCATTGTGCAATATATGAAAACAATTGTTATGCTTAATCATTTGTATATTTTTTCTTGTACTTCATTTGTAATGCAAAGCACTGAGCAATAACTCTTGGAATTATGTTCACTGAAAACACTTGCATAACTGAAACTTCATAAATCTAGAAGTAATCAACAATTTAAGCAATGCACCAACTAGCTAAGTCATCTACTTTAAAATAAACTAATCAGCTCTACCAATTGAGCAGTAGTGAAAATTGGTAACAATTCTAATAGAATCAAAGCTTATAGATGTTACAACAAAAGGTTGAGAAAGATAATTGAAAGTGCAAATGTTAAAGTTGATGAAAACTTGCAGAATTCTATTGTAGTAGATGGATATGTGTTAGATGAACCTGATTGCAAAGAAGAAGAAAAAGTTGATGAAAAAGAAGTGAAGAATGAAGAGGAAGAAGCTTTGGATAAGACCCCTAAAACCCCTAAGTATGTGCAAAAGAATCATTTTGAAGATCAGATCATTGGAGACAAGAGGAAATGTGTATTGACAAGAATGCAAGCTACTGAAGTTGAGGTAAATTTGTGTTTACTTTCTAAAGTTGAATGTAAAACAACGAGTGAAGCATGTAAAGATGAACATTGGATGAAGGTAATGTAATAACTTATGCAGATATAGAAGAATCAGACTTGAGAATCGATCGCTAGATTGACAAACAAAAAAATAATTGGAACTAACTGGGTATTCAGGAACAAGCTAAATGAGGATGGATAAGTAGTAAGAAATAAGGAAAGACTTGTGTGTAAGGGTTACTCACAAGTGGAAGGTATATAATTTGAGGAATTTTTTTCTCCTATGGCTAGGATGGAAGCTATCAATTTTTTTTTGGCATTTGCAAAACATAAATACTTTAAGGTTTATTATATGGATGTGAACTTCAATTTTCTAAATGGAGAATTGGAAGAAGAGGTTTACATGGAACAACCAGAAGGATTTCAGTTGTCAGATCAACCAAATATGGTATGTAAGTTGAATAAGTCACTATATGGATTGAAGCAATCTCCCAGAGCTTTTTATGCAAGGTTTGACATATATTTGTTACATCAAGGATTCAATAAGCGTACCTTAGATAGTAATATTTACTTTAAAATTGAGGAAGAAAAAATCTTGATAGTAGTTGTATATGTGGATGATATTATCTTTGGTGGAAATGAGGCTATGTGTAAGAATTTTGTAGAGGAAATGCAGAAAGAATTTGAAATTTCAATGTTTGGGGAGATGAATTTCTTTATTAGGCTACAAATCAATCAAAAAGATAGAGGGATATTCATTTCATAATCTAAGTATGTCAAAGAGAAATTGAAGAAGTTTGGAATGGATGACTCCAAATTGGTATATACTCCTATGGTGATTGGTTGTAAACTAAGCAAAGATGATGAATCACCTAAGGTTGCGCAGAGAAAGTATAGATCTATGATTGGTGGAATACTATATTTAACTACTACTAGGCCAAATGTCATGCATGTAGTTTTTCTTATAGCTATATTTCAAGAAGATCCTAAAGAAACACATGTTGCAGCAGTAAAGAGGATATTTAGATACTTAAGAGGCACACCAGATTATGGCTTGTGGTATCTTAAGGATATTAATTTCACATTAAGTTCTTATACAAATGTTGATTGAGTTGGTTGTGTTGATGATAGGAAAAGTACAAGTGGTCGTGCATTCTTCCTTTGATGTAGATTGGTGTCATGGTTGAGTAAGAAATAGGATTCAATTTCTTTATCTACTATAGAGGCTGAGTATATTGCAGCAACATCATGTTGTACATAGGTATTATGAATGAGAAAAACATTAAAGGATATCAGAGTTGTATATAATGAGCCTATATCTATCTTTTGTGATAATAAAAGTGCAAGTAATATCTCAAATAATATAGTAATGCATTCAAGAGAAAAGAATATATCTATTAGGTATCACTTTTTGAGAGAGAAGGTTATGGAGAATGAAGTGAAGCTTGAGTATGCTCCTACAAAAGGATCAGATTACTGAAATATTTATGAAGGCTCTTCCTAAAGATACTTTTGAGTATCTCCGAGAGAAGTTGTGAGTTATTTCCCCTCCTTTCTTGAACTAGATGCATACGAAGATGCATCAGTCTAGTGGATCTATCTCTTTTTTGGATTAATAATGGTGGCTACCTCTTAGGGGGAGTAGGTAGTGTCATGTATTGTCATTGTTGTTGAGTTGCTAATTTATTTGGGTGCACTCCTAAGGGGGAGTATTCAAAGCAAGTATTTTAGTTCAATGTCAAAGGGAGAGAACAATGCAAAACATTTTATCCTTTGCCATTGATGTCAAAGGGGGAGAGAGAATCATGTAAAAAAGTAGAGAAATTTGTGTATATTATCTAATCATTATTTTAAAGGAAGAGAGACTCCTGTAAGGGGGGGAGAGTTCAAGAATGTTGTGTAGAGTATCTAATTAAAAAAAAAGCAGAGTGTGCATGTTTTCTTTGGTGTCTTTTCAGATTTTATGTTGCCATCAATGATAAAGGGGGATATTATTGCAAGTATGAAGGTGTTGTCATTGATGTAAATAGGAAGTCTACTGACTGTTGTTGTCATTGATGTCAACTATGGGATGAAGATGTTGAGGATATTGAGAAAATTATGAAAAAGAGGAAAACAGGTTGTGCATGTGTAGTTGAGATCTTGAGGAAGTGTTGTGAGTACATGGAGCTATCTTTTGTTGCAAAGTTTGAAGATGAGTTGGAATGAGGTAATGCACTGAGATGATGTCTCTGGTACTTGGTTTCCAAGTGCTTTTGAGAAAATTTGATAAACAAAGTAAACTATTCTAGACACTCAAAATATCTTGATTGATATCATGCACTTGATCCTAATTTACTAACGTTGATTCTTCCTCAATCACTTCCCCACTAACAAATTAATTGAATAATCTTTATCTAATTAATCTCCCCCTTAAATCTGATAATTAACTTTGTCAGATTATTTCATCACATCCTAATGTTCTTCCTTTGATTAAATAAATTAATTTTATTTAATTAAATCCTAATGTTCCTCTTTTAATTAAATAAATCAACTTTATTTAACTAAAACCTAATGTTCCTCTTTTAATTAAATAAATTAACTTTATTTAATTAAAACCTAATGTTCCTCTTTTAATTAAATAAATCAAATTTATTTAATTAAAACCTGATGTTCCTCTTTTAATTAAATAAATCAACTTTATTTAATTAAATTCTAATATCCTCTCATATGATTTAAATAAACCCAAACTTTTAAATCATGTGTCACAAATCAACTAATCTCATCTAAGTTAATTAATCCTAAATTAATTAACTCCTAAAACTAACCCCCATTCCTCTAACTTTTGACTCCACCCTAAGGTAAGTCAACCATGGTCAAGTTGCACATGTAAATCAATTTATTTGATTTACTAATTACCTATTTTCATTCAAAAAAGTGGCATATTCTTGGAATATTCCACCCACTTGACTTTTCCCTCCAAAGGACTTTGTCCTCTTTCTTGAGCCACCTTGGCATTAAAAGCTCTTACATGTCCTCTTCTTACACAAGCCACCTTGGCTTTAAATGGGTCTTATACCTCCTCTTACACAAGCCACCTTGGCTTTAAATGGAATCTTACACATTCTCTTACACAAGCCACCTCCACATTTATTCCTCTTACATAACACATCTCCCAAAATGTGTGAGCACATGTGTGAGCACATCTCCCTCAAGATTCACTAGCATGATGACGAGTGGAATTATGCTATTGGTCTATCCTTTAGTCCCACATTCATAAATCTTCCTCATTCTTCCATCCTTGGATTCTATAAATGGAGGCCTCATTCTCACAATTTGGATCCATCAACTAAGAGCACAATTACTATAGCCATTTGAGTTCATAGAATTTTATATTTTCATCCATTTTAACAAGATTTGAGCCATTTTCATACTTTGTTCATCAAATCCATCATCAAGCTTATCAAGGGGTTAGGAAAGGGCTTCTTTCCACATCAAAGGAGCACTAATCCCCCTATAGGATGTTATTTTGAGCATTAGAATAGGTTTTCATTGATAGTTTACTTGATATTCTATTGTATTTTCAATGTTCTTGTGTTCAAACGAATTTCATAGGGAATGCTTAGTCTTACTTGTTTCTTTACTAATGGCCATGTGTTTGTTCATGTTTGAGCAAGTATAGAAGGAGCATTCATAACTGTGTTGTGCAAGTGTTCATAGTGTTCTCTGGTATTGTTCTTTGCATTTATTTTGTGTTGATGTTATGCTTGTGCAGATCTTACAGGTTGTTCAAGGTTGTCGGTGGTTGCCATATTTAAGAATTTGGGTTTCTAGATCGTTGTACAGTGTGAGCTATTTTTACTACTTCTTTAGTGATGTTTTTTGTGGCCTGGAAGAAATGTATTTGCTCCACGTTTCCCCTTAGTTTGGCTTCAGTTTGTGCAGACTTGGGAAGTTTCTAATAATGCTTGCCTCTTTCTGTATTCAATATTTTACTTGATTTGGTGCAATACAAGGTAAGTTTCATTTATCAAAATGCAAGTAAGGGCTATGGGTTGTTCTAAAATGAAGTGTTTGTATGATAAAAGCTTGGATGAAGTGTTTGATGAATCTTAAGCAGTTCATGGATTACCATGGATCATGTTCAAGTGAATTATGTTGTTCGAAAGTTTTAAATTGATTTGAGGAAGCATATACTTAATGTTTATGGTGTTTAGCATGGGTATTGGTTGACCTTGTGTTTAACACTACATGCAAGGCTTGTAAAAGCATGTTGAATTATGTTGGGATCTATTTTTTTTCCCCACAGTTGTCGTTGCACCAAAAGATCAACCTGTTAATGCCCAATACAACCGTAGAGTTAACGGATCCATGGGAGGCAGTTAGTCCATGTCACAAATCCTGAGGGGAGTGCTGACCATCTATGCACGATCTCCCCCCAGCATTACCCAAGGGGATTCAAACCCAATACCTTTGGCTCTAATACTAATTGTTGGCCCCATAGTTGTTTTTGCACCAAAAGATCAACCTGTTAATGCCCAATACAACCGCTAGAGTTAATGGATCCACGAGAGATAGTTAGTCAATGTCATGAATCCTGAGGGGAGTGTTGACCATCTACCAACACTATTTGGGTCATAATTAAGGGTTTATGTAGGTTTCCTTTAGTGTCAAAGGGAGAGAACAATGCAAAAAAATTTATCCTTTGCCATTGATATCAAAGGGAGAGAGAGAATCATGTGGAAAAGTAGAGAAAGTTGTGTATATTATATAATCATTACTGCTAAAATTGAGGATATTTAGACCAAAATAGCTGAAGGAGATGTGAGTGAGGTAACCTACCAGCTTGAGAAGGAGATCCACCTTGACTGGACCAAAGTTCAAAAGAAAGAAGAAATATTTTAGAAAAAAATCCAGAATCCAATGGATAAAAGAAGGTGATTGACTCTGCTTTCTTCCATGTCTCTGCCCTAAAACACAGGAAAAGGAATATGATCACAAATCTCATAGATGAAAATGGGCTAGAAGGTATTATGAAGGAACAAACTAAGAGAACAGCTTCAAAATATTTTCAACTCATTGATGGAATCTATTATCAACCCCACCACAGAGTTGTAAGAACAGCTATTGGACAACACCCCTATTGCTATAACTAAGAAATGATAATTGTTGGCATATTATTGTCATTGATATCAAAAGGGGATCAAGTGTGTTGGAACTGATCCTTCTTGATGAAGAGTCAACATTGATGTCAAAATTTTGTCATTGGTGTCTGAGGAAGATGATGTATTGTGGTTCTAGAAGGTGGAGTGGTTGCTACAAATGTTGTTCAAAGTTTTTTATCATTGTCATGCAATACTGTGATGTTATTGTAGTAAATTCTCTCAGCACTCAAAAGCAAGAACTGATTCTAGATTCAACATGGGTTTCCTGAGAGCTACTTAGAAATATGTTTGGTAGGACCAGAGGTTGAAGGCTATGCTCTACAAAAATTTATTTGTATTCTTGTCCAGAATTAGGGTATGTTGGTTAAACCCTGGGTATGCATAGTCATGGAGCCAAAACAATGCTTCTATTTTTATGGTGACTTGTACTTGTCGGTTGCAGGTAGCTTAAGTGATGACTTAATCCTATTACATCTTGTGGGGAATTGACCCCTTCACCTAGAATTTATCAACTGCCAAGCAAATACATGCGACATTTAAATATTTCCTATGTCTTATGCAAATATTTCCTTTTGGCGAGATCAACGGTGTTGGTTAAGACTGTAAGATCTAATGGTCTCCCTGCCAGCCCATTGAGTTAGTGGTGGGTCCCAACTAAATCTTGTGGGGACACATGGATTGGT
The DNA here is from genome assembly GCA_007115665.2 of Sequoiadendron giganteum. Lineage (NCBI taxonomy): Eukaryota > Viridiplantae > Streptophyta > Pinopsida > Cupressales > Cupressaceae > Sequoiadendron > Sequoiadendron giganteum. Next base: position 266,465,485 of record CM021104.1, on the reverse strand, counting down.
GGAAAGTAATCCACAATGGACAGTGGGACCTATGATGGCAACATACAAAGTTATTGATGTATGATGTCATCCTAGATGATTGGTAGAACGAGGTTGATCAATGACTGTGATGATGTAGAGGTGGTAAATTTTATGGTGCCCATTAGCCCATGGCACATGTGGTGGGACCCATTCATATCTTCCAAGGAAATGAGGAACGGTGTAGATCAAATGAAGTTGATCGAATGATGTACATTGATGGTAGACTGAACCTTGGTAGATCCTACGACACATGGCATCATCGCTTCACATCGCTATTGTGAAGCGAAGCAATTGAAAGAGTCAGGTGATAAGTGATAGAGTGGTGACACTTGGCACAAGCCCACCAACCCGTGAAGATTATGCGGGCCTGTTGTCAGTTCTAATAGGACAATGGGGGATGATGTAGGTTGATCTATAGCTAATCCAATAACGATTGTTGTATCAAGGGAATGGATGCGAAGGGCATGATTAACGAAGGAGATTTAAAAGGTCATTTATCAAATGGTAGTGTTTTAAAGTTGTGACAACAAATGGAGAATGCAGGAGAATGGCACGAAGGTTGATGATCAACGATCCAAATTTAAACAAGGTAATCATGAACGACTAATTGTGTGTGAATAGGGTTTCGCCTGCAAACGGACTCGGAGATGGTAATTTATTTATCTTATCATCTTCAATGACAGATGTAATATGATTTGATGCACAAAACAATAGTATAGATGACCATAGAGATAAATATCAAGATCAGATCGAATGTTTAGTAGAACACATTAACTACATATCCGATCTTAGGGTTTGGTAGGAAGAGTATGGAGAAAATTCGTTGCACTAGGAATTAATGTTGTGTGGCTCAATGTAGCCGAAGGACAATGAAGAAGATATTCACCCTAACTGAGGATTAGATCATGGTGGAAGATCCTGAGGTGATCATTATTGATTGGCACTACTCAAAGCATATTGTGTGTGTCAAAATGTGTGATGAAAAAAAAAGAGAGAGTAGAGGTGCAAAATAGATGCAGAGCTCCTGAGACAACTAGAGTATACACAAAAATAGGAAAGAAGAGTTGTTGCAGAATATAGTGGTTCATTAAGGCAGACAAAGAATGCACTAAGAAAGAAAGACATGAGCAGAGTTGGAACAAAGGGGTGCAGAGTATTAAAGGGATTTTTAGCAACAATAGACAATTTGAGTAGTTATAGAATAAGCTGCAACATTGAATAGAGTTCTTTAGGAACAAATTGTAATCATCCTACATGTTGTAAATCTTATAGGTTGGTTCCATCAGATAACTGAGTTGGTCCTTAGTTTAGGGGATAGGTGTATCCTTAGGTTTGGTTCCCTAAAAAAATGTAATAGAGGATTTCATTGTGAGGCTGGATTAGGATAGTAGCTCCTAACAACATTTTCTCATTGTGGTTTTTCCCATCTTGGGTTTTCCACGTATATCTTTTGTTATATGTTGATCTTTTGTGTGCATGTGTTTGGTATATCTTTTAAGGTTTAATCTATGTATCTAGTTTTAAATATTGTGTCCTCTCTCAAGTTGAGAAGGATAAAATTGTATTATCTACTGATTCACCCCCCTCTCAGTAGAAAATTATGTTCCAACAATTGGTATCAGAGCCCTAGGTTCCCTAGGAGTAGCTTAATCAACTCAGGTAGATCCTTGACTTTGTGAACACAAATGGACAATCAAATAAAGCTCTTCCTCAATCAATCCACCTAAGTTTGATGGAGCAGATTATGCCTATTGGAGCTCATTAATGAAAGGAGATCTTTAGGTTTTGATGTATGGATGTCAATAGTAACTAGGTACACACCACCTGCCACACCTCCTAATGATGCTTAAAACCAAAAAGGAATGTGAGAACAATGAAAAAGAATGGTTCACAATCATGAATGGTCTATCTAGGTATGTGCACAACAAAGTTATGTATTGTAAAAATGCACAAGATGTTTGGGATACATTGAAGAATATTTATGAAGGAGATGGCAAGGTAAAATTGGCTAAGCTACAAATACTAAAAGATAGATTTGAAGGCCTAAGAATGTTAGAAGAAGAAAGGATTGCAGGCTATCTTTTGAGACTTAATGATATTGTGAACTCTATCAAAGGATATGGGGAAGAGTTGAAAGAAGACATGGTTGTATTGAAAGTTCTCAAATCAATGACATACAATTATGACTCAAATATCTCAGCTATAGAAGAAGGGAGAGAAATAGAAAAACTCACTCTGAATGAGCTACACAGTATATTCACAACCTATGATATAAGGATGAGAGATGAAGAACCTTCTAGAAAAGAAGTTTCTTTCAAGACTGTTAACAAGGAGACAAATATTTCTCCCAAGAATGATAAGGAAGAACTAATCCCATCTGAGGATGATGAGACTGATGAAGAGGAGGAAAAATTCATCAAAAGACTAAAAAGAGGATCTAAAAAATACAAAGGTAAGTTTCCCTTTAAATATTTTGAATGTGGTAAAGTAGGTCATTTCACTACTAAATGTCCCTACAATAAGAAGAGCAACATTGGACAAGAGGTAGATGACAAAATGAAGAAACCCTACTACCCTAAGAAAATAAATTTTTAAAAGAAAAAGAAAATTCTATACATTCAAGAAGATAGTGATGTATCAGAAGACTACAACAACTCAGATGATGAACAAAACTGTTCTTTTGTTGTGAGAAACAATGAGTTTCTCTTTATGGAAAAAGAGTTTTAGGAGAAAAAAAGGAAAAGGCTGAGGATCTTCCTAAAGAGGGTGAAGAAGAAGGAGTAGTTGTTCTCAAAGGAGAAATAATTTGTGATCTAGATGAGATTGAGGAGTTAAAAAGGGAGAACAAGCAGTAGAAGAAAATTTCTCAAAAAGAGTCAGATAAACTAAGCAAGGAACTAGAAGAATCTACCCAAAATGTGGTAGATTTGAAGTTGAAGCTAGAAGAATCCAAGAGAACAAAAGATGTGATTCAATCCAAGTTTCAAGTTGAAGCTGACAGATGCATAAATCTTGAAGAAGAGATTGTTTCTCTAAGAAGAGATCTTGAAAAAGAAAAAGAACAAATAGGGAAAGGACTCAAACTAAAAGGTGGGTCAAGAATTTTAGATGAATTATTAAGCACCCAGAAGCTTGCAAACAAAGAAAAATCAAGATTGGGTTTAGAAAATGGGAAAATATCCTTTTTTGATGCTTCTACAAAATTGTATGAAATATTTAGAGCACAAAAAACATCTAAACCTTCCAAGGAGAGCAACTGCAATTAGAAATCTGCAGAGGTAGAGAAAACCAAAACAAAAAAGAAGCCTGATGTAGACAAGAAGGATAACCAATCAGATTCTATTCACCAGAAGAACAAGAAAAGTTTCAAAAGGAATAATGTTGATGGTTTCATTAGGGCGAGGGACAATAAAAGGAAGATGCACAAGAGAGCCTTTCATCCTGCACAAAATGCTATGACCATTGAGAATTCTTCATATTTCTATGGATATTGTTATTCATGTAATCAATTTGGTCATAGGGCTAGAGAATGTAGAATTGTTCCTAAAAGGGGTGCAAACTTTGAAAGAAAAAATAATTTTTCTCCCCTACTATATATGAATGTAGTTTGTTATAATTGTAATAACTTTGGTCATATAGAAAAATATTGTAGAGCAATGTTTACAAGATCAAATGTTGAGAATGAAAAAAATAAATTCTTACCTCCTCAGTCAAAGAAAAAATTTTAAACCAAGGAGGAGATGGTAGATAAGACATAAAATAAAATAAAGAAAGCGTGGAAAGAAAATGGAGAAAGCTCCACACAATCACTGATGGCACAAACAACCCTGCATGCCAAAAAGAAAAATCTATGGGTAATAGATAATGGATGCTCCAAACACATCACTGGAGACAAGAGTAAGTTCATCAAACTCAAGAAATGTAATGGAGGATCTGTGAGTTTGGGTGATAAATCTCTTGTTCAAATATGTGATAAAGGCATCTTAAGCCTAGATGGTAAAAATCCCACAAAGGATGTATTGTATGTTTAGGGACCGAAGCACAATTTGTTAAGTGTAAGCCAAATGTCTGACAATGGGTGTAAATTCACATTTGATTCAGATGGGTGCAAAATTAGAAATAATGGAAAGATATTTGCACAATGTTTAAGAACTGATAGTAATCTCTACAACCTTGCTGAAGTAAAAGGTCAAAGTTGTATGATAGGACTGATGAAATTTGGTTATGGAATAGAAGATTAGGCCATATAAACTATGACAATATAGTAAAAGTGAGTTCAAGAGGTTCGGTTAGACACATGCCTAAGATATCAAAACCTACGAATGTCATATGCAAAGAATGCTAGCAGGGAAAGAAAATAAAAGCTAGTTTTCCAACCAAAGAATATTCAACTAATAATCCTTTACAACTAGTACATACTAACCTGTGTGGACCCACAAGAACAAAAGGACTAAAAGGAGGAAGGTACCTTATGCTACTAGTTGATGACTACACAAGAATGACATCATCACACATCACAAGCATTTGAGATATTTAAAATATTCATAAAGATGGTTGAGAAGGAGATAGGTAGTAGGATCAAATGCTTAAGATCAGACAAAGGAGGAGTATTCACATTAGGTGAATTTGTTGAGTATATTGTGAGGCACATGGAATCAAGAGACAATACTCGGTACCAAGAACTCCACAACAAGATGGAGTGGTAGAAAGGAAGAATAGAGTTGTGTAAGATATGGCCATAACAATGTTGAAAGAAGCTAAATTAACTAATAGATTTTGGACATAAGCAATACATACTGCAATGTACATTATGAACATAGCTCAAATCATAGTATATAGTGACAATACCCCTTATGAACTGTGGTATGGAAGACCTGCATTTGTAAAGTATTTTGAAGAGTTTGGTAGTAAGTGCTACATCAAAAGAGAAGATGAAAACTTAGGAAAGTTTGAATCAAGAAGTGATGAAGGAATAATTTTAGGGTATTCCACTCAGAGTAAAGCATATAAATGCTATAACAAAATATTAGACAAGATTATGGAAAGCATCAATGTTAAGATTGATGAAAGTATAAAACATGTCAAATATAATCAAGATAACCTTGAAGATGAATCAGACTATGAAGACAATATGGGAAATGATGATGAAGAACCTAAATAAATAGAAGCTAAGAAGGTCCCTACAAAATATGTTCAAAAGGATCATCCAACAAATCAGATAATTGGGGATAAAAATGAAGGAGTTCAAACCAGGAGGAGATTCACAAAAAGTATAGAACAAGTAAATTTTGCTCTCCTATCTCAAATTGAACCAAAGAGCTTCTCTAAAGCCAACAAGGATGAAAGTTGGATAGAAGCCATGGAAGAGGATTAAAATCAGATTGAAAAGAACAAAACATGGGAATTGGTTCCTAGGCCCCCAAGTAAAAATGTGATTGGCACCAAGTGGGTGTTTAGAAAAAAGTTGAATGAAGATAGAGCAGTGATAAGAAACAAAGAAAGATTATTGTGCAAAGGGTATGCTCAAGTTGAAGGGATTGATTTTGAAGAGAAATTTGCACTTGTGCCAAGGCTAGAAGCAATGAAAATGTTTCTTTCTTTTTCAGTCTACAAAGGATTCAAAGTGTATCATATGGATGTCAAATCTGCATTCTTGAATGAAAACCTAGAAGAGGAAGTCTATATAGAACAACCAAAATGTTTTCAACTGTTAGAGGATGATGATTATGTTTGCAGATTGAGAAAGGCACTGTATGGTCTATAACAAGTGCCTAGAGCATTGTATTCAATATTAGACCAGTATTTGCAGCAATAAGGATTCAAAAAGGGATGTGCAGATAGTAACTTATATTTCAATTCTAAAGATGAGCACATGATTATAGTTGTTTATGTGGATGCCATCATTTTTCATGGTAGCAACGATAAAATGTGTAAAATATTTGCTACACATGCAAGATGAATTTGAAATGTCAATGTTAGGAGAATTGTCATTTTTCCTTGGCCTACAAATTAAGTTAAGTAATCAGATGAGTCACTTGAGGAAAATCAAACAGTGTATAGTTCAATGATTAGAAGCTTGTTGTATTTAACAATGTCAAGGCTAGATACTATGCAAGCGGTATGTTTAGTGGCAAGATTTTAGGTTGCACCTAGAGAGTCACATGCCAATGTAGTGAAGAGAATCTTCAGATACATCAAGATTACTATTGAATATGGGCTATGGTACCCCAAAAGAAAGGATTTCAATTTAACTACATATACAGATGCTAATTGGGCAGAAAGTGTGGATGACAGGAAAAGCACTAGTGTTGGAGCGTTCTTTCTGGGAAATAAGTTAGTTTCTTGGATGAGCAAGAAGAAAGAATCGATCACTCTATCCACTAATGAAGAAGAGTATGTGGCAACAACATGTTGTACTCAAGTCCTATGGATGAAGCAAACTCTTAAGGAAATCAAGGTGGAGTACAAATAACTTATCTTGATTCTTTGTGATAATTCAAATGCCATAAACATAGTAAAGAATCCAGTGATGCACTCTAGAACAAAGCACATATCCATTAAGTATCACTTCATAAGAGAGAAGGTTGAAAATAAGGAGGTCAGCATGAAATATGTTCCCATAAAGGAACATGTAGCTGACATTTTCACAAAGCTCTTCCCAAAAAAAAAATTGAATATTTGAGGCACAAATTGGGAGTTATTGCTCCCACATCATATCACTAGTTACTAGTGATAGGGAATGAGTCTAGGGGGAGTTTCACTTATATTTCATTTCATCCTTGGAAACAAATGGGACATATCAAGTCAGGTACCAATTATTTTACAAATTTCTAAGGACTTGATGGTTGATTCCCATTTTCTCTTTGAATTGCTTGTTGAAGGGGGAGTAATGTGTTAGGGGGAGTCTACCCTTTGCCATTGATGTCAAAGGTGGAGAAGATCATGAAAAAATGCTCATATGAGAATAATTTGCATGAGCATGGTAAAGATGCATATCAAAGGGGGAGAATTGCTTTGTGTGTCCAATTGGTGTAAAATTCAAATAGTTACAAATCTTAATTGATTTCAATTGGTATCAAACCATTTCAACCACTTGATATGAGCATTTAGTTTTTCCATCAATGACAAAGGGGGATATTGTTGGCATATTATTGTCATTGATGTCAAAAGGGGATTAGGTGTGAGTTGGAACATATCCTACTTGATGAAGAGTTAGAATTGATGTCAAACTATTGCCATTGATGTCTAAGGAAGATGGTGTATTGTGGTTCTAGAAGGTGGAGTGGTTGTTGCAGATGTTGTTCAAAGTTCTGTATTATTGTCATGTTAATACAGTAAATTCTCTCAACACTCAAAATCAAGAACTAATTCGAGATCTGACATGGGTTTTTTGAGAGCTACTCATAAATATGTTTGGTAGGACTAGAGGTTGAAGGCTATGCTCTAAAAATAATTATTTGTGTTCTCGGCCAGAATTAGGGTTTGTTGGTTAAACCCTAGGTATGCACAGTCATGGCACTAGAACAACACTTCTAATTTGATGGTGACTTTTTCTTGTCGGTTGCAGGTAGCTTAAGTGATGACTTAAGCCTATTACATCATGACGGGAACTAGACCCTTCACCTAGCATTTACCGACTATCATACATATATTTGCGGTATTTAAATATTTTCTATGTCTTACACAAATGTTTCCTTTTGGCAAGATCAATGGTTTTGGTTAAGACTACAAGATCTAATGGTTTCCCCGCCAACCCATTGAGTTAGTAGTGGGTCCCAGCTAAATCCTATAGGGACACATGGATTGGTGGAAAGTAATCCACCATGGATAGTGGGACCTATGGTGGCAGTAAATGAAGTTATTGGTGTATGATGCCACCCTATACGATTGGAAAAACGAGGTTGATCAATGATTGTGATGATGCAGAGGTGGTAGATCTGATGGTGCTCGCTAGCCCATGGCACATGTGGTGGGACACGTTCATATCTTCTGGAGAAATGAGGAACACTATAGATCAAATGAAGTTTATCAAACAATGCACGTTGATGGAAAATTGTACCTTGGTAGATCCTACAACATGTGGAATCATCGCTTCACATCATTGTTGTTAAGCAAAATAGTTGAAAGAATTGGGTGATAAGTGACAGAGCGGTGACACTTGGAACAAGCCCGCTAGCCTATGAAGATTGTGTGGGACCATTGTTAGTTCTAATAGGGCAGCAGGGGACAATGCAGATTGATCGATAGCTAATCTAATAGTGATTGTTGTATCAAGGGAATAAATGTGAAGGGTATGATTAACAAATGGGATTTAAAAGGTCGTTTATCAAACAATAGTGTTTTAAAGTTGTGATGACGAATGAAGAGTGCAAAATTATGGTGTTAAGGTTGAAGATCGATGGTCCAAATTTGAATAGGGCAATCATGAATGACTAACTACCTATAAATACGATTTCTCCTGCAACCTGACTTGGAGATGGGAGTTTATTGATCTAACCAACTTCAACAAAAAATGTAATATGATTTGATGCATAGAACGATGGTAAAGATGATCACGAAGATTAAAATCGAGATCAGATCAAATGTTCAATAGAACACATTAATTGTATATCTAATCTTAGGGTTTGGCAAGAAGAGTATGGAGAAAATTCTCTACACCAGGAATTAATGTTGTGTGGCTCAATGTAGCCAGAGGACAGTGAAGAAGATATTCACCCTAACTGAGGATCATATCATGATGGAAGATCTTGAGGTGATCATTATTTATTGGCACTACTCAAAGCATATGGTGTGTGTCAAAATGTGATGAAAAAATAAAAAAAAGAGTAGAGGTGCAGAATAGATGCAAAGCTCCTGAGACAACTAGAGTATACACAAAAATAGGAAAGAAGAGTTTTTGCACAATATAGTGGTGCATTAAGGCAGACAAAGAATGCACTAATAAAGAAAGAGAGGGGAAGAGCTAGAACAAAGTGGTGCAGAGCAGTAATGAGAGTTACTGTAACAATAACAAACAATTTGAGGAGTTGCAAAATAAGTTGTAACATTGAATAGAGTTCTTTAGGAACAAATTGTAATTATCCTGCATGTTGTAAATTTGATAGATTAGTGCCATCAGATAACTAAGTTGGTGCTTAATTTAGGGGATAGGTGTCTCCTTAGGGTTGGTGCCCTTAAAATTTCTAACATAGCATTTGATTGTGAGGTTGGATTAGGACAATAGCTCCTAGCAACATTTTCTCACCATGGTTTTTCTCATCTTGGGTTTTCCATGTATATCTATTGTTATGTGTTGATATTTTGTGTGCATGTGTTTGGTATATCTTTAAGGTTTAATCTACACATATAGTTTTAAATATTGTGTCTTCTCTCAAGTTAAGAAGGCTAAAATTGTAGTATCTACTGATTCACCCCCCTCTTAGTAGACTATTGTGTTCCAACAACAACACTCTTATCCTAATGTATGTCACTTTTAAAGACGTTAGGATTGCAACTTTTAGTATACCTAGTCATTTAAAGCTTTTGGACCAAATATTTTCTCCTCAGATTTCTTCCAAGAGTTCGGGTATATTAATGGGGATGATATCTTCCTAACTGCTAAATATTTCTTCAAATTTGGAAAGCTATTGAAGCAATTAAGTGACACCTCCATTTCTCTCATTCCTAAAATATTTGATCCTCTAACCATGGCTAGATTTAGACCCATAAGCTTATGAAATAACATTTATAATATCTTCTCCAAATTGTTGGTCAATAGGCTTAAACCCCTTTTAGATAAAATGATTATCCCTTGTGAGAAAGGCTTTGTACCAGGGTATCCAATCTTGGATGTTGTCTCCACACATGAAATATCACATTCAATGGATAGGAGTAACATTGTTGGTATGGCCTTTAAGCTTGATATATCCAAAGCCTATGACAAGGTGTCATGCAAGTTTATCCTGAAAGTTCTAACAAAATTTTCCTTCAACATGATGATTTTAAATCTCATCAAAGAATGCATATCCACAATAAAATATTTTTTCCTTGTTAATGGTGTGCCCCATAGCTTCTTTAGTGTTGGAAAGGGGATTAGACAAGGTGACCTCCTATCCCCATAAATTTTCATAATGGTTGTAGATGTTTTGAGAAAGAATGTTTTTAAACCTCTTTAAAAATGTGCTATCAAGGGGGTCAAGCCAACTAATTGTTTGGATCCCTCTGCAATCTAGCAATTTGTGGATGATACAATTTTGTTTTGAAAAGCTTCATTTGTTGAAGCTAGTAAATGAAAGATATGCCTCAATAACTATGCCACCTTCTTTGTTCAATGCATTAATCACAAGAAAATCAAGAAATATTTCTTTAATATCACTCAAGTATTATAAGATAACATGACTTCTATTTTAGGTTGTGACAATGCTCTTCTTCTTGATGTCTATCTGGGACTTCCTTTAATGATCAAAGAGGTTGCCCCTTATTTCTAAAATTTTGTGTTGGAAAGGTTGCAAAAAAAAAAATTTAGATGGAAAGGTACAATTCTCAGTCACGTAGGAAAACTACAATTTCTTACTACTGCTCTTCAATATATACTATATATTTCCTTTATTTATTCAAAATTCTTAGATACATTGCTGAAAATTTTGAAAGAATCCAAAGGAATTCCATTTGATTTGGTATGGAGTAAAATATAAAGATGGCTCTTCTAAATTGGGATATGGCCTGCCTTCCTAAAGCCTATGGTGGTCTTGGAATGAGGAAAGTACAATCTACCAATAAAGCTATATTAGCTAAGATTGGTTGGGACCTTCTACATAATCAAAAGGATTGGTGTTCTATCATAAAAGCTAAATTATTAAGTAGCATTCCATTTATTAGGAGCATATCCAATACCAAACACCCTCACAGGCTTTAATCTGGAGAAATGTTCTCAAGTCAAAGCAATTGCTTCAGGGAGGTATAAGATGGAAATTGGGGAATGAATCCAGGTTTAAATTTTTTGAAGACTCTTGGATCATGAGTCAAACACAATGTTTGAGGACCTTTAGGGACCTACTTTAAACTTATTTAGAAGGAGTGTGGTTGAATACCTCAATGGATGCTTGGGATCTTAGAAATGGAAATATATTGAGAGTTTTTGCAATAATCAAGAGTTAAGACACAAAGCTAAAACCCTCCAAAAAGCTCTTTCCTTAATAAGAATCCCTATGTTCCAGAATGAGGATAAATTATTTTGGGCTAAAGAGAGTAAAGGAAATATCACTACCAAGTCTGATTATAGTCTACCATCATAGCATGAACATTGTGGAGGGCTATGGAAACAAAATTGGAATCAACCTAATACCTAAGATCAACTTCTTTTGGTGGACCACTACCCACAAAAAATACTAACCTAGGATAACTTAAGAAAGAGAGGCTTCCAGATTCCTAATAGATATACCTTGTATAAAATGGATGAAGAATCTATGCCCCATTTATTGTTACACCGTTCCTTCTTTGAAGAGATTTGGGGCTATGCCCTCCAAAATATGGGAGTATGTTGGTCTTTGAATGGAAATATCAAAAGTATGGTGGAAAATTGGATTTACCCTTCACTCACCCTCTAGTTATAGAGATTTGGAGATAGATTTCCCTCCAATATATGTTAAGGAATCTAGAAGGAAAGGAACAACATAATATTCATAATGAAGAAAAAGTGCCAAGGAGGTCTTTGGTTCTTGTTCCGGGTTGTTAATTGAGAACATCTCTTTGTACAACTGGAAAATCTCGTACATGCCCCCTACTGAAGTAGATTCAGATATTGCTCGTAGATGGGGTTTACAATTAGACCTATAATCCTTTGATAATTCTAAATTTTTGATGAGACATAATACCAAATAGAAACCAACCCCTTTGGGCTAGTCAAAACTCAACTTTTATGGGGTTGCCAAAGGAAACCCAAGCTTATCTAGTGTGGGTAGCATTATCATAAATTTTGATAGAAAATATATTGCTAGATTTGTTGGGGGCCTAGGGTAATAGTCTTCTATTTTGGGTGAAGCAATGACTATGTTAGAGGGAATCAAGATTGCTTTGTCTTTAATGATAAAAAGACTATAGGTGGAAGGTGACTCTAAAACTATTATAGATGTAGTTAAAGGTAAAGGGATGATAGGACATACTAGCTCTGACATTATATATGATATTTAGAACCTCCTAATGGGATTTGATAGCCTCAATACTTCTCATATTTACAAAGAAGGAAATTGGGTAGTTGATGCTATGGAAAACATGGGGATTACTTTGGAATCCACTAGATGCTAGAGGGAGAGTGTATGTCTCTCGACAAAGGTTAGAGGTTTAATCCTTGAAGAACAATATACCAACATTCAAAATGTGGAAAGCTCAAACTAAAATCTTATGGGTTGTCTTTATACTCTTATTTATCCCTATTAGAATTATCCTCCCTAACATAATGGGTGGGTTGTTGTCGAATTGGATTTTGGATGACATTATGAACACGTGGACCTCTAGTACAACAAATCTTATGCTCAATTTCCTCTAGTTTCCAATTATTAAACTGTATGTTAGGTTGATAATGAGATTAAATTATCATGATAAAAAAAAGGAGCCCCAAGTCATGAGGTTAATTATGATTCATAATTGAAAAAAATTGATTGTTGGTTCATGATTGATAGCCCACCACCCAATATGGTTTTCATTATTCCAAAAATGAAAGTTGAATCTACTTGCTACACAAGCTACCCTCGTTCCTAATCCAAAACCCCCAACCAATAAACCCAAAAAGGATAAAACCCATAAAACCCTAAGCCAAAAATTTGTGGCTATTGGGTTGTGCGAACTTAATCACACACCTCCCAAAAAGCTTGGAAAAGGACCTGATGCTATTGTGATAGAGACTCCCAATGAAAGAACAAGAAAACCATTATAAACTTATATGTGGAAGGAGAAATTTCAGATGAGGAGACTGAGGTTAAGAATAAAAACATGTATACAAATGAGAATACAAGAGATAGTGATCCAACTACAGATGTTGAGAACCCTAGTGTACAAAGATCCCATAGATTACTAGTAACAAGGCCCTTGGTATTACAATTGATGAGATTTCCAGTGATTTTGAATAGGGTAAGATGGATGATGAAATAAACAATGATGATGATGATGCAAATAAAGTAGAGAAATGTGTTGATGCTCCTAGTCTATTTCTTGAATTCAATGCTATGCTCAATGAGCCAGAGGATTCCACCCCCGCAAAATAACACAAGGAGGATAATTGCCTCAACTGTAAGAATACTACCTAGGACAGCATGACTCTTATGACTGGGGTTGATAATTTGGAAAGGAGGCTCAATTGCCTCTCCTATTTCACCCTCAAAGTCATACACCATTTTGTTGTTACTCTCGCCTCTGTGCTACAAGAAGAGATAAAGAAGCATGAAAATACAATGGACCCCAGCTTGAGCCAATAGAAGCAGGATGTCTTCACGTTCCTCATGGAGGAGTGGGAAAATATTCTCAAGTAGGGTGTATTTTTTGTTGTTAGTTTTAATTTTTGACTTTACTATGTTGTAATTTTATTGTGTGTTTGTTGTCATTGGTCGATTTATGGCTTGTGAGCCTGGTTTTATTTATTCTTTAAACTATCTACCCTTGGGGCCTTTTGTGTTTGGGTACAACACCCTAAAAATGTTTCTTATCTTATCAAAAACAATTATATTGTCATAATGATAATAACCAACCAAAAATGATAACAACTACTTACTAAAAAATGATAACTATATTGTCAAAGGATAATAACCAAAAAATGATAGCAAGTTGATACTAAAATAATGATAATGTATGTTACTTAGATAACAACATGACTAAGAATGATAATTTAATATATATTTCAAATCAATCACTGTGCAATTCCAATTTCTTTCAATTTAATTACATGACATACTAATGGGTAACAAAATGATAACCATGAAATGCCAATGTCTATACAATTAGTAACTATAGCATATAATATTATTAACTAGCAATCACACCTTAGTGTGCAATGGGTATGCCAAAGATGTGTGGAAGGTCAATTACAAAAAATTTTGGTCTATTTTTTCCATACATATGTGCAATATACATGAGGTCAATTGGTAGGACATTTATAAAATAATTTTGTTTGTGCAACAAAGGTCTCAATGGAGAAGTGATAACTTCAACTCAATTATGCATCCACTTAAAGGGATCCAAACACAACTAGAAAACCTCTAAATCAGAAAGATAATAAGTCTCCATTACCAACAAGCTCATGTTATGTTTGCAATAGGGAGAGAGGGGGGGAGATAGGGATGGAAAGAGGGAGAGATAGAGAGAGAGAGAGAGAGAGAGGGGAGGGGGTAAGGAGAAAGAGATAGAGATGAAAATAGAGATAGATATGGAAATAGAAATGGAGATGGAGATGGAGGGGATGTATATGGAGAGGAGAGGGAGAAATGGAGATGGAGATGGAGATGGAGGGCATGGATATGGAGAGGAGAGGGAGATATAAAGAGAGGATATCTAGGGATAGATAGAGATGGAAGACAAATATATAGATATATAGAGAGGGAGAGAGAGTGATAGATTAAAAGATAAAGATGGAGATAGGAAGTGATATATAGAGAGAAGTAGAGAGAGAAAGGTATAGGGGTGGAGAGAGATGAAGATATATAATGAGATAGAGATAGAGGGAGTGATGGAAGTAGAAATATGGAGAGATAGACATAGAGAGGCGAATAGATAGATATAGAGATATGGGTAGAGATAGGGAGGGATAAACAAGGAGTGTCTGTATATGAGTAAGACAGGGAGAGACATGAAGGGAGAGAGATAGAGAGGCAGAGGTGTAAATATATATAGAGGAGAGGAGGGAGAGAAATAGAGGAAAGAGGAGAGAGAATAATTAGAGAGATATAGAAAGAGTGATAGGGAGAGAGGGGGAGAGAGGGAGAGAGGGAGAGATAGAGATAGAAAGAGGGAGAGATAGGGATAGAAAGGAGAGATAGATATAACTTAAAAAAGATAGAGGGGGTGAGAGAGAGAGAAAGACAAAGACTTAAAGAGAGATAAATATATATAAGGATATGAAAGGAGAGAAAAAGAGGGAGAGGGATATATATATATATAGACAGAGAGAGAGATGAGAAGATAGAGATATGTAATGCCCCGCCAAGTAACCTTAAAGGAAGTTGCAATTAACATCTTAAGTGAACTAATTTTTTTTTTATAAAGTGCATTTAACATACACATTCACTTACTAATTAACAACAACCTCTAAGACTACAAGGTTAGGATTACTTAAACCCACATATACATATAACATATAACCATAGCCTTATGAACTTTATGATATAAACATCATACATCATAAGAATACCACATAACATAATAAGATAATCAACCAAGATACAATCTCATAAACATTATCTTAATCCAATAGTTATATCACTCATTTCTAGAATGAGGCAATAGTACATAAGATTACAATTACATAATTCCACCTCATAAACATAAGAGGGGTAAAATAACTTATACAAGCTGAAAAATTACAATGCAAGAAAATACAACAAGAATCGCGAGCTGTCCATCTGGATGTCTCGCCACCAAGTACAGAAGATCGATGGGGACCCAACGGTTTTGGTGCATGTTCCACCCTACCAATGTGGTACCCGAAGGCCCGCCCCCCATGCTAGGAGATAGTAACAAAGTAACATGGACAAAGATTCTACTACCTCTAACCAAAGGCAGACTCAAACTGACTCATACTGTTATAACCAACCAAATGAATTAACAAGTACGAATCAAGTACAACTCAAGTATAATACAAGTACAAGTCAAATACAATACATGTACAAATCAAGTACAATACAAGTACAAATCAAATACAATACATGTACAAATCAAGTACAATACAAGTACAACTCCAACATTACTGACATAGGTCACATTGCTTCCAGACATAAAGTAGACCAAGTATATTCAAATAACTATACACATAAAATAATTAACAACAGTTGTCATAGATAGAGTGTCATCGCAAGGTTCGTCATGAGATCTCCTCTGGGCATTCTTCATAGGCTCCAACACAAGTAATCCTGGTGGCCTCAACCGAATCCCGACACTCATACTCACTCATGCGGAATCAACTACCTCTTGCAAGAACTAGATAGTTGATCTTGCCATTCCAGGCCTTCTCACTCATCCCAAGTCTAAACAAGCCCTTGTGTCTATGAGTGAGGATTAAATTATCTTGATTAATGAGAAGTTAATCCTAATCTTCTAAGTACATTATTTTAATTATCACTTGTTTAAATCACTCCTGAAGGTTATCCAGTTTACCTCTTTGGGCTCTGGCACCTAACAGAAGCCACTCTTCTATTCGACAACACACATCCAAACAATCTACCAAGGGAACCACAAGTGCATACCAACTAGGCATCATAATCCACTCCAACACAAGGAGGATACAAATAAAAGAAACTCACTCCAAACATCTTGGAGAAAATAACACATAGTCCACTCCTTTCACAGGAGGTAAAAAATATCTCACTCCAAACATCTTGGAGGCAACAACACATAGTCCACTCCTTTCACAGGAGGTACAAAAAATCTCACTCCAAACAAGGAGACACGGATCCCATAATCCGCTCCTAAACCAAGGAGGTGCAAACATCCTCGTTCATGAAAACCGGGTAAAACTAAACATGCACTACCCAAGGGAAAACAACTAGATGGCATAAAGATTCAACAATCCTTATCTTCTAAGTTCTTCTCGAAGACTTATAATTTAGGACTAACACTAAATCCCAAAACCAACAATGCAACTTGACGACATAGCAACAAAAGCATTCAAGTCATCAATCAAATCTAATATTTGGATTTCCTAAATCCATACTCATTCAATAGGTAGTGTTGAAAAAATCAAAGACATGATAAGTAGATCATCTAAAATAATCATAACCCCTATTTCCCTTTTCATTATTGAAAATCTAAAACAATTAAACTTACTTCCCTTTACTAAATACAAAGAATTAAATCCTTTAAGATAAGCATGAGGAAGATACTACTTTTGGATATACTAAATCCATATCTCTTTCATAATCCAATCACAATGATTCAATTAATCTAAATAGAAATTAATAAATAACATAATTGATTGCTTCATCAATAAAACAACTTCTCAATTTACTTTTAAATTGACACAAATCCATGCAAGTAAACTCTTTTCATTTCCTAACCAAATCTTACATCTCATTCAATTTTCTATTTAACACATTCAATCACTTTAATATAATAACATATTGTTTCTCTATCCATTTTCCATATACACTAATCAATCCAATTTTAAATCTCTATTCAATAATATATTGCATTATTTAAATCAAATATTTAACTCTTTCAATTAAACTTTAACAAGCCATTTTAAAATAAAAATAATTTCCCATATGTTTATAGTTTTAATTCCACTAATCTAATATACAAATTTTATTTAAAATAATATAAATAAATATAATACTTTAGTATTATAAATTATAATATAAAATATTATTAAATAATACTTTAATATTTTAATAACAATACATAAAATATTAATCTTTATAAATATCAATTTATTATTATTTTATTTTCAGAACAGCCATGGGAAAAATAACTTAACAGTAGTCTCATGTTTTAATCATAACTCAAAAACTACGATCTAGATATTTACGATTTTTGGACAGGGGTAAAAAATTTCAAAATGCAAAAACCCTTTAAATTTCCTAAAAACCCAGTTTATAAAAGTGAAGTTATAAGCGATGCAATCAGACCATTTTACCATGAAAATATAACTATACTACAGATTTTAAAATCCGTTTTTTGATAATAAACAGAAAGTTTCATTTTCTAAAAACATTCTAAATGCATTGTTCAATCTCTATGTTTGATTTCAATAACAATAAAATCAATTTCTCCAAATAATTTAAATTCAACTAAGGTTTTCACAATTTTCACTCAAGAATTTTCACAAACAAAGGCTGGAAATTTGTTTAATTATTTTCTTCTAACATCAAATTTATTTTCTAAAACAAATTTAACAAACAAATCTTTAATCACTACTATTTAAAAAAAAAAACAATCAAGAACAATAAAACACAAAGAGGAAAACCTGGTACAAGAAGCTACAGGAAGAGATGAATTTTTGATGCAAGCCTCCTCCAAAGATTTCTTGAATTTTCTTCAATCCTCCAATGAATCCAATCCAAAACCAACAAATGCAAGCAATCTTTCTTTCAATCAATTCTACAATCAAATTTTCTTCAAACCCTTGTGCAAATTTTCCAAAATTTCTTCCCTGCTGTAAAAATGTATTTTTTCTAAAAACTTTCCTACCCTAAAATTAAAACATGTATTCTTTATAAATCAAAAATACCTAATACAACCCTAATTCACATTACATGCAAATTAGATATTTCAATTTCAATTTCAATTTCAATATTTACAACCCTAATTCACATTACATGCAAATTAGATATTTCAATTTCAATTTCAATTTCACTTTCAATTTCAAATTTCAATTTCACTTTTCAAAAACCCACTTTCAATTTAGAATGCAATTTCAAATAATAAATTAATTTCCAAAGTTGCAACCAATTTTCCAAATAAACATTTAATTACAATTTCTAATTTAATTCTCACACGTTGGAATTAAATTCCAAAATTAATTCTAATTCTTTTATTTCCTTTCATTCTCTTGCATCACGTTTAATTAATTAATTTAATTATTTAATAACTAAATTCAACCCCCATGGATTAAATTTAATTAATTAAATAATTTAAATATAATTAATTAATTTAAATATAAATTTTTATCCACATTGCATTATTTAAATTAAATAACCATCAACATGATTTAAATGCAATTATTCTAAGTATCTATTTCCAAATCAGGAACGCTTCAGAATTAAATAACATCAAAGCAAGACAGACAATGACTCGACACACACAACTGACGACACACTAAGGCTAGGGTGTAAACTTGACACATGTTACCTAGCTACTATCTCTCGTTCAACTTAACCGTTGGATCGACATGCTCAAACCTGTGAAGCCAGGTGGAGTCAGTGTCATGTACCTGCAATCCTGCAACCAAGTAAACAACATCATACAATATATCCAGCATATAATACACACTGTGAAGAAGGAATTACGGATTCGTAGGGCGCTCGCAAGCGAGTGATGCGAAACCGTCTTCTTCACCAATACACTCATTGAAACTGACACTTCCATCATAATTCCAATAATCTCATAATAACATCTCATGTTAACTCTACAACATCATTAATCTATAATGCATGTGAAACAATAATCAGATAACTACATCCCACAATAATATTTGTCACTCAATAGTAACGATCAAAACATCATAACAAAATGTATCCAATATCAAAGTAATTGCAACCAAACATAGCATAAAGCAACTTGAACAAGAATCAAAACGGAGGGGTATTACAAGATAGAGGGGGCAAGAGTGAGAGATAAAAGAGGCGACAAAGACAAGTAATAGAGAGAGTAAGAGAGAGATAGAGAAGGGGGGAGATATAGATAGGGAGGGCGAAACATGGAGTGTGTGCATGTGAGAGTGAGAGAGATATAGATAGGGAGAGAGAAATGGGGATATATATCTATCTCCTATTTTTCTTTCTTTCTATCTCCTTCTCTCTTTTCCTCTCTCTATATCTCTCTTCTTATTTCTATCTCTTTGTCTCTCCCTCTTTATTCCTCTATATCTCTCCCTCCATCTTTGTATCTCTATCTCTCTTTTTATCTCTATATATCTCTTTGTCTTCTTCTCTATCTCTCTATTTCTCTCTCTATAACTATCTTTATCTCTCTTTGTCTGTTTTCCTCTCTCTCTATATATATGTATATGTATATATGTATACATATACATATATACACACATATATATACATACATACATACTTATATACATACATACATTTATATATATATATATATATTCTTAAGTGTACAATGGGTACACTAAGAGATTTTAAAGGTAAATTATCATATCCTTAATCAAATGACATGCTACCCTAAGCATAACTCCCTAGGGACATGTGTTATCCTTGGATTGTTGGCACAAAATGACTAATCAAAAGTTAGCTTCTCTCTCACACAAAATCTATAACTTTGAATTTAAATTGTAAGTTTAAAATCAAAATTTAAACTATATTAAAATTGTTAAAGCTAAATTTTTTACTTTTATATTAAAAATTACAAGTAACACCAAACTTAAAAAGTCAATTCACAATTTATTGATTTATTTAATTCAACAAATACACATGAAAAATAATAATTATTAATATTATTATTTTAAAAAATAATTATATTTATAAAAAAACTTATTGTTATTTATTTATATTTAAAAAATAATAAGTAATACTATTATTAAAATTTTGATATATATATTTCAATTATGTATATATTGATTATTAAAATAAATTAATTTTTTTTTAAAATTAAACATATAATTTATTTGTGATATTGCTATCAAAAATTCAACCGTGTAGTTTTGCGAGTCAAACTCATTGACCCATGTTTCATGAGTAGTGGTTCACAAGAACCCATCTCTCATGATAATGAATGGTCCACTTAGCACTCATTGCATCTAGGTGATGCTCACAGAGGTGAACAACTGGGTCTTCCTGATAGGTCACCCATCCTAGTACTACTCCAACTCAAGTGCGCTTAACCATGAAGTTTCCCCCAAGGTTAAACCCACTCCATGCTTAAGCACACTTGAGTTGGAGTAGTACTAGGATGGGTGACCCCCCAGGAAGGCCCAATGCTTCACCTCTGTGAGCATCACCTAGATGCAATGAGTGCTAAGTGGACCATTCATTGTCATGAGAGATGGGTTCTTGTGAACCACTACTCATGTAACATGGGTGAATGAATTTGACTCACAAAACTACATGGTTGAATCCTTATAGCAATATCACAATTTGACAAACTATGGAAAATACCTCCTATTTATATTATTATTATTATTTTTTTTTGATAACTCGGGGGTGTCCCCGCGACCTAGCCCAATGACTCGACGTAGTAGCCCTCATACCACACGCATTGGGTATAGCTGGACCTCAGACTTGAACCCAAGACCTTGGGGAAAGCCTCCTCTACTATCCATTCGAACTAAGGCCAAAGCCCAAACATATAATTTATTATTTATATTATAATATATAATAATTATTAAAATCTTATAAATAAAAATAATATTTAAAAAGTTTTAAATATATAACTAATTATTTATATATTATTTTATTATTTATATATGTTATCTAAATTTATATAATAATTATCAAAATAAATTAAATTGAAATTTAAAAAAATGTAAACATATAATTTATTATTTATATATTATACTTATTATATTATATTATAATAATTATTAAAAAAATTAAAATAAAATTAATATTTAAAATTTTCTAAATATATAATTATCTATTTATATAATATATTTATTATTTTAACTGTTGATTTTGAAAACAAGTCGTCCACTTCGTATAAGAAATCCTTCCACATAAATATTAACTTAATAACTAAGCTAAAATAGTAACTATGCAATCGCAACATAAACATTCAGGCAAACAAGAGGAATTTAATCAAAGCCCAAGAACTATATGACAAAAATGACGCTATGGATTTGTGATGTTTACAGGTTAAAAACAACTTTAATTATGTTACAGAGTCTTTCAAAAATTTCAACCAGAAGTAACTAGTAAACCCTTTTTGTCATGTCAAAATGGTAGTGTTGGGTTAAAAAAATTGGGAATCATAAAAGTTTAGAGAAAGAGCAATTTAGAATAGATTTTAAGTTGAAGATATTGAAGCAAACATGCATGCAAAATGTGGAAAGCATAGACAAGGCACTGTAACTATTTAACAAATGCATAAAGGAAAAATGGTCCCATGGGATGCCATGGTTGCAGGATATCAACAAAAAAAATAGATTTGTCGAAAATACCCAAGAAACTTTTCATGCAAATGTGATTGGTAGGTGTAGAGCATACCTCCAAAATCTTCCCTGCCTGCACCAAAATGGGAGCTTTGGAATAGGGTATGGACATCCATCAAAGCATAAAGAAAGGGGGATTTAAGATTTTGATACTACCCTGGTGGGTATTTATGCAAAATGTGGGAATATAGACAAGGCGCGTGAACTGTTTGACAGAATGCCTGAAAGACGTGATCTCAGATACAGTAATGATTACAGAATATGCCGAAAAACATATTTGTTAAAACGGCTGTAGAAACTTCTAAACAATGGTTGTAGGACTTTTGGGATGGGGTATGGACTTCTAACAAAACATACAGGATAGAGAAATTTACAGTTGCAACTGTTCCGGTAAACATGTAAACACAATGGGGGAGCAAAGATAAGGTTCACAAACTGTTTGACATAATGCCTCATAGGAACATGGCCTCATGGACAGAAATGATAGATGGATTCGCACAAAATGGATTCGACCACAACCCATATGAAAAGCTAAGTATGGAAGCATAGGCTGAATATCATATCACCTCCAAATAATGTGGTTTTGTGGAAGGCAAGGATAAGGCAAGGATAATCGATTATGCAGAAAATGGATTATTAATAGGATACAAAAACTTTCATGCAAATGCAATTGGAGTTGTAAAGATGAACTCCTTGACCTTGACTAGCCCACCCAGCTTTAAGTATTTTATAGTCATCCATCAAAGTAAAAGGATAGAGAAATATGTCTATAATTGAAGTGTAATTGTTTTATAACAAGTATGAAAAGTTTGGAAGCACAAAAAAATTGCATGAACTATTTGACACAATGGCTCAAGGAGGGCATTATCTCATGGAATGCATGCAAAATGTATAGGTGCAGAAAGGCATGCGAACTGTTTGACACAATGTTTTGCAGAGATAAAATGGGTTTATTTTGAAGGCTTTAGAAACTTTCAAAAAGAGAGCAACAAACATCAGAAAATCCTTTAAATTTCTATATTTATTGAATAAAATTTATTGTGTTTATATATATAACAAATGAAGAAAGAAAAACATGATTTTGATGTTCTCATATGGATTCATTAACAACTACATTACTGGATGTGTGGCTACTATGAATATATGTGAATATAGTAAAACATCCCTAACAATTGTTAGAAATCTGAAATAGATGAATTATTGAGATCTTTCTATAAGAGGAAAAATCTATAAAACTGTAAATGAAATAACACAATTACAGACCCGAAATTCCAAGAGATGTGCAAATGTCAAAATGACAAAATTGCATTAGGAGCTCAAACCAAATATGTAGAATAATAACTGCATTCATCAAAGTACATATATGCCAAAGTATGTAACACAATGAATATCAAAATACAAGTTAGGTAGTGAGTTTATATAGAATTGAGGAGATGATGGAGGTGAAAAATCCAACCAATAGGAATTAACCACCAAAAGTGGTAAATGTTCCATCCTTTAAAGATGGGGACAACTCATCACCATATCTCCTAGTTCTTAAATAATAAAATCGCTTTATTATCTTAAGCAAGTTTAATAAAAGTGTCGAAAAAACCTAGGACTAAGGGAAAATAAATTAATACACTAAGAGAATAAAAATCTCCACCAACAACAATGATTGTAGAAAAATCCATAAAAAACATGCAAGATCACATGTATGGACATTCATCTTAGTATAAAGAATAGAGAAATTTTGTCAAATATTGTAGTTGTGATAGCCTTGGTAGACTAATTAAGAAAAATACAATAGGAAGGGATGAGGCAAGTGAAATGTTTGACAGAATGTGTGAAAGAAATGTGGTTTTTGAACCACAAGATATGTGCTAAAATGGATTTTGTTGAAAAAGCTTTAGAAACATTCAAACAAATGTGATTAGTAGGTGGCTCGATAGAAATATCTAGATCTCTTAGTGTGTGAAGAGGTTGAAAAAAAATGATCCAAATGATTAAAATTCATACATCATCCCACCAAATAATACCAAAATAAAATCAATTATTGGCTGATGAAATAAGACAAGTATGCTCGTTGTATTTATTCTTCAATTACATGTATTTGTTGTCTAAAATAGCTTTGCTTTTTACATGTAGCATCATTCAATTCTCAAATCAAGTATAGGTGAACCAAACTCACAGATGGACCATCTTCCTTAAACCTTACTAAATATTGAAAAAATTCAACTATTTAAGACTCCACTAAATTGCATCTATTGGCAAGAGACACTGCAAATATCATTTGGTGTTGTCATTGATGGCAACCTTAGTCAGTGATTCGATCCACACATCATCATTTGCTCATATTGGAAGTCAGATCAAAGTTCTGTAATTAACTATCAAGCAAGAACAGAGCATCCGACAGAATTGTGTTCATCGATTCATATGCAATTTCATGTTATCATTCTTAGTTGTGGATCTCAGGGAAGGTATTTCTGTGTACATACCATCTTATCTGAGAATCATCAAAATACACATTCATTGGTGTGCAAGTTAGAGGATCCGGTCGATTAATTTCTTGTTTATCAATGCATAAAGGTCGACTTGTTGGATATAGTCATTGTGGATAATTAAGGAGTAATTTTTTAAGTATTTTCATGTTCGATCATATTGATTTGGGTCATTACTATGCTATGGATGACTTTGGTAGGTGTGCATTTAGAATTAACTATGGATTGAGCTGACAGTTTGCAAATATTTTCATACTTTTGTTGGAGCCGATAGGTAGCGATTAAATCCTTAGTGGCAAATATATATAAGCGATCGATTATATCATTTTGATATAGGCATCCGATGTGTCTTGATGTGTGTTGCGAAAAGTAGAAGGTTTATGCACAGTTTCACTTGTGCATAAAAGGATTTGTGAAGCGAATTAGAGAAAAGCATAGTAGAAGCACAAAATCAAACAAAAGGTTAAGAATTCGATTGTTGAGCCTAACTGGAACTGTGATCAGGCATTAATAGATTCTACTCTTTCAGTTCAAATCTCTCAGATGGATTTAATCTGAATATTTTGTAAGACAGTGAGTCTTCAGTTCTGAGAAGTGAGATCTAGGTAGTGTGCCTGAATGCAAGTGCATTCCCATTTTGTAAACACTAATTTATGAGTATACTCATATTGTGGATTGGCCTTCCACCGTGGTTTTTCCCCTAACAGGGTTTCCACGTAAAAATCCTCGTGTTATGGTGTTATGGTTGCTTATCTTATATTCATGCATATTTCTTTTGGTTGAATGTTATAAGTGCTTTCAAGATTAGATTAATAAAGTTAAAAATTGCATAACACTGATTCACCCCCCCCTCTCAGTGTTCCTTGATTCCAACAATTGGTATTAGAGCCTAGTTCTTCGAAATAATTTTAACAACTTAGGGAAGATCTGGGAAAGTAATTCAATGGAATCAGATAGTCTTCAACAACAACTCTTGGTGGCCCTAGATGATCTTGATCAGTCAAAATCTGAAGTTCGAAAATTGAAAGCAAACCTCATGGATGCTAAGAAATTCATTGAGTCTTTGAAAGATAAAATCAATAAGTCCAGGGAGAAGAGAAGGGAACTCTGTGATCAGATTAAGTAGAATGACGGTAAAAGCATGGAAGATGAACAACTGAGTCAAGCCCTGAAACAAAATACAAAAGAATGCAAAAATCTTACTAAAGATAATACAGTCCTAAAGCATGAGATGGGATATATTATGATGAGGATGACCAAGGAGATTGAAGGTAGAAAGAAGAATGAAGAGAACCTTGCTCAGTCCTTGAAAGAGAAATATGAAGAATGCAACATAATTAATGATGGATTCATAAATCTTGCACTTGAATTATAGCAATCCAGAAACAATGAAGAAGAACTTGAAAGACAGGTTGTTACCCTCAGAGATGAACTTACTACTGCAAATGAATTCAAGGAGAAGTTCAAGATTAGCTCAGTCAAGCTTGATGAACTGATTAAAAGTCAGAGGACTGAAGGTGACAAATGAGGTCTTGGATATGAGGAAGGAGAAAGTTCTAGATCTGGACAAAGGATATTTAGGCAAGGAAAACATATGAACAAATTTGGAAGATATCCAGTAAGACAACCTAATGCTCAAATATTCAATGGTTACTATTTTGTTTGTAATAAATTTGGTCATATGGCTTCTCAATGTAGAAGTAGAATGAATTCAAATGGTCCATCATTCTTCGGTTCGTGCTTTAACTGCAACAAGTATGGTCATAAGTCAAATGAATATAGAAATATGATGAACAACTTTTATAGAGATGTCAGATGTTACACGTGTAATAGATTTGGCGATATTTCTAACTAGTGTAGATCAAGAGAAAATCAATGGAACGACTAGTCTGGACAAAGAAATGTGGTGTGCTACAATTGCAACAAATCTAGTCACATTGCTAGATTTTGTAGAAACAGAAAGGGTCTGGTAAATCAAAGAAGAAACATGAAGAAGAATGAAAAAGGAAAAGGGAAAGTCACTACAGGTGAGATCGGGAAGGAAATGAAGAAGATATGGGTGAAGAAGAGCCCTTCTGTTGCATAAAATGAGTCAGCACCAGAATTTGGTTCTGGTAATTCATTCGGGAATTAGTTCATGGTCTCTGACCTAGGGGGAGTTCTCAAGAACATCCTTCAAAACCCTTGTCCGTAGTTGGTACTAGGATATGGATGACTGCAGTGATTACGTTTATGATCCACAGATGTTGGTGAAACAATTGGAGAGACTACTTATGCTAAGTTGAAGGTCCGCAGAAGAGTTATATTTGCCAGTGTATTGAAATAGGGTATCTGGATGAGTTAGGGAAAAATAATTTATTGCGAGAAAAATTTAGATGTGTGAATGATAATTAAAAGGTCATTTGTATTGTTCATTTGTCACTTTTCACTTTGAAAAGAAGAAGTTTGGAGAGCTCTGAAGCAAACCTTTTGAAATTTTGGCAAAGATTCAAGTGTGAAGGCGAATTGGCAACAAAACCCCAAACCGGTGAAAAGGTATTTATCAGGAAAACTTGTGAACTTGTGAATTTGCAAAAATGGTTACTTCATTGGTAGTTGATGTCAAGGATAGACCCCGTCTAAAATTCAAGTGGCATCCTTTCAATTCTATTGAGATAGAGCCCTTAGGTGCACTTTCGTCCATACCGTACGGTGTCCTACATATTGAAGACATTAGGGCATACATTCATGCAAACATTGAGGAGTTATGGAGCTCACAATTATTGAATTTGTACAAAAATCACATTATAGGAGAGGATTTCTGTGTTAAACCTGAATTCAAAACCCTAGAGGAAAATAAATTGACGCAAATTGTAAAATTTCCCGTCTTTGAAGAAAGTGAGTGGGTCTGGTATATTTTAAGCCGAGTTCATGTTAATTTATGTGGTTGAATCAACCCTTTAAGATTACAAAATACACCATAAGCGTTGTTACTGGTTTAAATTCCTTCGGTGGGTTTTCGATCTTGAAGTCCATGAAGAATCAAACAGTTATTGATGCAACCAATTCAGTGTATGATAGAAGAGCTATGAAAATTAATGATATTATTGAAGTAGATGTCAGATTTGCATTGATGGTCATTGGCTACAAAATCTATCATTCCAGTCGAGATAATTTTGTATCCGACACATCTTTCTATGCAACACATCAGATGGTAAAGGAGAATGCAAAATATGATCTATGTGAGCTACTTAGAAGCTAGTTGATGGAAAATCTTGGTAAAATCAAGAAAGATAAGAAGAATTACTTCAAATATGGTAATCTATTATTGTGTTTGTTATGTTAGTTTATGAATGAAGTTTTGGGATTTGGAAAAGTACAATGGCAAGGTAATAAACATGTAGCTGCTCAAATTAGAGATATCTTGCTCAGACTTGGTGATAGCAAGACAAGGAATACTGTAATTTGGGGTTATTTCAAGAAATTTCAGAATGAGATGCAAGCAAGAGAAATAATTCCTTAGTCTATTGTGGAGAAGTACAAAGATACTATTTGTTTTATGGTTGACATTGACCAATGCCTAATGGAAGCTGCAGATCCTAGAATAGTCTGGATTATGCTAATGGGCTATGAAGTTGAAGAAAATATTTTGGAAATGTATGTTGAACATTTGTTGAGAAAACTTCAGGATCCATCAAAAGAAATATCTGGTACTTTTTCAAAAAAGGATATACAAGTACATAATCAACTAAGGAAGTCTGTAATAGTCAGGAGAGTAAAAAGAGAAGTGGAAGCCTTTGCAGAAAGCATGGGTATATTTGCAAAAGTTGTGAGAGAAGGTATAAGAAAGAGAGAACAAGCTGAAATGGGAGATCCAGTTGGAACTGAATCTACTAGTCCGGAAGTATCCTCTACCCAAAATAAATCTACAAGAAGCTCTACTCTCCCTTTCGGTCCTGCAAAAAGGTCAAGTCCTATGAAAACACAAGCCAAGTCATCTGGTAAGGAAGGAAAAAGGAAGAAGGACAAAAAAAATAATTTTATATTGTTGTTTATGAAGATGAAGAGACTGAATCTGATGCAGAGATAAGAGAAATCAAGCAAAAAGGCATAAAGGAAACAATAGTTTCTAAAGACAAGCCCTTTGGTGAATAAGTGAAAGCAAAGAAGAAGATGAAAACTGACAAAAAAGGTATGTATGTAAAAGAAGTGGATAATGCATTGATTAGAGATGGCAATCTTAGGCCTTTCTGTGAATGGTATGATACTTTTGACCATGTCGATCAAAGAATTATTGAGGAAGCCTCAATAAAATACTTGAATAATTTCAATAAGGCACTTATTGAAATAATGTTTGCATTACCCAAAATTCTTTATGAAATTCTAGAAATGAGAAGAGTGAATGCCAGAACTGAAGATGAACAGTTGAAAGAGCGAATTCTTGCATATTTATGTCCGGTGATGTCTATTGAGGAAATGAGGACAATTATTTATGGTGCTAAGAAATATTTCAAGAGAAAAACAAGAGTAAACAAGCTCATGATTGGTCAGAATAAAGAAGTGGAAAAAGAAATTGAAAAAAATCTAAAAGAAGTTTTGTTAAGGAATAGAATCCATGTTGTTTCTGAGGAAGTGCATGATAGAAATGTTTCACCTGGTCCGGTAGCAAAAGAAGGAAAATAAGATATAGTTGAGGACACTCAGATTTCTATGGAGACTAAAGCTCATAAGGTCATGTCAGTTGAAGAACCTAAGATTCCTAAAGACAAGCAAGAATCTGTAGCTGAGAAAACAATGATCGAGGAAAAGAAGGCTGAAATAAAGGAAGTTTTGGTGAAAGCAAGAGACACTGCTAAGGCAATGAAAGATTTTTTGGAAGAACAACATGAAGAATTTGATTATGAACTACTAAAAGGTCCTATGAACTTGGAGACTTTATCCCCTATTTAGAAAATGAAGGTAGCTTCATTCGCTTAGAACTAGGCAAGGGAAGAAATTCTGAAATCACATATTGAAGATAGTGAGTTGTTGAATCTTGCATCCGGTATTCTGGAGAAAATCATGCCTACATATGTTAAGAATCCATTTGATTCTCCCTCCAGTGAGATGAAGAAGCTTATTAATGTTGTAAGTACTCATTTTGAGTCCCTTGAGAAATCAGCCGAGGATAAGCTACAAAAGGAGTTTGATGATAAAAGATTCAGTTTATTGAAAGGGATGATAGCTAGGGATAAATATTTGGTAGCTACTTGTATAAATAGCATTCAAATTTCTTTGACTGAAGGTGGTAATATTTATAAATCATGTCTATCTTTATCTAAGTTCACTGAGGACTTTGAAAAGAAAATAAAAGAATGTGAAAAATAGTTAGCATATATCACTCAAGCATTCGATCCTCTAACTGTCTTTGTTGGAAAGCAAGAAATCCAAGTCATATCCCTGCTTGACAAGATCAAAATATTGAAGCATGAAGAAATTAAAATGGTTGAAAGAGTTTATGAGCTTAGAGGACTAATTGGTCCTGAGATGGAAACAATGTTAAGTTCTTTGAAGGAAGCACAAGATTCTATGGCGGTCAGTGATTCAATGAACCTCGAATCTGCAGAGATGCAATCTTACTTATTTTTTGGTCACGTGGTTATCTTGGAGAGTCTCAAGAAGGTTTGGGACACGAGTTTGAACTTGTTGAAGAATTTTTTTTCAGATCTATTCAAGTTTATGTAAGTTGAAGAAGTCTGTTTGTACATATACAGTTTGTTCATAATAGTTTTGTTTGATTTTTGGTATGCGGATTCCTGCCTTTTCCATTGATGTCAAAGGGGGAGAATGGGACAGTGAAAAATGCCTTAATAATCTCAGGGTGAGTTGTGTTTTTGAATTTTGAAGGGTGGCAGTGTATTCATGTTGGTACTAATTCGAGACTTAGTCATTTTTCTCTAAGTGTTGTCATCAATGCCAAAGGGGGAGATTGTTGGCAAGAGACACTGCAAATATAATTTGGCGTTGTCATTAATGGAAACCCTATTCAATGATTTGATCCACATGTCATCATTTTCTCATACCCGAAGTCAAATCAAAGTTTTGTAATTAACTATCAAGCAAGAATAGAGCATCCGACAGAATTGCGTTCATCGATTCATATGCAATTTCATGTTATCATTCTTAGTTGTGGATCTTAGGGAAGGTATTTTGGTGTACATACTATCTTATCCAAGAATAATTAGGATACACATTCATTGGTGTGCAGGTTAGAAGATCTGGTTATTTAATTTCTTTTTTATCAGTGCATAAAGGCCGACTTGGTGGATATAGTTGTTGTAGATAATTAAGTAGTAATTGTTTAGGTATTTCCATGTTCAATCATATTGATTTGGGTCATTACTATGCTATGGCCAACTTTGGTAGGTGTACATTGAGAATTAACTATGGATTGAGTTGTCAATTTGTAAATATTTTCATACTTTTTGTTCGAGCCAATAGGTAGCGATTAAATCCTTGGTGGCGGATATATATAAGCGATCGATTATATCATTTTTATATAGGTGTGAGATGTGTGTTGGTGTGTGTTGTGAATAGTAGAAGGTTTATGCACAGTTTCACTTGTGCATAAAAGGATTTGTGAAATGAATTAGAGAAGAGCAGAGAAGAAGTGCAAAATAAAACAGAAGGTCAAGAATTCGATTGTTGAGCCTAACTGGAACTCTAATCAGGCATTAATAGATGCTACTCTTTCAGTTCAAATCTCTCAGATGGATTTAATATGAATATTTTGTAAGACAATGATTCTTCATCTCTAAGCAATGAGCTCTAGGCAGTGTGCCTGAATGCAAGTGCATTCCCATTTTGTAAACACTTATTTCTGAGTATACTCATATTGTGGATTGGCCTTCCACCGTGGTTTTTCCCCTAATAGGGTTTCCACGTAAAAATCCTTGTATTATGGTGTTATGGTTGTTTATCTTATGTTCATGCATATTTCTTTTGGTTGAATTTTATAAGTGCTTTTAGGATTAGATTAATAAAGTTAAAAATTATAGAACACTGATTCACCCCCCCCTCTCAGCGTTCCTTGATTCCAATAGTATCTTACATAAACATAGGGAGGGTTACATGCAAATTCTGGAAACAAAGATAGGCAAGAGAAACATTAACCAAACTTACAATAATGAATGAAAAAATATAAAATTTGGACAATTCATGCTACAAGAAGTGCGCCACTAAGAGATGATGGATAAATGTAGAAATGTATAAATGTATAAATGTATAGTAACAAAGAACATAACATACCAATATTTTTTGAAATATCTACTAGTTTGATTCCTCTCTTAACCTTGAAATAAATTCATTCCCTATTCTCCTCTCTCTCATCCTTTTCTCCGTCTACATTTTTCATTGAATGCCTTATTAGCATCCATGCAACATGTTTTCTAGATCTTCCTTCCCTCCATTCCCCCTTCCTCCTAAAGAATTAGTTCCACCTTTGTTGACTATGTCTAAAGAGGGTGAGATGGTGAAGTCATAGTCTCCCCTTTTTAGTGCCCCCATTGCATGTAAATTCATGCAACTCCTGAACCTTGGCTAATCACCCACTCTTGTTGAATGAACAAGAAAATTGAAAGGGGGGTGAATCAGTTGTATCTAATCAAAACATCAAAACCCTCAACAGTAATAAGATCCACATTCATTCATTAAACCCTTATTCTATTATAATGATTAAACATGAAATGCAGATAACATAAAATAAAATAACAACACCATACACAAGTGAACGCCAGATTTATGTGGAAAACCCAATGAGGGAAAAACCATGGTGAGGATTAGCTCATAATATAAGTAATTTAAAAATCAATACGAAAGGGCTCATTGCTAGAATAGGACACACTATCCAAAAGGGCTCACTGCCACATAAATAAAAAAAGAAGATAGAAGATAAATGTTACATAGATAAGACTTTCTCAATGCAATAAGGAATCCACCACAATGCTCCAACATTTTCGTAGTCTAGCATGAAAGATTTTTGACACCTTCCGCTCACTACATTCAACAATCCAATACTTTGAAGTTCGCATTGCTCTACTCAAATTCACATCACACATGATGGAAATCCTAAAAAAACTTATGATTCCCTGATTATTTTGGCCAATTTTAGTCAATCTCTGTACTTTTGGACTTAGGGTTGTAAGTGGTGAATATGTGAATGAGATCAAAACACTTCTTAATATGACATTATATCAAAGATAACTCAAATTGAACTAAATCAAAACAGTAATCAAATGAAAGCATCATATTGCTCTCTATCCTCAAAGATTTATTAAATCTAAATTGCTCTCAGATTGTGTAAGCAAATAAGACTGTTAAAATGACTATCTGAAGAACGAGATGATGATAATGCAATACTAAATGATAAATCAATTAAACTAGCATGATATACATGTGAAACAGATAATTGCAGCTACAGGAGGCAGCCATTGTTGAAATCTTGATTGCTTGATGCTTGATGTGTGAATTCTTGATGCTTGAAGTCTGGATTCCTGCAGAGTAAGAGTGCAAAGGCTTGATTATCTGGATCTTTTTCTTGGTTCAATGAGGCTTTATTTATAGATTTCTTGGCTGTAGAAATGCATAGGGAAAGCTCTGAGAGGCTTGGATTCAATCTAGAGAATTGAATGGTGAGAGATGGAGGAGATTGAGAGAAAGATGGAGATTGTCTCTACCCATGAAAACACCAGGCAAGAGAAGAGGAAGGATTGATGGAGGAGGATTGAGAGATCAAATTCCAAATTTGTCTCCAATTTGTCTCCAAAACTTCCCATGAAGTTTCAATCAATTAATTTGACATATTTTGACATAGATTAGACATGGTTTAGACATAGGATATCTAATTCATTTTTAAGAGAATATAGATTGGAATATTCCTTGTGCAACAATTCAAATATTTTGATTTATTTAAATTAGGAAATGGGAGATAAATAATTTAATAAAATGAACTATAGGATAATTGTTTATTAAATTAATCAAAGGAATATGGTAATTAATAAATAAAGTGTTTTGATCTTTATTTAATTAATTTAGAATCGATGCAATAGAATAAAATAGGGATGTGATAATTAAATCAAACAAAGTATTTAATTTTATTTATTTAATTAAGATGAATATGAATGTGAACTATATAAATAAATATTTCTATTTATTCAAAAGTAGAGGAAATTATGATAATTAATCAAATAACTTGTATTTAATTAATCGGATGCTCTAGACCAATTTTAGGTGTATACATTTTTCCCCTCTTCGAAGTGATGTGTTTACGCATTGCTTCGAAGAAATATTTTGCTGCTACTTCCAGGATTGATGATTTTGAAAAATAATTCCGTATGCCCTAGACATGCCCCAGATTTTGATTTTCAGATGATTTGATGACAATATGCCCCCTCGGGAGATAAATTAATGATGTCATGATTTTTAAAAAATTTCAAAAATTTGATGATTTTCCGATGTTTTCATGATGTTATGATGAAGAAATAATTTATCTCCTGATATAGAATATTGATTCTGCCAAATGATAAAATGTTGCCCTGCTTTGCCTCCTTGTGTTTGATAGTTTTTTATCATGTCAGCCTTTGATTTGATATTGATTGTTGATCCTAATAGATTAGAAGATTATTGATCTCATGATAAGTGAGATCCAATGATTGATTGATGATTGACTTCATGATAGGTGAGGATCAATGATAGATTGATGATTGACCTCATGATAGGCGAGGATCAATGATAGATTGATTGATAGGCTGATTGATTTTTGATTGATTAGAGGAGGATTTTAGAGTTTTTTTTCCATGATAGGTGAGGATCAATGATAGATTGATTGATAGGCTGATTGATTTTTGATTGATTAGAGGAGGATTTTAGAGTTTTTTTTCCATGATAGGTGAGGATCAATGATAGATTGATTGATAGGCTGATTGATTTTTGATTGATTAGAGGAGGATTTTAGAGTTTTTTTTCCAAAGATATGGGACATGATTCCATATCTAGTGCAGGATGATATAGATATCATTAATCGATGTGAAAAATCTATAATGCAGATGCAAAACTAATATGAATGTAGTTTAATTTTATCATGCAACTATATGCAAACTATTGTCATTTTAATAGTCTTTTTGTGCTTGGTATCATCATAGAGATTTATTAAATGTTGAAAGTGAATACAAGCATCGATGGTTGTGTTAATCCAATGATGACTTGAGTACTACTTTGATGATTTTTGATATTGCAATTGAACACAAGCATTGAGGTATAATTGAACCGAGATGACCTGAGCATTCATTGCATAAACAAGTAGTGATTAATCATTTCAATGTGTGAATTCTGAATGTCATCGGTGATATATTTGCATAGCACATCCCTCGACAATTCATACATTTATATGATGAGTGTACAAACAGCAGACAATAAAAATATCATTCTTTTTCCTTGTTCCTCTAGTTCAATACATCATTGAGTTACTCCAAAGAAATGATAATAAAAAAAGTACAATTTACCCATTGTTTATTTAGAGTGTTCCATTCATTATTCAGATTTTAGATCATCCATCCTGATTTTGACATGTTTTTGGATTTTCGATATGATACGAGTGGTTGATGCTTCTGATGATGATTGATATTGCGCTTTGATCTTTGTTTTTGATTTTCCTGCCATACTGTTGTGTTTCCCTTTGGTGAAATAAATACATTTGAATTGCCCCTTGGATATCTAGATGTTGCCCCAATATAGATTATCTATTTGCTGCTTATAGGGCATCAATTTTTAATCTTTTGTCTGATATTCATCATTGACTTGATAAATAACCATTTGAGAGTCTCCATATACCTGTAAATCCGTGATTCTCCAGTGAATTGCTATCTTCACCCCAATAATCAATGCTTCATACTCTGCCACATTATTTGTACACTGAAACATGAGTCTATATGATTTTGGAATTATGTGTCCTTGGGGGGAGATGAACAAGATCTCAGCTCCTGATCCTCATTATGTATACGATCCATGAAAATATAGTATCCATTGTTGGGGCATTGCTGTCATAATGTCTGCATCTGGAAATTCCATTGTCATGGGGTGATTATCTGGTAAAGGAGCTTCAACTAGCTGTTCAGTGATTGCTTGTCCCTTGATTGCCTTTCTCTCGACATATTGAATGTCGAATTCACTTAGAAGCATAACCCATTTCGCTATTCTACCTGTTAAGGCAGGTTTACTTAGTAGATACTTCAAAGGGTCGATCTTTGCAATTAACCTGATTGTATGAGCCATCATGTAGTGTCTCAACTGTTGAGTAGAAAACACCACTGCTAAGCAAGACTTTTCTATGAATGTATAGTTTATTTCATATCCATTTAAAGTTCTACTGATGTAATAGATGGCATGCTCTTTCCCTTCATAGTCCTCTTGTGCTAATAGTGCCCCCGAAGAGATATTTGTCGTGGCAATGTACAAAATGAGAGGTCTTCCTTCCGTTCATGGCATGAGAACGGGTGGTGACATTAGATATTGCTTGATTTGATCGAATGTTGTTTCACATTTCTCATCCCACCTGAAAACTATGTTCTTATGCAATAGATGATTAAAAGGATGAATTTTGTCTGCTAGCTGGGAGATGAATCGTCTAATTGATTGAAGCCATCCTTGTAGTGATCTGAGCTGGCTGATATTCTTAGGAGGTGGCATCTCCATAATTGCTTTGAATTTTGTTGGATCCACCTCAATGTCCTTTTCTGAAACAATGTATCCTAGTAGTTTTGCTGATGTAACCCTGAAGACACATTTCTTAGGGTTTAACCTAACATTGAATTTCTCCATCCGTGTGAAGATTTTTTCTAGGATATGTAGATGTCATCCACATAATCCTCCATGAAAGTGTGCATCATATCATGGAAGATTTTTGTCATTGCTCTTTGATAAGTGGCTCCTGCATTCTTTACACCAAATGGCATGACGTTCTAGCAGAAGGTGCCCCATGGACATGTAAAAGCCGTCTTTTCCTAATCTTTTGGTGCTTTCTTATTTGATTGTACCCAGAGAAGTCGTCCATGATTGATAACATGGCATGCCCTGCCGTCAAGTCCACAATGATATCTATATTTGGTAGTGGAAAATCATCCTTCGGGCATGCTTTATTGAGGTCCCTGAAATCTATGTTATCTGGCTTTGAAACAGGTACTATGTTCGATATCCACTCAACATAGTCTATATACCTTATGAATTTAGCATCCAATACTTTCTTTAATTCTAACTTTACCATCAATGCGATGTGAGGATGCATTTTTCTTAATTTTTGCTTAATAGGCTTGATTCCTTTTGGAAAAAACAAATGATGCATAAGCAGATTTGGATCTAAGCCTGGCACATCAGAATATAACCAAGTGAAGTTGATGCTTCTTGCTTTAAAGAAATTGATAAAGTCTGGTCTCTCTTGATCAGTCATTGATTCTGCTAGGTGTAAAAAATTTGCCTTCTCCTCTGTGCCAATGTCCACCGATCTGTAGGTTCAACCAGAATTGATGATCTCTCATGATAGTGTTCTGGAAGAGTGTCAAAAATTCCATCCTTCAATGCCTTAGAAAGGTTTTCACCTTTGGATGCATTCTTTATTTTTACTTTTTCCAGATCTAATGCTGCCATAGAATGGTCTTCACCATTAGATCTATTTTCCCTGTTGTAAGTTTTGTGACTAGAAGATTTGACACCCTCCTGCTGAGTCATATTGTTATGAGTAGTATTGATAGAATTTGTATCAGGTTTGGTATGACATAGGAAATGCACGATGGCATCATCATTTACAAATTTTGGTACAGTCAAAGGTTCGATAGGTTCCCAATCAATGAGTTCTGGATGGATTAATGGCATGGTATCATCAGATTGATGTAGGTCTATGGAGGTAAGGGTGAGGATAGCTATATCGTCAAAATTGTCATTTGGGATATCGAGATCCATGATGGTACCTTCTTCAAAATCATCTAGTTTACTTAAATTTTGTTCATCCTCACTAGATTCATCGATATTTAGTGATCCCGCGATGAATGGTCTAGACCTAGAGCCTTGGACCTCCTCATGTGTAGGTGTATATTTTTGAATCACATCGACTGAAATATCAACGAAAAGTAGATCACAAGGTAAGGCCCACTCATATTCATTTGAGTCTATTTCAGAACCATCTCTAAAGTGAAGGATATTTTCCATAGCTATCTTTGTTAGCTCCTGCTTCTCTTCGTCAGAATATCCTAGTCCTGGTTTCTCTTTTGTATGGAGAGTGAGAGGTGTGATAGGTTCTGTGATTCCCTCCTTTCTTAATCCCATAGGTCCTTGTCCTTCATAACCCATCTTTTCAAGAATAGCCTTTCCTTTTCCATACTTGTCTGTGTTGATGCTAACATTTTTTATACCATTCTCTAATGTTGATGTTTCTTCATCCTTGTAAAGCCAATCCAGGATTGCTTTATTGTCTATTTCTTCTGCTATGATTCTAGATTTCACAAATGTTTCTTGAAGAACTGTGTTAGGTAAAGATGTTGGAGGTTTGATCATTGATGGTTGACCATATTGCTTAGGAGATGGCATTAACTGTGATAAGTTAAGTGATTGCTCCACTGAGTACTGTCCCATTCCTTTATCTGTCAACTAAACTTACTTTTGAAATTTGTCTGATAGAGAAGTTTGTGTATCTGGATTGTTTGTTTCAACATGACTTGTTTCCTTTTCTTTACCTTTCTTTTGTACCCACTTGGTAGTGATGCTTGGACTTTGTTCGTTCTTGCATGATGATGAACTGGAAGCTTCCCTGTTGTGAGGGACAAAGGTGTCTTGAGATATTCTTAATGTGTCACAATGTTGTGGATGATTATAATCAGCAGCTATAGTCACCTCTTGTCTGTTCACTGGAAACTTTAGGCATTGATGGTATGTCGAAGGTACGGCCTGCATTTCATGAATCTAGGGTTGTCCTAGGAGTATGTTGTATGTCAACTCCCTTTCTAAAATTTGACATGCTATATGCTTCATCATGGGTACCAATTGAATGGGTAATACAATTAAACCTTTGGACGATCTTTCCTCCTCATCATATGCTTTGATGGTCATTTTCTGTCTAGCATCAATAGCATCTTCGGAATATCCTAGTGCACAGACTAATTTGAGGGTGCAAATGTTCAGACCAGCTCCCCCATCTATTAGAACTGTCTTAACGCGATGATTGTGGATACACACTTCGATATGAAAAGTTGTGTTATGCGGATGGTTTAATGAGACATCATCCTGTTGAGAGAATGACAAACAATGTGGGGTAGTCAGATGTCCCACCATAGCTTGGAATTGACAAACATCCAGATTATTTGGTACAATTGTGGCAATTAATGCTTGTTCAAGAACTTCTTTATGTGATGGTGACAACTTAAGGAGTTCCAGTATTGATATTTATGCAGGGATGTTTTGTAATTGATCGATAATATTATAATGAGATTGAAGTGTAACCATACGTTGAGATCCCACTCCTTTTAATACTACCTTGGCTTGCCCCCTAGTCATGACATTTGCCTGTTGATGTTCTTGATTCTCTCGGGGGGTGTTTTGCATTTGATTGATAACATCATAATTCGATGGAGGTGGAACTGCATGTGTGGAGCCAATTCCCTTTAACATTACTTTGGATTGTCCCCTAGTTAGCACATTGGCGGGTTGATGTTCTTGATTTTCTCTGATTTTTAAGACATTTATCTGATTATCAAAGTTTTGCATGTTTGGGAGTAAATCCAAAGGGGTAATGTTGTTGATTTCATTCTCATCAATGTTATTGCTAACTGCATGATCATGTTTGACTTCAGATAGACACAAGATTGTTGTGTCATAGACATGATTGGCGTTATTTCCTTTGTTGTTTGAGGATGATGCACCTTTGTCATAATTGGGCAAAGGATCTTTGAAGGCTGAATGATCATTGTTATTTTGAGGTCCTTCCACATACACTTTGTTGTTGTCCACCAAATCTTGTACTGCATGTTTCAACTCCATACAGTCATTGGTTTTGTGACCCTTATTGTTATGATAGTTGCAATAATCAACGTCATTCCACCATGATGGTTTGACTTTCGGATCCCAGAACCTAGCTTCACATGCAGTGAGAAGGCCTCGGGTAACTAGTTCCTTCATTGTTGATTCCATTGATTGACCCAAAGGTGTGAACCTTCGCCGATTTGACTATTTTTGATATGACTATGGTTTTATGTTTTCATTGCTTTGTGTGGTATTCGACTTGAAATTTTGTTCGTTGTTCTGATTCTTTGATGTGGTCACGGTTAAATTGAAAACTGGTTTGATGTTTTGGAGATCATTTGTGGTCTCATTTGTATTTTGGTTCTTTTGCCAAAATTTTGGCTTCTCACCACTTGAGTATTGATTTGAGGAGTTACTTGTGTTGTTTGTTTTGTCATTAAAAAGCTTGATAACTCCTCTCTTGACTAACGCCTCTTCGATCTTAAGACCATTTTCAATCACCTTTTCAAATGTTGGAGGACATTGTAGTTCCAATCTATAACTCATTTCTTCTGTCAAGTTTTCAATGAACAATTCCATCTTTTCCTCTTCAGGAATGGATCTAGGATATCTTGCGAACAAGCATCGCCATCTTTGGAGAAAAGACAAGAATGTTTCTCCCTTGTTTTGTTTTAGATTGTAAAGATCTTTGATAGTAATATTGTGTTGGATGTTGAATGAGTACTGAGAGATAAATCTGTTGATGAGTTCCTCAAAAGTTTTGATGCCTAATTTTAACTTTGAAAACCATTCCATGAATGATCCTCCCAAACTCCTTGGGAATAATCTCATTAAATAAGTTTCCTCTTGGGAAAACTCAAGACTCATTGTTTTAAATTCTCTGATATGATCAATTGGATCCATTCTTCCATTATACTTATCATATTTTGGAATCTCACAATGTCTAGGGAAAGGTATCAAACCGGCTGTTGCATCGAAAGGATAAGGACAAATGTCCTATATCACATATCTCTTGGTAGTCCCTTTCGTCATATCTTGTATTTGTTGCTGTAACATTTGCATCTGTGATGTTAAAGTAGCAACCGGATCTATTGTTTGCATGGGTTGGGGTATCTCAGTCTCATTTATTTCAGGTGTTTCCTTCAAACGGTTCACATCAAAATCTTTTGGAAGTTTTGCCCCTGATTCGGCTAACATTAAAAGATATTTTTCCATGTCTTGTTCTAGAATTTTTTCCATAAATATGTGAAACTTGGGAGCTTTTTGAGCCGCTTGGATATCTTCTAGAGTTATTTCATTCTTATGATTGTGGTTTAGATTGTCCCAAGGATTTTCTTCTACCATTTCTTGTGATTTTAAAATTTCTTGATCTAAGAGTCTCTATCTTTGGTACCTAGTTAAGATTGCCATACAAATCTTTGCCCTTTCTTCTGAAATGTTGATCTTATGTGCGGGATAGTGTCAATAGAACCTTTTTAAACAAAGTCGAATAAGATGACTAATCTTATTGATGAGACAATATTTAAAAAGTTAATTGCTATACTTTGTTTCGTGATGAAGGATGATGATATCCTGATAATGAAACTTTAGTATAGTAATTGATTGTGTATTTGATTTTGACACTTGTGATTTGCAAGATCTTGTTTCAGTTGATAAGTTGGAAATTTTTATAAACCTTTCTGACTTTGGTTCCTAGACAATGATTCTGATAAGAAGAAATTTGATTCTGATGAAAAAAAAGAATAAAATGACAAACTGGTGGACTGGTAAAAATTTTGAACTCTCTATTTTAAAAGCACTAAAACAAAGACCAGAAGCGCTATTTCCCAAAAGCGCTAGAACAGAGTCCAGAAGCACTGAAATAGGTGACCGAAGTGCTATTTTGATCGAAGCGCTGAAACAGTGACCAGACGCGCTGGAGAAAATGACAGAAGCGCTACTTCCCAAAAGTGCCGAAACAAAACCCGGAAGTGCTGCAAAAATTGATAGAAGTGCTATTTTACCAAAAGCGCTAAAATAATGACTGGAAGCGCTAAAATAGAGCCCGAAAGCACTGTTTCATGAAAGCGCTAGAATAGTGACCCGAAGTGCTGAAACAGGTTTTCCAGAATGCCAAAAATAGGACCTTTTAAGACTTTCTACTGCAAAATTTGATCTGGTCTTGTGGCATACTGTATTAGAGATTGCGGAAGATAAGAAGGATGAATCCGTTGACTATGGTTGTGGAATTGTGTGAGAGCCCTTCTATGGAAGAAGGCTCATGAGTAGATTGGCTCTACTGCGTAATCTAATGTGTGACCCCTAGCAAAATCATGATATCGGTGGATGAAAGTTCTATGTTGCAAAAGGAGTTTCCGATTTTCATATAGAATACGTTGCTTTCTCAATTTGTTTCTATAATTGAGAGGTCTTTGGGGTTTCGTGACTTTGATTTTTCTTTTGAGAAACGTGGTGGACTTCCACTTTCGCAGCATGGGTTTTCTGATTGTTTTGACTTGACGTTTTCAGGATGATCTTTAAATCTGATTTCAATGAATTTGTGAAAACACGGCAAGCAATTTTGAATAAGTGTTTTAAAACTAAAAAGATTGTGTATGTTCAAAAATCATGAATGATTTTTATTGATTTTGACGGGTTGTTTCAACAATTGTACACAAATCAAATAGACTCACACTTAAGGACAAGTAGGTCATCATTATACTCATAGCCCACATCTTGCAATTACGTTGACTCACACAGCAGTGTCACCCCCTAGAGGGATCCCATGTTTTTGTCATTGCCAGGCACGTACTAAAGTGACAGAAGTAGATACCGAATCCCTTGAGCAAGCGGTCCTTGGTAATTATATGGTGAGTGTCTTGGGGGTAGATTCTTCCCTCCCCTTGCACCGTGAGTATGACAATGTATGAATACTGACTCGGTGAGTAACTACTCTATGGTTCGTAGATAGGGTTCCATTCGGTGTGGAAAATAGATAAACTCCCTCAGGAGACCTCCCAATCTTTAGAACAAAGATTTTGGGGATGGTTATCTTGCCTACTACCATCAAGTTGGACTTTCATCAACAACTTGCATTTTTATTATAGTGGGTTGGATAACCTGGCTTTGGGTGTTCCCACTTAGGTCGTTCCCGTAGGGTAAGTACTTTTTCCCAATATGGCAGGCTTGCTAAAGGATTTAATAAAGCGTAAATGACATGAAATAAAAGTGAATCTGGCACTTTGGTCACCCAGTTAAGGGGAGAGCATAAGCCTAATCACCACAAGCACAGCATATAAGTTTGTTCTATTTTAAAAGCTCAAAAAACAGTTTTCTAATCTATGTGAAGATGTTGCTTCACATAAATCATGATGTTCTTTTTAACTTCAATTGTAAAAATGCGGTGACTATCCTAGGATTGATAGATTTGCTTTTAAGAAAAACAAGAAAGTGACTATCCTAGGATTGATCAATTTTAGAAACTTTGAAGTGGCTATCCTAGATTGATCAATTTTAGAGAACTTTGAAGTGACTATCCTAGATTGATACATTTTAATCCAACTATGAAAAAAAATCAAAATCTGGCCGCGGACGCGTCGGATCCAGACTTGATTTTACAAAAGTGCTGGAATATTGCACCAAAGCGCTAAAACAGTTACCTGATGCACTAAAACCCGAAAGCGCCGAAACAGGAACCCAAAGTGCCGAAGTTTGCCATGGAAGCGCTAAATTACCCGATGCGCTAAAATAGTGACCGTAAGCGCTAGAACATCGACCAAAAGCGCTAAAACAGCGACCAAAAGCGCTAAAAGTTTTAACGAAAGCGCTAGAACTCAAACACGTCGAAAACCTGTGTGACACTTTCCAGAAAACTGATATTTTTGATAAAATTGGGGTTAATGCCCCACAATGGGCGCCAAATTGTAAGTGGTGAATATGTGAATGAGATCAAAACACTTCTTAATAAGACATTATATCAAAGATAACTCAAATTGAACTAAATCAAAATAGTAATCAAATGAAAGCATCATATTGCTCTCTATCCTCAAAGATTTATTAAATCTAAATTGCTCTCAGATTGTGTAAGCAAATAAGACTGTTAAAATGACTATCTGAAGAACAAGATGATGATAATGCAATGCTAAATGATAAATCAATTAAACTAGCATGATATAGATGTGAAACAGATAATTGCAGCTATAGGAGGCAGCCATTGTTGAAAGCTTGATTGCTTGATGCTTGATGTGTGAATGCTTGATGCTTGAAGTCTGGATTCCTGCAGAGTAAGAGTGCAAAAGCTTGATTATCTGGATCTTTTTCTTGGTTCAGTGAGGCTTTATTTATAGATTACCTGGTTGTAGAAATGCACAGGGAAAGCTTTGAGAGGCTTGGATTCAATATGGAGAATTGAATGGTGAGAGATGGAGGAGATTGAGAGAAAGATGGAGATTTTCTCTACCCATGAAAACACTAGGCAAGAGAAGAGGAAGGATTGATGGAGGAGGATTGAGAGATCAAATTCCAAATTTGTCTCCAAAACTTTTCGTGAAGTTTCAATCAATTAATTTGACATAAATTAGACATGGTTTAGACATAGGATATCTAATTCATTTTTGAGAGAATATAGATTGGAATATTCCTTGTGCAACAATTCAAATATTTTAATTTATTTAAATTAGGAAATGGGAGATAAATAATTTAATAAAACGAACTATAGGATAGTTGTTTATTAAATTAATTAGAGGAATATGGTAATTAATAAATAAAGTGTTCTG
Source organism: Sequoiadendron giganteum (assembly GCA_007115665.2). Taxonomy (NCBI): domain Eukaryota; kingdom Viridiplantae; phylum Streptophyta; class Pinopsida; order Cupressales; family Cupressaceae; genus Sequoiadendron; species Sequoiadendron giganteum. The sequence continues at coordinate 266,421,215 of CM021104.1, read as the reverse complement.
ATCTTTATTTAATTAATTTAGAATTGATGCGATAGAATAAAATAGGGATGTGATAATTAAATCGAACAAAGTATTTAATTTTGTTTATTTAA
>CM021104.1:266231233-266421023 GCA_007115665.2 Sequoiadendron giganteum | reverse complement strand
AAATGTATGTCTATTATGATGCAAAAATGTGTATGGATGATAAAATGATGAAAATTTTAATATTGAGATGATGATTCGTAACTATATAGTAAATGATGATGATTTTGGATTTTATGTCAAGTATACTCAGTCTTATTTGTAGATTAGATAATCATTGATTGGAATCCTTTATGCAACAAATACTCTGCAGATAATGAATGATGATGAATGCAATCTAATTTAATCATGCAATGATATGCAAAACATATGTCATTTTACAGTCTTTTTGTGCTTAGTATCATCATAGAGCTTTATTGAATGTTGAAAGTGAATACAAGCGTCAATGGTTATGTTAATCCAATGACGACCTGAGTATTTATTTCATGATTTTTGATATTGCAATCGAACACAAGCATCTAGGTATAATTGAACCAAGATGACCTGAGCATTCATTGCGTAAACAAGTAGTGATTAATCATTTCAATGTGTGAATTTTGAATGTCATCGGTGATACATTTGCATAACACATCCCCTGACAATTCACACATTTATATGATTAATGTACAGACAACATACAATAAAAAATATCATTCTTTTTCCTTGTTCCTCTAGTTCAATACATCATTGAGTTACTCCAAAGAAATGATAATAAAAAAAGTACAATTTATCCATTGTTTACTTAGAGTGTTCCATTCATTATTCAGATTTTAGATCATCCATCTTGATTTTGACATGTTTTTGGATTTTCGAGATTTTGACTAAAGACCTAACCTAGTAACCTACCTTAGGGGTCTCAGGGGTTGATCAAAGATTATCCTTGCCTACGTTACACACGCAGAGACCACGTAGTTCAACTGACATAGACCTATGTTTTTGGATGTTTCTTTTTCAGACTTACCTTTTTGACATGTTTTTGGATTTTTGATATGATATGGATGGTTGATGTGTTCTAACAGTGATTGATATTGCGCTTTGATCTTTGTTTTCGGTTTTTTGCAATATTGTTGTATTGCCCTTTGGTGAAATCAATACGTTTGTATTGCCCCTAATGATATCCAGATGTTGCCCCAAAGCTATGGAGTGATATGTTGACCATGTGACATGATTTTGAGAATGGATGTAATGATGACCAAACGAATGATATGATATGAATTGATACTGACTTTCAGACGAATGATCCTGACATATTTATAATAGATGGGAAAGCTGATCCTAGAATCACATACGACGCCTGTTTCCAGGTTTTCACCATATGCTTTGATTACACCCTTTGTGTTTTTTTTTTGTATTTTCTCATTTTTCTGTTTTTCTTTTTTTTCTGTATTTTCTATTCTTTTTGTAATTTTGCGTTTGCCAAGATGCCTGTTTGCCAGGTTTTCACCAAGGAAACAATTTTCAAAAGTTTGCCCCATGCACCAGGAGATTCAAGCATAGAATTTTCTGAGATGAATATTGTTGATAGGCTCATCAAATAGATCCCCTTCTGACGTTGATAACTAATATGCTCTTGATCCATACACTGATATGACGACAAAGGGACCAAGCCAATTAGGCTCAAATTTTCCTTTCTTCTCCCTGTCTTGTTGATTCCTAGGGTTCTCCTTTAGTACCAAGTCACCAACCTGAAAGACCTGCGGTTTTACCCTGTGATTGTAACTCCTTGACATCCTCTGTTGATAAGCTGTTAGATGATTAACAGCTTGTTGACGACGCTCATCTAGCAATTCCAGTTCCTGCAATCTAGATACCCTGTAGTCTTCATCTAAAATGATACCTCTGAGTGATACACAAAGGGATGGAATTTCAACTTCAATGGGCAATATGACTTCTGATCCATATACCAAAGCAAATGGTGTAGCTCTCGTTGGTGTTCTGATGCTTGTTCTATAGGCCCATAGTGCAGGATTGAGTTGAACATGTCAATCACGTCCAACATCGTTAACCGTCTTTTTGAGAATTTTGAGTATGGTTTTGTTTGAGGCATCTGCTTGGCCATTCCCTTGAGGATAGTACGGTGTTGAAAAATGATGTTGGATGTGGAATTTATCACATAGCTCTTGGACATCTTGATTCTTGAAAGGTCATCCATTATTAGTGATAATGGATTGAAGGATTCCATACCGACATATTATGTAATTCAAGATGAAAGAGGAAATCTACTTCCCAGTGATGGTAGTAAGATGTACTACCTCTATCCATTTCGTGAAATACTCTGTAGCTGTAATAATGAACTTGTGTCCATTAGATGAAGATGGATTTATTTTTCCTACCAGATCTAGACCCCATTGACAAAAAGGCCATGTTGATGTGAAGGGATGCAGTTCTTGTGCTGGTGCATGAACTAGATTGCTGTGAACTTGACATTTTTGACATTTCTTGACAAATCGATATGATTCTTTCTCCATGCACATCCAATAATATCCCAAACGGAGGAGTTTCTTAGCTAGAGTTATTCAACTCGAGTGAGTGCCACAAATACCCTCGTGAACTTCTCATAGGGCCGTTTCAGATTCTTGCATTCTAGACATCGGAGTAGGGTACCATCAAGACCTCAACGATAAAGGACATCTGCGATTAAAGTGTGTCAGGCAGATTGACGGATAAAGTTTCATTTTTGGTTCCGTGAAAGATCGGGAGGAAGGATATCATCTTTCAGGTAAGCATAGGTTTTTTTGTATATGGAGGTTTCAGTGGCTTCTAGATGGTATATGGTAGCGGATTCTGATTGATAATGGGAAGGACATGATACTTGTTCTACCATAAACTCATAACAAACATGCTTCTCAGGCAATTGTAGTAATGAAGTGATTGTAGCCATAGTGTCTGCAACTTTGTTCTCCGCTCTTGGAATCTGATCAAACTTGATACTGACAAAATATTGTTTTAGACTATCTATTTATTGCTTATAGGGCATCAATTTTTCATCTTTTGTCTGATATTCATCATTGACTTGATAAATAACCAATTGAGAGTCCCCATATACCTGTAAATCCGTGATTCTCCAGTGAATTGCTATCTTGACCCCAATAATCAATGCTTCATACTCTGCCACATTATTTGTACACTGAAACATGAGTCTATATGATTTTGGAATTGTGTGTCCTTGGGGGGAGATGAAAAAGATCCCTGCTCCTGATCCTCATTGTGTATACGATCCATCAAAATATAGTATCCATTGTTGGGGCATTGCTGTCATAATGTCTGCATCTGGAAATTCCATTATCATGGGGTGATTATCTGGTAGAGGAGCTTCAGCTAGTTGTTCAGCGATTACTTGTCCCTTGATTGCCTTTCTTTCGACATATTGAATATCAAACTCGCTTACGAGCATAACCCATTTCGCTAGTCTACCTGTTAAGGTAGCTTTACTTAGTAGATACTTCAAAGGGTCGATCTTTGCAATTAACCTGATTGTATGAGCCATCATGTAGTGTCTCAGCTATTGAGTAGCAAACACCACTACTAAGCAAGACTTTTCTATGAATGTATAGTTTATTTTATATCCATTTAAAGTTCTACTGATGTAATAGATGGCGCGCTCTTTCCCTTCATAGTCCTCTTGTGCTAATAGTGCCCCCAAAGAGATATATGTCGTGGAAATGTACAAAATGAGAGGCCTTCCTTCTGTTGGTGGCATTAGAATGGGTGGTGACATCAGATATTGCTTGATTTGATTGAATGTTGTTTCACACCCTTCATCCCACCTGAAAACTATATTTTTATGCAATAGATGGTTAAAAGGATGACTTTTATCTGCCAGTTGGGAGATGAATCTTCTGATTGATTGAAGTCATCCATGTAGTGATCTGAGCTGACTGATATTCTTAGGAGGCGGCATTTCCATAATTTCTTTGACTTTTTCTAGATCCACCTCAATGCCCTTTTCCGAAACAATGTATCCTAGTAGTTTTTCTGATGTGACCCTGAAGACACACTTCTTAGGGTTTAACTTGACATTGAATTTCTCCATCCGTGTGAAGATTTTGTCTAGGATATGCAGATGTCCTTCCCTTGTAGTAGATTTTTCCAAGATGTCATCCACATAATCCTCCATGAAAGTGTGCATCATATCATGGAAGATTGTCATCATTGCTCTTTGATAAGTGGCTCCTACATTCTTTAGACCAAATGGCATGATGTTCCAGTAGAAGGTTCCCCATGGACATGTAAAAGCCATCTTTTCCTGATCTTTTGGAGCTATTCTTATTTGATTGTATCCAGAGAAGCCATCCATGATTGATAACATGGCATGCCCTGCCCTCAAGTCCACAATGATGTCTATGTTTGGTAGTGGAAAATCATACTTCGGGCATGCTTTATTGAGGTCCCTGAAATCTGTGCAGATTCTGATGCTGTTGTCTGGCTTTGAAATAGGTACTATGTTCGATATCCACTCAGCATAGTCTATAGACCTTATGAATTTAGCATCCAATAATTTCTTTAATTCTGACTTTACCATTAATGCGATGTGAGGATGCATTTTTCTTAATTTTTGCTTAACAGGCTTGATTCCTGTTGGCAAAGAAAAATGATGCATAAGCAGATTTGGATCTAAGCTTGGCATATCGAAATATGACCAAGCAAAGTTGATGCTTCTTGCTTTAAAGAAATTGATAAATTCCGGTCTCTCTTGATCAATCATTGATTCTACTAGATGTAGAATTTTTTCTTTCTCTTCTGTGCCAATGTCCACCGATTGTGTAGGTTCAACCAGAATTGATGATCACTCATGATAATGTTCTACGAGAGTGTCAAATCTTCCATCCTTCAGTGCCTCAGAAATTTTTTCACCGTTGGATGCGTTCTTTATTTTTACTTTTTCTAGATCTAATGCTACCATAGAATGGTTTTCACCATTAGATCTATTTTCCCTATTGTCAATTTTGTAACTGAAATATTTGACACCCTCCTACTGATTCGTATTGTTATGAGTATTATAGATAGCATTTGTATCAGGTTCAGTATGACATAGGAAATGCACGATGGCATCATCATTTGAAAATTTTGGTATAGTTAAAGGTTCGATAGGTTCCCAATCAATAAGTTCCAGATGGATTAATGGCATGGTATCATCAGATTGATTTAGGTCGGTGGAAGTAAGGGTGAGGACAATAATTTCGTCATAATTGTCATTTGGGATATCGAGATCCATGATGGTACCCTCTTTGAAATCATCTAGTTCACTCAAATTTTGTTCATCCTCACTAGAGTCATCGATATTTAGTGATCCCGCGACGAATGGACTAGACCCAGAGCCTTGGCCCTCCTCACATGTAGGTGCATATTTTTGAATCACATCGATTGGAATATCAATGAAAAGTAGATCACAAGGTAAGGCCCACTCATATTCATTTGAGTCTATTTCAGAACCATCTCTAAAGTGAAGGATATTTTCCATAGCTATCTTTGTTAGCTCCTGCTTCTCTTCGTCAGAATATCCTAGTCCTGGTTTCTCTTTTGTATGGAGAGTGAGAGGTGTGATAGGTTCTGTGATTCCCTCCTTTCTTAATCCCATAGGTCCTTGTCCTTCATAACCCATCTTTTCAAGAATAGCCTTTCCTTTTCCATACTTGTCTGTGTTGATGCTAACATTTTTTATACCATTCTCTAATGTTGATGTTTCTTCATCCTTGTAAAGCCAATCCAGGATTGCTTTATTGTCTATTTCTTCTGCTATGATTCTAGATTTCACAAATGTTTCTTGAAGAACTGTGTTAGGTAAAGATGTTGGAGGTTTGATCATTGATGGTTGACCATATTGCTTAGGAGATGGCATTAACTATGATAAGTTAAGCGATTGCTCCATTGAGTACTGTCCCATTCCTTTATCTGTCAACTAAACTTGCTTTTGAAATTTGTCTGATAGAGAAGTTTGTGTATCTGGATTGTTTGTTTCAACATGACTTGTTTCCTTTTCTTTACCTTTCTTTTGTACCCACTTGGTAGTGATGCTTGGACTTTGTTCGTTCTTGCATGATGATGAACTGGAAGCTTCCCTGTTGTGAGGGACAAAGGTGTCTTGAGATATTCTTAATGTGTCACAATGTTGTGGATGATTATAATCAGCAGCTATAGTCACCTCTTGTCTGTTCACTGGAAACTTTAGGCATTGATGGTATGTCGAAGGTACGGCCTGCATTTCATGAATCTAGGGTTGTCCTAGGAGTATGTTGTATGTCAACTCCCTTTCTAAAATTTGACATGCTATATGCTTCATCATGGGTACCAATTGAATGGGTAATACAATTAAACCTTTGGACGATCTTTCCTCCTCATCATATGCTTTGATGGTCATTTTCTGTCTAGCATCAATAGCATCTTCGGAATATCCTAGTGCACAGACTAATTTGAGGGTGCAAATGTTCAGACCAGCTCCCCCATCTATTAGAACTGTCTTAACGCGATGATTGTGGATACACACTTCGATATGAAAAGTTGTGTTATGCGGATGGTTTAATGAGACATCATCCTGTTGAGAGAATGACAAACAATGTGGGGTAGTCAGATGTCCCACCATAGCTTGGAATTGACAAACATCCAGATTATTTGGTACAATTGTGGCAATTAATGCTTGTTCAAGAACTTCTTTATGTGATGGTGACAACTTAAGGAGTTCCAGTATTGATATTTATGCAGGGATGTTTTGTAATTGATCGATAATATTATAATGAGATTGAAGTGTAACCATACGTTGAGATCCCACTCCTTTTAATACTACCTTGGCTTGCCCCCTAGTCATGACATTTGCCTGTTGATGTTCTTGATTCTCTCGGGGGGTGTTTTGCATTTGATTGATAACATCATAATTCGATGGAGGTGGAACTGCATGTGTGGAGCCAATTCCCTTTAACATTACTTTGGATTGTCCCCTAGTTAGCACATTGGCGGGTTGATGTTCTTGATTTTCTCTGATTTTTAAGACATTTATCTGATTATCAAAGTTTTGCATGTTTGGGAGTAAATCCAAAGGGGTAATGTTGTTGATTTCATTCTCATCAATGTTATTGCTAACTGCATGATCATGTTTGACTTCAGATAGACACAAGATTGTTGTGTCATAGACATGATTGGCGTTATTTCCTTTGTTGTTTGAGGATGATGCACCTTTGTCATAATTGGGCAAAGGATCTTTGAAGGCTGAATGATCATTGTTATTTTGAGGTCCTTCCACATACACTTTGTTGTTGTCCACCAAATCTTGTACTGCATGTTTCAACTCCATACAGTCATTGGTTTTGTGACCCTTATTGTTATGATAGTTGCAATAATCAACGTCATTCCACCATGATGGTTTGACTTTCGGATCCCAGAACCTAGCTTCACATGCAGTGAGAAGGCCTCGGGTAACTAGTTCCTTCATTGTTGATTCCATTGATTGACCCAAAGGTGTGAACCTTCGCCGATTTGACTATTTTTGATATGACTATGGTTTTATGTTTTCATTGCTTTGTGTGGTATTCGACTTGAAATTTTGTTCGTTGTTCTGATTCTTTGATGTGGTCACGGTTAAATTGAAAACTGGTTTGATGTTTTGGAGATCATTTGTGGTCTCATTTGTATTTTGGTTCTTTTGCCAAAATTTTGGCTTCTCACCACTTGAGTATTGATTTGAGGAGTTACTTGTGTTGTTTGTTTTGTCATTAAAAAGCTTGATAACTCCTCTCTTGACTAACGCCTCTTCGATCTTAAGACCATTTTCAATCACCTTTTCAAATGTTGGAGGACATTGTAGTTCCAATCTATAACTCATTTCTTCTGTCAAGTTTTCAATGAACAATTCCATCTTTTCCTCTTCAGGAATGGATCTAGGATATCTTGCGAACAAGCATCGCCATCTTTGGAGAAAAGACAAGAATGTTTCTCCCTTGTTTTGTTTTAGATTGTAAAGATCTTTGATAGTAATATTGTGTTGGATGTTGAATGAGTACTGAGAGATAAATCTGTTGATGAGTTCCTCAAAAGTTTTGATGCCTAATTTTAACTTTGAAAACCATTCCATGAATGATCCTCCCAAACTCCTTGGGAATAATCTCATTAAATAAGTTTCCTCTTGGGAAAACTCAAGACTCATTGTTTTAAATTCTCTGATATGATCAATTGGATCCATTCTTCCATTATACTTATCATATTTTGGAATCTCACAATGTCTAGGGAAAGGTATCAAACCGGCTGTTGCATCGAAAGGATAAGGACAAATGTCCTATATCACATATCTCTTGGTAGTCCCTTTCGTCATATCTTGTATTTGTTGCTGTAACATTTGCATCTGTGATGTTAAAGTAGCAACCGGATCTATTGTTTGCATGGGTTGGGGTATCTCAGTCTCATTTATTTCAGGTGTTTCCTTCAAACGGTTCACATCAAAATCTTTTGGAAGTTTTGCCCCTGATTCGGCTAACATTAAAAGATATTTTTCCATGTCTTGTTCTAGAATTTTTTCCATAAATATGTGAAACTTGGGAGCTTTTTGAGCCGCTTGGATATCTTCTAGAGTTATTTCATTCTTATGATTGTGGTTTAGATTGTCCCAAGGATTTTCTTCTACCATTTCTTGTGATTTTAAAATTTCTTGATCTAAGAGTCTCTATCTTTGGTACCTAGTTAAGATTGCCATACAAATCTTTGCCCTTTCTTCTGAAATGTTGATCTTATGTGCGGGATAGTGTCAATAGAACCTTTTTAAACAAAGTCGAATAAGATGACTAATCTTATTGATGAGACAATATTTAAAAAGTTAATTGCTATACTTTGTTTCGTGATGAAGGATGATGATATCCTGATAATGAAACTTTAGTATAGTAATTGATTGTGTATTTGATTTTGACACTTGTGATTTGCAAGATCTTGTTTCAGTTGATAAGTTGGAAATTTTTATAAACCTTTCTGACTTTGGTTCCTAGACAATGATTCTGATAAGAAGAAATTTGATTCTGATGAAAAAAAAGAATAAAATGACAAACTGGTGGACTGGTAAAAATTTTGAACTCTCTATTTTAAAAGCACTAAAACAAAGACCAGAAGCGCTATTTCCCAAAAGCGCTAGAACAGAGTCCAGAAGCACTGAAATAGGTGACCGAAGTGCTATTTTGATCGAAGCGCTGAAACAGTGACCAGACGCGCTGGAGAAAATGACAGAAGCGCTACTTCCCAAAAGTGCCGAAACAAAACCCGGAAGTGCTGCAAAAATTGATAGAAGTGCTATTTTACCAAAAGCGCTAAAATAATGACTGGAAGCGCTAAAATAGAGCCCGAAAGCACTGTTTCATGAAAGCGCTAGAATAGTGACCCGAAGTGCTGAAACAGGTTTTCCAGAATGCCAAAAATAGGACCTTTTAAGACTTTCTACTGCAAAATTTGATCTGGTCTTGTGGCATACTGTATTAGAGATTGCGGAAGATAAGAAGGATGAATCCGTTGACTATGGTTGTGGAATTGTGTGAGAGCCCTTCTATGGAAGAAGGCTCATGAGTAGATTGGCTCTACTGCGTAATCTAATGTGTGACCCCTAGCAAAATCATGATATCGGTGGATGAAAGTTCTATGTTGCAAAAGGAGTTTCCGATTTTCATATAGAATACGTTGCTTTCTCAATTTGTTTCTATAATTGAGAGGTCTTTGGGGTTTCGTGACTTTGATTTTTCTTTTGAGAAACGTGGTGGACTTCCACTTTCGCAGCATGGGTTTTCTGATTGTTTTGACTTGACGTTTTCAGGATGATCTTTAAATCTGATTTCAATGAATTTGTGAAAACACGGCAAGCAATTTTGAATAAGTGTTTTAAAACTAAAAAGATTGTGTATGTTCAAAAATCATGAATGATTTTTATTGATTTTGACGGGTTGTTTCAACAATTGTACACAAATCAAATAGACTCACACTTAAGGACAAGTAGGTCATCATTATACTCATAGCCCACATCTTGCAATTACGTTGACTCACACAGCAGTGTCACCCCCTAGAGGGATCCCATGTTTTTGTCATTGCCAGGCACGTACTAAAGTGACAGAAGTAGATACCGAATCCCTTGAGCAAGCGGTCCTTGGTAATTATATGGTGAGTGTCTTGGGGGTAGATTCTTCCCTCCCCTTGCACCGTGAGTATGACAATGTATGAATACTGACTCGGTGAGTAACTACTCTATGGTTCGTAGATAGGGTTCCATTCGGTGTGGAAAATAGATAAACTCCCTCAGGAGACCTCCCAATCTTTAGAACAAAGATTTTGGGGATGGTTATCTTGCCTACTACCATCAAGTTGGACTTTCATCAACAACTTGCATTTTTATTATAGTGGGTTGGATAACCTGGCTTTGGGTGTTCCCACTTAGGTCGTTCCCGTAGGGTAAGTACTTTTTCCCAATATGGCAGGCTTGCTAAAGGATTTAATAAAGCGTAAATGACATGAAATAAAAGTGAATCTGGCACTTTGGTCACCCAGTTAAGGGGAGAGCATAAGCCTAATCACCACAAGCACAGCATATAAGTTTGTTCTATTTTAAAAGCTCAAAAAACAGTTTTCTAATCTATGTGAAGATGTTGCTTCACATAAATCATGATGTTCTTTTTAACTTCAATTGTAAAAATGCGGTGACTATCCTAGGATTGATAGATTTGCTTTTAAGAAAAACAAGAAAGTGACTATCCTAGGATTGATCAATTTTAGAAACTTTGAAGTGGCTATCCTAGATTGATCAATTTTAGAGAACTTTGAAGTGACTATCCTAGATTGATACATTTTAATCCAACTATGAAAAAAAATCAAAATCTGGCCGCGGACGCGTCGGATCCAGACTTGATTTTACAAAAGTGCTGGAATATTGCACCAAAGCGCTAAAACAGTTACCTGATGCACTAAAACCCGAAAGCGCCGAAACAGGAACCCAAAGTGCCGAAGTTTGCCATGGAAGCGCTAAATTACCCGATGCGCTAAAATAGTGACCGTAAGCGCTAGAACATCGACCAAAAGCGCTAAAACAGCGACCAAAAGCGCTAAAAGTTTTAACGAAAGCGCTAGAACTCAAACACGTCGAAAACCTGTGTGACACTTTCCAGAAAACTGATATTTTTGATAAAATTGGGGTTAATGCCCCACAATGGGCGCCAAATTGTAAGTGGTGAATATGTGAATGAGATCAAAACACTTCTTAATAAGACATTATATCAAAGATAACTCAAATTGAACTAAATCAAAATAGTAATCAAATGAAAGCATCATATTGCTCTCTATCCTCAAAGATTTATTAAATCTAAATTGCTCTCAGATTGTGTAAGCAAATAAGACTGTTAAAATGACTATCTGAAGAACAAGATGATGATAATGCAATGCTAAATGATAAATCAATTAAACTAGCATGATATAGATGTGAAACAGATAATTGCAGCTATAGGAGGCAGCCATTGTTGAAAGCTTGATTGCTTGATGCTTGATGTGTGAATGCTTGATGCTTGAAGTCTGGATTCCTGCAGAGTAAGAGTGCAAAAGCTTGATTATCTGGATCTTTTTCTTGGTTCAGTGAGGCTTTATTTATAGATTACCTGGTTGTAGAAATGCACAGGGAAAGCTTTGAGAGGCTTGGATTCAATATGGAGAATTGAATGGTGAGAGATGGAGGAGATTGAGAGAAAGATGGAGATTTTCTCTACCCATGAAAACACTAGGCAAGAGAAGAGGAAGGATTGATGGAGGAGGATTGAGAGATCAAATTCCAAATTTGTCTCCAAAACTTTTCGTGAAGTTTCAATCAATTAATTTGACATAAATTAGACATGGTTTAGACATAGGATATCTAATTCATTTTTGAGAGAATATAGATTGGAATATTCCTTGTGCAACAATTCAAATATTTTAATTTATTTAAATTAGGAAATGGGAGATAAATAATTTAATAAAACGAACTATAGGATAGTTGTTTATTAAATTAATTAGAGGAATATGGTAATTAATAAATAAAGTGTTCTGATCTTTATTTAATTAATTTAGAATTGATGCGATAGAATAAAATAGGGATGTGATAATTAAATCGAACAAAGTATTTAATTTTGTTTATTTAATTAAGATGAATATGAATGTGAACTATATAAATAAATATTTCTATTTATTCAAAAGTAGAGGAAATTATGATAATTAATCAAATAAGTTGTATTTAATTAATCGGATGCTCTAGACCAATTTTAGGTGTATACAAAGGTTTTTGTTCATCATTATTGCCCGAGGATTTTGCTGCCAATATCTCACTTTAGAAAACCCTTGGAGCTCTATTTTATTGTTGACCTATTGTTGCTTGTTCACAGTCTTTTTAAAATATCTTATGTCATCTAAGCCCATTAGGTTACCGACCCCTTGTGCCTAGTTATGAAAATATTTTATTTTTATAAGGTTGTCTGATTGGCCTTTACATCCTTTGAAAGTATTATATCTTAAGTTCTGGAGGCCTTTTATTCATTAACCTAGGCAGTTCCCCCTTTTAAAACAACTTGTGAGCATGTGTTAATTCTTTTTCACTTAAAGCCCTGTTCACCATTTCATTCTATCGCTCATTGCTAATTGCTTTTAAGTTTATTAGCTCAAATTTGTGATGAGCGATGAGTGGCATTTTCCTTGATTTCGTGCATTGTGGATTTTTTTCAAATGTCCAAAGTTGAATTTATTGAAATGCACAAGAAAATTGAGAGGGGGGTGAATCAGTTGTATCAAATCACTTTAATTCTAACCTTAATCAATTCCACTTTAACCTAGTCTGTTATTAAGTGTAGACATGAAATGCAAATAACAAAAAGTAAACACTAGAGACACCAGATTTATGTGGAAAACCCAATGAGGGAAAAACCATGATGAGGATTAGCTCACAATATAGTAATAATGCAATACCAGATACAAAGGCTTATTGCCAGATGACTCACTTTCCAAATACAAAGGCTCACTGCCAACAATAGGACTCACTGTCTAGAAGGAGGCTCACTACCTACAAAGAAAGAAAAGATAAATAAAGATCCACCACAAAGGTTCCACACATTTGCAGCTTGATCAAAAGAATGTAGATACCATCAGCTCACTGCTTTCAGGAATCTAACACATCAAAGTACTACTACCTCAATTCTCTCTTGCACACTCTGCCTTTCTTACTTGTTCGCACACTTCACTTGCTTGCTTAATTCATTGATTGATTCACAACAACTTGACTTGAATTTATACCATCTTCAACCCTAGAATCATTCTCCAAGGTCGGTTGTACATTCTTCAAATTAGGTCGACTACTCAAAATTCCCACAGTGGATAAGAATGAGAGAGGACCAATTACACATTTAATTAGGACCCAAACAACATCTTGGATCGAACACACACTTTATTAATTTGATGCAAAATCTTTATGTAATGTGTAGACAACAGGTCAGCCAAACCTAATGAAAAAACCAATGATATTTTAAGTGCGTGCATCTCCAAAAATATGATCACATGTGGATCACTCAACATGCTTCACTAGACATTTTACCATCTCCAAGAAACCTTCGGGTACATCCACAACAACTGTAACAACCTTCATTCACAAAATACTCTTCAATAGTCCAACCAGACCAACTAACAATACATAGGAGCTTTGGAGCAGGTCTTTTGGAGTGCCAAATACCAAGAATGTTTGTCAGAGCATAGAAACCATCAATATAAATCATCTCCCAGATCCACAAGATCTGAAAAAAAATTCTAGAAGACTGCAGAGCCAAAACATTTCTCCCAGTCCACAAACAAATAGTTTTGTCAAACCAGTTCACACACCAGTGAACACATCTTTCACTCTCCATCGAAACAGAAGCTAAAACTCAGGATATATTATCCATTGAAGCTCATGAAAACAACTACATATCCACACATGCATAGGATCAACATAAAAGAAACGCAAAGAACAATATCAGAGCACATTCAAAACACACACTCAACACTGCCTTCATTATTTGTTAAATTTTCTCAAAAGCACTTGGCAAACACACAACTACAACTTCATAAGTATAGCTCCTTGTACTCTAAGAAATTATATAGTATCTCAACTATATAGATACCATCTGCAATCAACCTGAACTATGTTGACATCAATAACAACATTAATGACAACACCACCAAACACATCCATACTTCCAACAGAATTGGCGATGCGTGATGGACTATGTTATCGCTAGTTCCTTTGGTATCGCTAATTTCTCATATACTTGGCAATATGAATTAGTGATACACGATGACCTTTTGTGTTATCTTTTCTATCATCACTCATCGTAGATAACTATTTGATTATTATTTTCAAAAGGGCTATGAGTGATAAAGTCTTTATCTCAAGCTTTCCTTTGCTGATCTAAAGTGCTCTTTGGAGTGATGTATCTTGTGCCATTGAATTTTTCATGTAGGTGCACGTGTATTGATCTTCTTTTCCCTTCGTTGATGTGATCTAGAGAATGAGGCATGAACCCATGATGCACAATGAGAGATGAATATCTTCAAAAAGCAAAGTGATCCAATGACCTATTTTTCATCCCGCCCATGCCCTCATCGCTAATTGAGCCCTGAAGGAGTGGGGAAAATCAATGATGTGTGATGTCATATTCCAGTGAGTATTCTCTTCAAGTTATGGTTGTGTACTTCACCGATATAAATGGAAAGGTACAAATCGGGTTTGTGATGCATGTTGATCGTTAGATCATAGGTGACTAATGAAGATTAAGGGAAAACATGGTAGTATTTGAGGTGGCATCATTGCTTTCTAGGAAAAAGTTGAAAAGGAAAAAAACAATAATTGAGGTCTCCATTGATGATGTTTTAAATCCGCAAAGATCGATGGCTCAGATTCAAATCCCAGCTGCTAAATTATCAACTCGCTTGCATGAGGAGTTCTTCAATCATTAATTGTTGCATGCTCCAAATCATCTATATTTAATGCAAGATTGTTTTTACTCTGCAAAAATTCTAAGGTATGAGTAATAGGTGCTCAAGTGCTAAGGATTTGATGTGAAATTCTGGATAAGTTGGTAGTCATATGAGCTCTCTATAATCCATGTTCTAAGTTTTTCTAGAATTTTTAGATTTTTGGGACTAGTTGTAATTGTCAAGGTTTGTGGGTGTGAGTTTATGCGAATTTGGTTTTGAGGTTTCTGAGCTAGTTAGGTTTTCTACTCATTTTAGACTTGCTATCTTACATTAGGGTTTTGTGAAATGAGAGTCTGGTGTGTCAACCTGGCCTACTATGAGGTTTGGACATCTTAGTGTTTTTAAATTTCATGAGGATTTTCCTAAGTTTGAACAAGGGATTGCAGTGACTCTTGTGATTCAAGAGGTTAAAATGAGTGCTCATGGTCAAAAGAAGAAGAAGACAATTGTCTAGAATACCTACAACTTACGAAACATGAACATTTTTGAAGAATTGGTCAAAGTTAAAGGCAAGGAGTTGGTTGTGTCAGAAAGGAACGCCATGAAAGAAAGAGATAAGCATCCAAAGGCCTACCTATGGAAACAAGATTTTCCCATTATGCTTTCTAATAGCCTTTCAGATGGTGGAGATTACATTAAGTTGGGGTATGGCCAGTACCTACTCTCCCTAGTGTCGTATGATGTTTTTGATGAAGAGGTGGTGGTGGTTCCTCCAATTGCATCGCACACAAGGATTGGACGAGCATACTCTGATTTTGAAGAATCATAGTGATGTCTCAACCTTCTTTTTATTCTCGATGATACCATTGTCAAAGTATCCATGATTTTGGTCTTCTACTCTTCCATGTTGTCTTTTACTCTTCCATGTTGATGTGGAGGTCTTTTGGCTGGTATGGCGGAATTTTCTTTTCTTGACATGGACATTACAGTGGTGACTAGTGCTTTCCTATGGTGATTTGGCTATCGTTCCTCGAGAACTTATCAAGAATTTTGTCTTTTTGCATCCCCTATTTTATCAATGATTGCATATAACCGTCTGGGGAATCTCTTGAATTATGTTGAAATTGTTTTGAAATGAATACGAAATGTATTGTAATTCAGTTGCATTCTTGTTTCTCCCTATTTCTATTAAGAGGATTTCAAGGCTAATTACGAGGGAGGAGTTCAAGTTTTGGAGTCTTAGAAGGGTCTAGGAAAAAATTCTATTCTCAGAAAAAGAGCATAATGTAAACAGATAGATTAATGGATATACCATGAGCTAGTTTTTTGGGTATATAGTTATGATGTAATTATCTTAAAAGGGTTTTACAGTAACACCAAAAATAGAAAATATCAATTTAAAGTATATGTTCTCTTGTATAATTTCTTTGCAGACTATGAATGGAATTGTTAATGATAGTTTCATTTTGTCTTATGTTGTTTAAACTGAATGAATGATTTTACTTATGCTTCAATTCAAGGGGTTGATTAAATGCTAAAGTAAAAGGTCATGAGTTTGCGAGGAAGTGATATAGGATTTGGTAAGAAATCATGTTTTAGATATAGTGAGTTGAATGCTATAAGGTAGCATGCCAATGGCCCATAAATTACTCGAAAGAATTGTTAGTGTATTACTGGTTAATTGCATAATGACTTTGTTTCCCCATGAAGGAGGCACTGGTCTCTTCATTAGTTTGTCTTGGAGTAAGTTGAGTTTAGTTACGCATCTATCCAGAGGCTTAAAATGATGAAAAAATCACAATAACTAACATTTGAAGAATGTCCGATTTTGAAGTATCATTTGATTCCTAGCTATAGATAGTTTTTATTTTGAAGATTGGCCAAGCCTTTAGTGAATTTAATCTATGTGCAATTAAGGGGAATTCATCTGTGTGAAGAAGTGCTTTTGATTAAATAAGTATATCTTAGGAGTAAAAATGGGATTACCCTCCTTCGTTTCATAGAGCCTAAAGAGTAGAAGGACTCTTAAATTTTTTCTTGTGTGTTGGCCAATCCTTACCCTTATTAACAATTGAACCCTGACAAGTTCATAAGTAAGGGATGAGATCAATTTTTTTTCATAAAAAATCACCAACAACACACATCACTTGCATTGCTCTCGCATGTATCTTGCTTCTCTCTTCATTCTCTCTCACAACTCACAACAACTCCACTCTTATTTATATCAACCTTAACCTTAAACATCTTCTCCAAGGTCAAAATTCTATCCATTGTATTTACAAATTCAAATTAGGTCGGCACCTAAGCATTCCCCTAGTGGATAGGAATGAAAGGGGACCAAAAAAACACTTAACTAAGACCCAAAATTAAGTCTCACATGCCACGCTATGCATTCATTAATACTTGAACATTTTTTAATGTAGTATAGACACCAGGTCGACCGTTGCTTTTGAAAACACATTAAACATTAAGTACATTCTTCTGAACCTTTTGATACACCTAACCACAAATCCTCTTGACACAAACAAGATAACATAACCATTAACTTTCCTTCAAAGCCACAAGACCTGAAGAGAAACTATAGAGAAATGTGGAGCAAATACATTTCTCCCCAACACCTTTGCACAATACTGCAAAACCAGTTCACATACTAGTAAATACATCTTCCTCTCACCAACAATCCAAAACCAAAATTTTGAATATAGAAACCTCTAACAACCTCGAACAACATACTAAATCCACACATGCATAGCATCAATATAGAAGAAACATGGACAATGATCCAAAGCACATTCTAAACACTTGCACAATAATATTTTCTTTGTTTATCAAATTTTCTCGTAAGCACTTGGAAATAAAGTACCAGAGACATCATCTCATCTCTAGAAACCATAACAAAAGATGGTTCCATGTACTCACAACACTTCCTCAATATCTCAACTACACATGCACAACTTGCAACAACTTGTTTTCCTCTTTTCCTCAATTTTCTCAATATCCTCGACATTTTCATTATGCAAAAACTTCCTTAACACACAGATGACATCAATGACAACACCAATTAGTAGATATCCTATTGACATCAATGACAGCACCTCCATACTTGCAAAAACATCCCCCTTTGTCATTGATGGAAACACATGATGTGAAAAACCATAAAAGACAACACAACAACTCTGAACATAGTTTCTTTTCTCCCCCTAAATGATTTGACAATATGCACAACTTTCTACACTAATACCTTACACTTTTTCACATGATACTTTCTCTCCCTTTGACATCAATGGAAAAGGAAAAAAATTGCACTATTCTCCCCCTTTGACATTGAACCAACATACCTACTTTGAATACTCCCCCTTAGGATTATACCTAATAAAATCAAAAACTCAATGACAACACATGGCACTACCTACTCCCCTTGAGAGTTAGCCACCAACATCAGTCTAGAACAAGAGATAGATCCATAGATCCACTGGACCGATGCATCTCCATATGTATCCAGTTCCACGAAGGAGGGGTAATAACCCCCAACCTCTCCCAAAGATACTCGAAAGTATCCTTAGGAAGAGTCTTAGTGAATATGTCAGCAATATGATATTTTGCAGGTACATGCTCAAGTTTCACCTCATTCTCCATAACCTTCTCTCATAGAAAGTGATACATAATTGATATATGCTTTTTCCTTGAATGCATCACTAGATTCTTTGAAATGTTAATTGCACTTGTATTGTCCCAAAAGATAGAAATAGGCTCATCGTATACATCTTTGAATCCTTTAATGTCAATCTCATCCACAACACCTATGTATAGCATGATACTACTACAATATACTCAGCTTTTGCAGTAGACAAGGAAACTAAATCCTACTTCTTACTCAACTATGGCACCAATCTACATCCAAGAAAGAATGCAACACCACTTGTACTTTTCCTGTTATCAATGCAACTAGCCCAATTTGCATCTATATGGGAACTTAATGTGAAATTAGTATCCTTAGGATACCATAAGCCATAATCTGGAGTGCCTCTTAAATATTTGAATATCCTCTTTACTACTGCAACATGTGTTTCTTTAGGATCTTCTTGAAATCTATCCACAAGACAAACTACATGCACAATATCTAGTCTAGTAGTAGTTAGATATAACAGTCCACCAATCATAGATCTATGTTTGCTCTAATCAGTCTTAGTTGAATCATCATATTTTCTCAATTTACAACCAGTCACCATAGGAGTGCATACCAGTTTGGAGTCATCCATTCCAAAATTCTTCAACATATCCTTGACATACTTAGATTATGAAATGAAAATTCATTTATTTGTAATCCAAGGAAGAAATTCATCTCCCCAAATATTGACATTTCAAACTCTTTTTGCATCTCTTCAACAAATTTATTACACATAGTTTCATTTCCACCAAAGATAATATCATCCAGATATACAACCACTATCAAGATCTTGTCTTCCTCAATTTTGAAGTAAATGTTACTATCTGTGGTGCCCTTACCGAATCCTTGTTGCATCAAATATATGTCCAATATTGCATACCAAGCTCTAGGAGCTTGCTTCAACCCATATAGCATGTTCTTCAATTCACATACCACATCCAATTGATTTGATAACTGAAATCCTTCCAGTTGTTCCATGTAAACTTCTTCCAATTCACCATTTAGAAAAATAGACTTAATATCCATCTAATAAACTTTAAAATCCTTGTATGTTGTAAATTCCAAAAACATTTTGATAGCTTCCATCCTATTCATAGGATAAAATTTCTCCTCAAAGTCTATTCCTTCTACTTGCGAGTAATCCTTACACACAAGTCTTGCCTTATTCCTTACCATTTCTCCATTCTCATTCAGCCTATTTTTGAACACCCACTTAGTTCCAATTATATTCTCGTTTGTCGATCTAGGAACCAATTCCCAAGTTTGTTCTTTCATTTCCTTCATCCAATGTTCATCCTTGCATGCCTCACTCACCATTTTAGGTTCAACTTTAGAAAGTAAACACATATTTACCTCAACTTCAATAGCTTTGCTTCTTGTCAATACACCTTTCCTTTTGTCTCCAATGATTTGTTGTTTAGAATTATTCTTTTACACATATTTAGGGGTCTTAGGGGTCTTCTCTAGAGCTTCTTCCTCTTAATTCTACACTTCTTCTTCTTCAACTTTGTCTTCTTCTACTTCTCTACAATCAGGTTTATCTAGCACATATCCATCCACTGCAATTGAATTTTGCAAGTTTTCATCAACCTTAAAATTTTCACTTTCAATTATCTTTCTTATCCTTTTTTTATAACATCTGTAAGTTTTTCTTTTAGTAGAATATCCAAGGAAGATAACTTCATCAAACCTTGCATCAAAATTTTCTAAGTTTTCTTCTTCTCTTTTGATATAACATTTTCTTCCAAATACTCTAAAGTACTTCACCGTAGGAATATTTCCATAGTATAACTCATAGGGAGTCTTTGTTTTGTTAGCTTTGGCTTGTAATTTGTTAAGTATGTAAACAAAAATATGAATTACTTCTCTCCAGTAGAATTCAGGTAGATTTGCCTCTTTCATCATAGTCTTAGCAGCTTCTTGAATTGTCTATTTTTTCCTCTCAACCATTCCATTCTGCTGAGGAGTTCTAGGGGTAGACAAATGCCTTCTTATCCCATGAAATTAACAAAACATGTTGAACTCATTGAAGGTGAATTCACCACATTTTTCAGAACTCAAACATTTTATTTTTAGAGCCATTTCATTCTCAACCATAGTTTTATACATCTTGAATTTATGTAGTGCATCAATTTCTTTCTCTAAGAAAAGTAACCCATTTCATTCTAGAATAATCATCAATAAAAATCATAAAATACTTGTCACCTTGTAGACTTATCAACCTTGTAGGACCACAAATATATTTATGAATTAATTTCGATAGTCTGGCAATAGATTGTTCCTTTCCCTTCAAACTACTCCTTGTTTTCCAAACTAACAATCTCTGCAGACAACATTTATAGGCTTTGTGATTCTAGGTAGGTATCTCACTACATGAACTAAATTGATTCTCACCAAATTATCAAAATTCATATGACACATTCTTTGGTGCCATAACCAACTGTCGCTAATCTATGACATAAAGCAATGACCATCAACACCTTTAAGCTGATAAATGTTTCCATCTATTCTCTTACCAGCAACAATCAAGATTTTGGGACCTTTTTTGAACTCACATGTTTCATCCTTAAAGATAAGTTTATATCCCTTGCTACACATTTTTCCAACACTCAAAAGGTTATGCCTTAAACCCTTAACATAGTAAGCATTATCAGGGTTATGCTTACCATCAAAACTGATTGAACCTATTCCACAAATCTTAGCTCCTGAGTCATCTCCAAATTTAACTATTCCTCCATCATACTTTTTAGTTTTTACAAACTTACTCTTGTCTCTAGTCATGTGATTAGATCAGCCATTGCCAAAAATCCAATAATTCTTATCCTCTTTAGCATGAAAATCCAATACCAAAGTACTTGCAAACTTATTTGTCTTCTCCAAAATACTTTCCTTCACAAAAATTTCAGAGTTAGTAGAACTAGGTTCTTCTTTTATAGCGAGGATCATGAATTCATTTTCATCGAAGTCTCCATAATCAAATTCATCATCAAAAATACCAGCATCTTCTCTAACATAGTAAGCTTTCTTGGTCATCTTTCCTTTTATATTGTTTACTCTTATTTTCTATAGCTCTTTTCAGATATCTAGAAGCATAATGACCTATATCACCACAACTAAAACATTTGAAAGGTAATTTACCTTTGTACTTACCAGTGCCCTTCTTCATTCTTCTTTGAAATTAGCTTCCACATCATCAATATATTCCTTATTTGAATATTCAACCTTTTCTGATACTCCAGCTTTGAAATAAAACTCTACAACTATACCATTTTTCAAACCTTTTTTCCTCATTTCAAAAAAATATAGTGTACCAATCATCCGATCTTTTGAATAGTTATCAAGATTTGTAATTTCCTCAATAACATATGCCTTTTCACTATAAAAATCAAGAAGATATTTGAGAAATTTCTTCACCAATTTAGACTCTTTGACTTGTGCACCAAGAACTCTCATTGTGCACACCAGCTCATCAACTCTTTGCATGTAGATTTTGATTGTTTCATCTTCAGAGATATGCAGGGTCCCAAATTATGCCTTCAAATTTTGCATCTTTGCTTGTTTGTGTTGCAAGAGTTTCACCCTTAGTCATGTTGTGCACTGCAACACTTAGGTTCATGACATGGTTTAAATGCCTCTTATGGATCTTGGATCTTGTATAAATCTAGTCGTTGTATCAAGAATTAACAGGTCAATTTTTTGGTACAACAACAACCTCCTGTGCAAAAATTGGTATAAGAGATGAGGTCACAGGTTTGAACCCCTTGCTTGTGCTGGGGGGATTTTTGCAAGAGTTTCTCCCTTGGTCTCCTTGTGTTGTACAATACAGTTCTTGGATTTTTGAAATG
This sequence comes from Sequoiadendron giganteum, assembly GCA_007115665.2. NCBI lineage: Eukaryota > Viridiplantae > Streptophyta > Pinopsida > Cupressales > Cupressaceae > Sequoiadendron > Sequoiadendron giganteum. The sequence goes on along the minus strand of CM021104.1, from coordinate 266,398,685 downwards.
GCTTAACCGTATCCTATGGATCTTGGATCTTGTATAAATCTGGCGATTGTATTAGGAATTGACAAGTCAATATTTTGGTGCAATAGCAACCACCTATGGAATAGTTTGACTTTTTCATCTCCTTCGTAAATAATTTCTAGCTTATCCCAAACCTCTTTAGTAGTCTTCAAACTCATAACTTTTACTAATTCAGTATTTGAAAGACTGTTCACAATAATAAATCTTTCCTTAGTATTGATCTCATGTGCCTTGATCTCTGCACTTCTACTTGGACCATTTATAGGTGGAGTATATGCATTCTGATAAGCCTTTTCAACCTCAAAACCTTGAGTTGCCAAATATCCTCCCATATTTGTCTTCTAGAATGCATAATCCATGTCATCGAATCTAGGGCATTTCAAAGAAAGCTTGTTCACCATCCTGGATCTACCTCAAGTGGTTAAGCTCTTCTCCAAGGAACCTTCCTCTAATACTAATTTTTGAATGAATAAGACAAGTACGAGGGGGGGTGAATTTGTTGTATCTAATCAAAAAATCAAAACCCTCAATAGTAATAAAATCCACATGCATTTAGTAAACCCTTATTCTGTTATAATGATTAAACATGAAATGTAGATAATAGAAACTGACATAACAACACCATACATAAGAGAACACCAAATTTATGCAGAAAACCCAATGAGGGAAAAAACCACGGTGAGGATTAGCTCACAATATAAGTAATTACAAAACCAATACAAAAGGGCTCACTGCCAAAATAGGACACACTATCCAAAAGGGCTCATAGCTATGACTCACTACCAGAGAAAGAAATACAAGAAGATAGAAGATAAATGTTACATAGAGAACACTTTCTCAATGAAATAAGGAATCCACCACAAGGCTCCAACACTTTCACAGTCTAGCATGAAAGATTTTGGACACCTTCAGCTCATTGCATTCGAGAATCCAATAATCTGAAGTTCACACTGCTTTTCTCAAATTCACATCACACACATCACTTGCATTGCTCTCACATCTATCTTGATTCTCTCTTCATTCTCTCTTGCAACTCACAACAACTCCACTCTTATTTATATCAACCTCAACCTTAAACATCTTCTCCAAGGTCAACATTCTATCTATTGTATTTACGAATTCAAATTAGATCGAAACCTAAACATTCCAGCGGTGGATAGGAATGAAAGAGGACCAAAAAAAAACTTAACTGAGACCCAAAATTAAGTCTCACACACCACGCTATGCATCCATTAATACATGAATTTTTTTGAATTTAGTGTAGACACCAAGTTGGTCATTACCTATGAAAACACATTAAAAATTAAATACACACTTTTGAACCTTTTGATACACCTAAACACAAATCCTCTTGAAATGAACAAGAGAACAACATTGTTAACTGTCCTTCAAAGCCAAAATACCTGAAGAGCAACTGTAGAAAAATGTGGAGAAAATAAATTTCTCCCCAACACCTCTACACAATACTACAAAACTAGTTCACATACTAGTAAACACAACTTCATCTCACCAACAATCCAGAACCCAAGATTCTGAATATAGTAACCTTTGAAAAACTCAAACAACATACGAAATCTACACAAGCATAGAATCAATAGAAAAGAAACACAGAGCACGATCCAGAGGACATTCTAAACACTTTCTCAATACTATTTTCTTTGTTTACCAATTTTTCTCAAAAGAAATTGTAATCAAGTACCAGAGACATCTTATTGGCTCATCACTTCATTCCAACTCATCTCCAAACACTACAACAAAAGATAGTTCCATGTACTCATAACACTTCCTCAATATCTCAACTACACATGCACAACATGCAACAACATGTTTTCCTCTTTTCCACAATTTTCTCAATATCCTTGACATTTTTATTATGTAAAAAATTCTTTAACACACAAATGACATCAATGACAATACTAGTCAGTAGACATCCTATTGAAATCAATGACAACACCTTCATACTTGCAACAACACTCACACTAGTTTAAATCTTGCCACATTTAGAAAACTAGACTAAGTTAAATCATTCAAAAACATTTTATTTTCTTATTATAAAAATAGGAAAAATCATGTTTTTATCATTATTATTAATGATTATTACCTTCATTGTGACACTAAAGGAATACAAGGAAGATCTTTTCCTACATACAATACCTCTACAACTATATGCAAATCTATTTCACCAAAAAATAAAGACCTATCAATCCCAATCTCACCCTCAAGATGCAATAAGAATTAATGAAAGTGAGGGTAATTGCAAGGAAATGGAGGACCAAAAAGGGATTTTAAGTGGTCATTTTTTTCTAAAATCAAGAAAGTCTGATCTTGGATAAGAAATTGAAGATAGTCATGCTCAAAACTTGCAGACGCAACAATAATAAGAGTTGTAGTGCTCTAAATCTACTTTCTAAACTACTATTATTTTTAAATGGTGGAAATTAAAGGGTTCAAAAAGGGGGAGCACACAAAGTGCACAATTTTCTATCAAAAAACCATAACATAGCATCTTTTGTGTTATCCCTAAAATTTTGTCTTTTTTTTAGTACTTAAAAATTTGCTTCAGTGAGAAATTAGCTAACACTACATAGTTTATGCTTGATTTTTGTGCTAATTTTATAATGAATATATGATTTTTTAATAATTTTCAAAGTGGACACATCCTAAAAAAAATTGAGTGTGCTCCATCAAAATTTTATAGGAAACTAATCGAAAATCAATTTTCTTTTTACTTTATATGGAATAGAGTTTAGTTTCTAAAATTGTGGTTTATTTGAAATTTCAACAAATGGCTAAAGAATAAATTCAATAGGTTTTTGAAAAAAAATAGAGACACTAGAAAAAGAAATTAAAGAAAAAAACTTTAACATATTTGAAACATGAAAAACATTATATGATTAGAAAGCTAATAGAGAGCTCAATGTTACTGTCATTTTTTATCTTAACATTGAAACATGTGCAAACCTGATAAAGAGCACACTCAGGATTGTGTCAAATTTTTCCAATTTGAAAACCCATGTCTTTGGATGTTGAAATGTGGAGCTCTAGACCTATGTTTTTACCTCTCCCTCCCTCTCTATTTATCCCTCTTTAGATCTCCACATCTCTCTAACTATCCCTCGCTCTTTCCCTATGTTGGAACAACGATTGTCATTGCACCAAAAGATCAACTTGTTAATGCCTGATACAACTACCAGAGTTAATGAATCCACAAGAAGTGTTTAAACCATGTCATGAATCTGATCATTACACTGCACAACACAAGGAGACCAAGGGCGGACACCTTGCAACAATCCCCCAACACAAGCGAGGGGTTCAAACCCATAATCTAGGATCAGATACCAAATATTGGAATGACAGTTGTCATTGCACCACAAGATCAACCTGTTAATAATTGATACAACCACTATAGTTAATGAATCCATAGGATGTGGTTAATCCATGTCATGAGCTCAAGCGCTACACTGCACAGCATAAGGAGACCAAGGGCGTAAACCTTGCAAAAACCTATGTATTTCTCTATATATCACCTCTCTCTCCCTATCTTCTTCTCTCTCACATATTTATCTCTCTCCCATCGATACCTGACCCTCCCTCCCTTGCTCTATCTATAGGTCTCTTTCTCTCTCTCTCCTTCCTTCACTCTCTCTCTCTCTCTCTTTCTTTCACCTCTCTCTCCCTATTTTCTCTCTCTCACCTCTCTATCTATCTCCTCTCGCTACCTCTCCCTCACTCTCTCTACCTATCCCTCCCTCCATTACTCCATCACTCCCTCTCTTCTCTATCTCTCTCCCTCTCTCCCTCTCTTTCTCACTCACTCTCCCTTTATCTATCACTCTCTCTCTCCCTCTCACCCTATTTAATGTATAGTGTTTAGAGATTAGGAATTAAGGTTTAGGGTTTAGATTTTTGGGAATAGAGTTTAGGTTTTAAGATTGATTATGGAGGGTTGAGGGTGGCACATATATCTCTCTCACCCCCCTCTACATCTCCATCCCTCATTACCTCTCTACCTCTCTCTCCCTCCCTCCCTACCTCTCTCCATGTATTCTCTCTCTCACCTCTCTATATTTCTCCCCTCACTACCTCTCCATCCCTCTCTATCTCACCTCTCTCTCTCCCTCCCTCTCTAAATTATTCATGGTTTAGGGTTTATGATGGAGGGTTTAGAGATTAAATATTTTTGTAGGTTTTAGTATTACATTATTAATGTAAGGTTTTAGGGTTTAGCGAATAGTGTTTAGGGTTTAGGTTTTATGATGGAAGGTTTAGAGATTAAAATGAATTTTATAGGTTTTAGTGTAAAATTATTAATGTTAGGTTTTAGGGTTTAGGCTTAGGGTTTATGATCTATAGTTTAGGTTTTATGATCGAAGGTTCAACATTGAGGGTTTAGGGATTAAATATATTTTCAAGGTTTTAGTGTTAAAAATTATTAATGGTAGGTTTTAGGGTTTAGGGTTGAGGGCCTATGGTTTAGGGCTTAGAGAAAGTTTTAGGCTATTAGATTTAGGGTTTATGATGGAGGGTTCAATTTTGAGGGTTTTTTTGAACACCTAGAATACTAAGAGGGGGGTTGAATTAGTATTCACTAAAATTCATTAAATTCATCAATTTAAACATTCATTCAAAACATCACATTAAACTTGCAGAAATGGAAAGGAACATATAAAGCATGCATCACATCAAGGAACACAAGAACATGAGATTTATGTGGAAAACCATTGAAATGGAAAAACCATGGTGAGGATTAACTCACAATATATTATAACCTGTTACAATGGAGATTATAGAATGGTAGACTCATTGTTTAAGGACTCATTTTACAGAAAGAAAGAATGGCTGACTGTCAAGGGATCACTAGACATAATAGAAAAATATAGAGGAAAGGGTGGCTCACTGCCAAAATGAACTGCTAATAATGCATCTGCAACATGCCAAAGATATAGTAACAATTAAGCTCCAAAAACTTAATAATACACTTCATACTTTACCACTACTCCTTTTGCACTTCAATCTACATCAGAATTCATGCACACACTCTACACACACTCATCTCATCATTCACAAAATGAATCAACCTTACATATATAATGAACCAACCAAAACTACAATTAGGTCGGCCTAATTGCATGAATCATGTACCATATAACTTGTTAGCTCAAAAATCCATTCCACACGCTTTGTAGAATAAACCAAAATGTGTACAACTTCAAAATAGGTCTACATGAGCTATAATAGCTCCCATAAATCTACTCCTTACCCACTTCAACTCAGTGCGACCCCAAAATCCTTAGGTCGACACCACATAGAAAAACTGTTGAAGCGATAACTAAATGAACCAACTATTCATTCACAACTCAACAAATGTACCACAAAAACACTCACCACTTGGATAACACATACTTTGGACATCTATAAACACTTCCTCAAAATTGTATAGCATAATATTCATCCGTGTTGGAATGTGAATTATTCCAATATGCACTTTGTACCAATAACACTATCAGTACAAAGCTAATACTCTTTCAACATTATCTTCAACTGTGGAATACATACAACCTTGAAACAATGGATCTAAACGCCTTAAATACACATCATCAAAACCTCAAAACCTTGTGATAATATATTTCATGGCAGAGCAATGTGGACCACAAAACTAGTTCATTATAACACTGAAATTGCACTTTGATTCTTAGTCAATTATCCACATCATTTTGTCTTCTTTGAATCAACACTTTTGCATTTCTACAATGGGTTGACATCAATGAAAACACCATACACCATCCATGCACCATCATGCTCATGTTTCCAACAATCTCCCCCTTTGTCATTGATAGCAACACACTCTCGCAACTAATCCCCCAAAAAATTCTCCAAAACTATTGAAACTTCTCCCAAAACATTCTCCCCCTTTGACATCAAGGGCAAAGAGCTCACTATATCACTTTTCCTAACTGATATATATACATGAGAGTATCTCCCCCTTTTTTCTTCTCTCCTATACTCAATAGAGTTTTCTAATCAATCTCTCCCTTAGGAAATATTTGCATCAAAGTGGCTCCCCCTAACAGTATTACTTACCAAAAAATGATAAAAATGTATCACAACACCATCAACTACTTCCACATATATACATTGAAATCATAAAATTGCATATACAAAACATAAATGTACACTTTCAATTAGTAGAGGGTAAAATACCCTTGCAAGACACTTTTAGTTTGGCAAGGAGTGCCTCCCAATCTCTCTTAGCTACCTCCCAATCCTTCTTGGTGAAGGCAAGCAAGGAATTATGACTTTCATACTACACATGGAGGTCTTCTCCTTCTTTTGAAGAACTAGGAACCATATCCTTTTATGTCATATTTGCAATAGCTAAACCTCCAGTCAAAGATGTAAGCCTTTCACTTAAAAAATCTTTGAGTTGACTACACTACATTATGATCTTTTTTGTTCTTGTAGTAGGAAGAATTGACTATTTATATTTTCAACTGTTGCCCTTGTTGCACCATCAACATTATTTATCGAATCATATGCACCAGAGGCCTAAGCAATTTGTGACTCAATTGAGTCCATTTGATCTTTTATGCTCCTTGTAGAACTAGGCCATTTCAAGAAAAACTAAAACAATACTTTAGCATCTTCAAGGAATTTTTGTACTTCAAGTTACCTTGTAACTTGCCATGTGTTGCACTACAATTATCATAAATATCATTCAATCTCTTATCATTGACCTTATTTTCCATTTCCTTATCCATTTTTTCTTCTAAACCATTAGAATATTCCTTTAAGGAATCTAACAACAATTTCAAATTTTGTACATCGAACAAGGAATTATCAATAGTTTCTCTGGGAATGTTGTCCGATAACACCTTTACATATTTTTCTACAATCTTTGTGCTCTTTTGGTGTGTTCGAAGGATTTCCTTCCTTGCGGGTGCATGGAAAGCATCACCACGCTATAACTTATGTAGGGGAGAAATCCTATCCATATCTACTTGTCCTTGTTGCATTGGAATCTACAGGAGCTATGCATAAACCACTTGTTCAAATTATAGTTGCATTCCCAATAAATCTTTCAAAGAATCTCCAAAAACTCGAAAGGATTCACCAAGAGTTTTATCACTTTCTCCTTCCTTCTTCTCACTCTTCTCCTTATCTCCACTAGCAGAACATTCTTCGGCATTCTTTTCTTCTTCTGTGGATTTATCACCATCCATATGGGGGAAATTTTTCTCCTTTGTGTTCCTTTTTCTTCTTTGATATTTCTTGTTCATCTTCTTTTCTCTACTCAACATCTTTCTCCATATCCGAAGGAGGAAAATTATGATCATTTTGAGCTTCATATTTCTTTAGGATACTTTGTTTATCATCTTCCTTTTCTTCTTCAACAAAATTCTCCATATTCGGAGGGGTATCATTTGTTACCATGTCTTCTTGACCATCCTCATGCTTAGGTACATGCTCATGTTGTTCAATATCAATTTCATTGCTTTTAGAGATAGATGTATCATACCACACTTTATATTCACTATCCAAGGGGACTCCCAACCTTTAGCAATTTCTTTAACTTTCTGAAATGTCTCACTCCTTAGCCTTTCAATATCTTCTTTGTCTTTGCTCATAAGAGTGTTCAATCTTGGTTTTTTCATGAGCTTCTTGTTGTCCAGCTTAGATAATTTGTGTTTTTCTTCTTGAGATAGTAAATAACCAATCTTCTCCAAGGTAAATTCCTTTATCTTTGCATCTTCTTACAGTTAATACATTCTTCAGATCATCGGGAAATTGATCTTCAATCTTATCAAGGCTATTGTCAAAATGTTACCATATACTTAACAATAGCTTCTTCTATTGTTCCCTTTGTTTGCATCATTTACTTCTAGAAACCTTTTAGCAGTTTCCTCCAGCAAGCCAAACTCTGCAATGTTATTGAATAATGCTTCAAAATTCATTGGACTATGATCCCTAATTGGAGGAGTCTTTTCTTTCTTCTTTTCCTTACCTTTAGCTAATTCTTCTTTTTCTTCTGGCTTAGAGCTCTTTTCTCTTCTCTGGAAAACAAAACCTTTCTTTTATTTTTCTACTTCCTCCTCACTTTCGGTGTCAATGAACTAGTCTCTTCTTGAGAGACTTGATATATTCTTTTTTGAACCAATTGGGGTTCTTCTTCTTATTCTTCATAGTTGATATACTTCACCTTGATATCCTTTACTTTAATTATCCTCTTAGGAGTCTTTTGTGCTTCAAGGGTGCTATATATAGGTTTCTTCTTGGAACTTCTTGCAGGTTGTGTTCTGTAGGACTAAGGAACACCAGAAGAGGGGACAAAGGTCCTAATTGGCCTTCTTGTACTAGGAGTACCCTGTAGAGAAACAATAGTGGCTTTGGATTTATCCACATAACCCTTGGATGGATTCACCATCTCTTCCAAATGATTTCATCTTCTCAACATTATTTTCAAATTATTTCTTCTTCTTTTACAGATCCACTTGACTGGATTTCTCTGCATATGTGCCAAATTTATCCATAGATGGATCTCTTGGTTTTCTCAACACAACTTTTACAAAACAAGTAATCTTTGCTTTTGTCACTGTCAGCCCACAATAATGATTTCAATAGCTAGGCCCTTACAACCATGATTTAGAGATTGGATATCTGACTTGAATAACTATCTTAACCACCATGAAGGTACATTTAAATTGTCAACCCAGGGACTTGAACTTGAAATGGGTTAGCACAGTATGTGCACTAGGAATTCTAGAGTAGTCATCTTGTTCTATAACTAAGAAAAGCTTAAGACTGAAAGAAAATTGCATGAAAGGAAACAAATAAAATTTTGAACATCGCTCAAGCAAATCTAAACTGATTATGCATAACAAGAAGGAAAATCTAAGCATCCAACATAAATTACTCTACTTGCCTTAGCTGCAGGAACAACCACAAAATAGAGTTCTAGTGGTTGTAGGAACACTCAATGCCAGAATCTTAACTAAGTATTGAACAAAAAATAGTACTAATCTAACTAAACTAAAGGAACGGATTACTCACCAAGTGGGCCCCCTTGGATGAGTATCCTCTAAACTACTAGAAAAATTGGATACTAAACTCCTTATTGTTGTGCCTTTTGCACACACACCCCGTTCGGAACTGGGACCCTCTCTTCTCTCTTTTTAGTTTTGGGTGCTTTTGTTTTGCCTCATGTTGCATACCCATTTTTGTGCCCTAAGGGGTTGGCACGTTCCCCAAAGTCATATTTTAAGCTTGACCATAATCACCCCTTTTAAAAATGCTAAATCTAGGGTCAATTCGGGTTTCCCTTGTCAGAATGCCTTTTTTGGCATCTGCTGCACCCTCCGGGCCCGAACACTCGGGTTTCCCCTTTCGGATTTCCATCCTGGTTCTGCCGTTTCAAACGGCAGCGGTGCTACGTCTTTCTGGATCCCGGATCCTGAACCTCACATTTCCCCATCCGAAATTCCTCTTGAAATTTTCTGTTCTGACGGTTATGGCTAGACAGCTTCCCGACTGCTGGACTCCGGTCCTCCCACCGCCGTCTGCGAATTTGAACCCACCAACTCATTGGCCGCCATACAACTGAATTAATTGTTGCATGAATGGCCATTTTGGCTATTTAAATGAATTTTTTGGCCGTCATTATCAACCAACCAAGTGATAGAAAATTTGTAGAGCTCCAGGGCGTCCGGCATTTTCCGCCCCACAGTCCGAGTTCTTTTTTTGATGTCTCCCATGCATTCGACAACCTACTTTTTTGGGATCTTGAGGTACGCCTGCTGTCCGCGCGCCTTGTCCTTTATTTTGTGAATTTCTGAGTCTTAAGCAATGTAAAACATAAAGTTGGGTTCAAAACTGGCAAATTGGTGCCCTCCCCTAGAAAACCCATACATTTAAAAATGAAAAATCAATTGTTCGAGGCCTTGAAACTCAATCTGGAACTTGACCTCACTGTGGCCATTCTTCGAAATAGTCACCGATGTCTCTCGGGCCCGAGCCTTCCTATGGCCGTCCATGACTCAAAGCTAAACTTCAAAGATTTTGTTTGCCCAAATTTATGTCAGACCCCGGCCTCTGGATTTCCCATCGTGGGTTTCCGTGTCACTCTCGCCGTTCAAACGGCCCGCCCCGGGCATCTTTCTGACCTCTAAACCCTGGCCACGCAGTTTCTGTGTCAAAACTTCAATAAAGTCAAAATCGGAAAAGGGGAGCAAACTGTCCTCGGGATCGGACACTCGAAATCGCCCTCCGGAATTCCATCCTAATTTTGTCGTTCTAACAACTTGTCCCGAGCGTCCTCCCAGACCTCAGACCCCAATTACATGATGTCTGATTCCCAAATTCAGAGAAGAAACCAATGTCCGCAATCAATCCGGACTTCGCTATTCGGGGCTCCATCCTCAAGATTTCCTCTTGAGTTTGTCATTTCAAATGGCAATGGGTAGATGACTTCCCAACTCCCGGGCCCCGATGCTTCATCCTCCATTTCAAACTTACCTAAATGATCCAGCATCCAAGTGCATTCTAGACCCTGACCTTTGGAACTTCGTCCTCGGAATTCAGTGTCACAATCATGGTTTTACACGGCCGTCCCAAGACGTCTTTCCGAGTCCCGGACCTTGGTGCGCTTCTCGCCTAAACCAAAATCCCAGCGAACATTTGGAGCCCAAGCATCTTTCAGATTTTGACCACCGGAATTCCCCTCCTGGGATTCCGTTCCACTGGTGTCGTTTTAACGGTGAACTCAGGGCAACACTCCGACCTCTGGGTCCCGACCCGCTGTCTGCCACCTAGCTTCTTGAATCCTCAAACTGTCTTCGGAGATCGCCCTCTGGAATTCCACACTTAGATTGCCACATTCATTTCACCAATCCGGACAGCTGACCTATAGCCGCTTCCTGGTGATAGCAATCCGATATCCAGATTCTAGCGCCCGGAATTCCACCTCCCCTGCGCTGTTTCCAACGATTGTCCTGCATCTGATGCCTGAACTCCCAAATGAAGGATCAAATGACCTCTAAATCCAAAATGGACTTCAACCCACTTATTAAAATTAGGTCTTCCTCCACAACAACCTTCAATTAACCAAATCCAACTCCGGGAAATACCTTTGGGAGTTCCATCCTCAATTTTCCCTTTCAAACGACATTCTGCCAAGGGAACTCCGACCCTGGGAGCCTAGGTTGTTTCCCTTACCTTCTAATGATTAAGTATCAATTGTTACGTGCCTATTGAACATGAATAACGATTGAAGAACTAATCTTGATGTGCAGGGACTTGTTTGGAGCCGTTTTGTCATGTTTATTGTTACTAATTCACATCTTTTGTGCAGGATTTATGGAATCCGGCGCAGAAACTTCTGGTGCCTCCAAGGAGAAGGGGAAAGGAATAGCCAAAACACCTCAAGGAAAGGAGGATAAGGACCTGATAAAGTACAAGTTTCAAGGGGTCCCCATACAATCCAGAGTCACCAGTCTCTGGAGAGATGCCACAGATACCAACATCAGCTAGGTCAATGTTGACGAATTCATACAAAGGGTTAGGGTGAACCCCAAGATAGAGAATGCAAAATTGATAAGGAGCAGCGGAATTGCCAAAGGTACAGGCTTCCCACTAGCCTTGGTGGCCCCAAAACTGGTAATGGCATGCATTGAAGCATATCGGCAGGAGACCCGAACTATAGTGGACCAGGATGGAAATACCCTTGCAGACATGTCCCCGTTGGGTAAAACAATAACTTTCCACATTTCTACCTTCAAAAGCATGGAGACCCCCACCATGGAGGAATGCAAGGAACTATGGGAGTAGGATCCGTTGAGGTGCAAGAAGTTAATCAGTCAATATTGGTTGAAGGATAAGCGAGGTAGTGCTGGAAAGATCCCTCAGGAGCTTTATTGCACCGATTTCTTCGAGGATTACCATGACCTCACAACTTTGTTGAGCTGAGTAATGGGCCTTCCTGCTGGGTCCTTCTTCCAAGAATGGATGTTCTATTTCATGGAGCAGATTCTCCACGGCGATGGCATCACCTTCTATTGGGGAGAGATAATCAGTGACAGCTTCCATGAGTAATTTATGATAGTAAAGAAGACCTCCAAGTTCTTCATGACCTCCTACCTGGTGTGCTCCCTCGCAGACCGACAACACTATCAAGGATTGACTGTGGTACCTAGTGAGGCATCAACGGTAGAGCCCAAGCCATATGGTAAGTACCCTCAACTACAGTTCCAAAATTTCAAGAAAGATTACTATCGGGTGAACGATGGGTTCATCACCCACATCATCCGATCCCTAGGAGGCAAATTTCAGAGAAGAGTTTCACATAGTGTTAGAGCCCTCTTTAGGCAATATGCCTTCCTTTACATTCAATTTTCGAAGTTCACATACATCCGCGCCCAAGGATTTACCGAAAGACCAAAAAAGTTGCCCCAGTACCCCAATGACCGGATTATATTATTGGAGCTGACTTGGCAACTGAGGCACATTCATAACATATTGAGAAATAAGCATTTCGCGGGCACACCCTACCCCATTGGGCTCGGCCAAGGAATGTACAAGATTCCTACCTCCCAGTGTGTGGGGTATGCAGAAAGGGAGTTGGCCGAGTATCACTTCCGGAAATATACAACTCGGCCTCGAATGGACCCGTACGGGCATATCGAAAAGGCATTGGGAAGGGAGTATGCCCACCTCCACGATGTCAAGTACTTTTGGGCCAATTGCAAGCATGATCTTGAGGTGCGGTTGCAGCACTACATGCGCATGACTACCATCTACGTGCGTAGAATCAACCTGTGCCCAGTTCCTGACCAGCTTGAAGAGGATGAGGATACGGTGATCGATCCAAGGTATGATGTCATTGCCAATCTGCCGCTGCCTACAATTGACTAGGATGAGCGAGAACTTGATGACATTAGCATACCCACTAGGCCCGTCAAGATCCGAACAAGAGCATGGATCGACCAATAGGTGTTCCGATTAAAGCAACAAGGAGTCACCTTGACATTCAAGGGATTGGAAAGTGAACCAAGTGGCTCTGATGGAGGGGTAGCTACCGGTGCAACTGGGGAGGCATCTAACACACCACCATCGGTCAAGACCAAGAAGAGAAATGAGGCCAGTGAATAGCTTCCCAAACCAAAGGTCTATGCTCGCAAGGCTTCTAAGCCTGAGCCTTCCAAGAAGAAGAGAAAAACAACTAGGGGCACAGAGATGACTGTGATGCCCAAAGGTCTGCCCTGTGGGATCAGAGGAGAAGGATCTAACTCACCAAGGTCTCCGCCTATTAAAATCACTACTGCTACTACTGTTGCCCCTACCTCGCATGCTTCGCTCGTAGCTTCCGCTTCCTCCCCACTTGCGGTAGACATCTCTGTCCACCTTGCTTCCACCTCTCCAATCTTGCAAATTATTCCCATGGATTCATCATTTGCCACGACCTCACCAGTCTCCTCTTCTTCTATGTCTCCTTCCCTCCCCTCTGCTTCCGCTGCTATGATGCCTGCCCTTAGCCTCCCAGAATCCTTCATGAAGTACATGCAAAACATACCATCTGAGCTTTCGGGGATGCTTACTAACCCAATAGTTCAGGCTGCAATAGCTCAAGCTATGGCCCATGCTCTAGCTCCCCTTCCCTCTACCGAACCTTCGAAGATGGAGGCAACAATGCAAATATCAGATGAGCTTGAGCGACGGTATCTAGAGGCTACAATGAGGCCAGAGGACGAGGAATTTGAATACCATGAGCATCCATTGTTTGAATGAAAAAAAATAGACAAGGTAGCCTACGAATCCTCCAATGATAGCAACAAAGAGCTGGATGTTGAATTTATTAGAGAATCAAACGACCCCGAGCTCAATGCATAATGGGGCAAGTAGCTCAAGGAGATTGAAGATAAGGAAGCCGAGGACTGGATTGCACGAGAAGAGGAAATTGCTGCTCCAGAGACTAAGGGCAAAAGGTCTCCAACTGAGGGGCATGAATAGACCGTAGAGTAGGACAAGGAAGCATCCCTCCACGGAGATGAGTAGGGGGAGATCCCCAAAGAGCATGAATATAATCAAAACAAAGAAGAGGGGGATGCTGAAAAAGAAGATCCACCCAAAGAGTAGTTGCACACCGAGTCCCCCATTCAACATGAAACCCTTAAACAAGACTCTGATGAGGAGAAAGAGGATGCATGGACTGAAAAGAGGGCTCTTGTCATCAGAGCCATTGAGCTTGAGAAGGGGGACAACAGGAGTCAAAGTGAACCACATAGGGAGGAGCCCCAAGTACCCGATTGGTTGCAGAGGTAGCTAAAGAAAAAGACTCCCACCAGAAAGGATCCTAAGGCAAGGCTGGAAGCCATACTGGCCAGGGCACGAATAAGCACCAAGAAGGAGAAAAAACCAAAGATCAAATCAAAGGTGACCATGGATGCCTCAGGATCTAGGGCAGTACAGATAGCAACAACGGTGGTTGGAGAACAAGGTATAATTTATAACATCTCCACCATCGATTTGGGAGTGGCCACCAAGGAGCAAAAGGTTGATCACCTCCAAGAGTCAGTCACCACCATGGTGCATCTTATCTAGTAGGATAAGATCTCCAAGAAAGAACCAAGGAGCAAGGGGTTGATCTAACAGCCTACATTCAATAATGGTCATCCCCAGATGAGCAGCCCATGATTTCATCCGCCCCGCCTCAACTACCGTCCCAAGAACAGATTGATAATTTAGAAAAGAGAAGGAATCTAGACAGGACTACAAAAAATTGGTTCTAGCAGGTCTTGGACATGGGGAACATAGGTATCAGCTTGGATGTCCAGACAACGAATAAGTTCTTGGAGGTACAAAGAACCCTTGAGGGCACAAGGTAGATCTGTGAGGAGTTCCCGACGAAATACGAAGTAGCCTATCTAAAGATTGAGGCCATACTCGCATCACCAAGTGAGGTCTGGGAGAGGGACCTTGCCTTCAAAGATGATGATCATTGGTTGGTGGATACATGCAGTCAAGACTTCGATCACCGGAAGAGGAGGCTAGAGTAGATCCTAGAACGTATAGTTATGGATATCGAATGGGCCAGGGAGACCAAGGATGAGTGCTCTCAGTACCTCAAACTGATGACGGGGTACAAGCCACCCATGGTCAAGATCAATCCTGAGAACATAAAGCCCCACTTTTTGAAGATCATGGAAGATGCGATGTCATCTGAGGTCACCACTGAATTCATGAGCTTCGCTGCTTGAGCCTTCGCATAGTCAGAACTCTTTAGAGATAATGCTGCTAAATATGATGATGACTAGAAGAAGCTTAGCAACAATTCCCAGGAATGGAGTTATCAGATCTTGCGTTCTGACATCATGGAGTTGGACAAGGTCCAGCCACTAATCTTGAACTTTATGGAGTATGCCGCGTTGAAGAAGCACGAAGGCAATCCAGTCATCGATGAAGAATTCCTTAAAGAATAGCTATAGTAGAGGGCAAATTGCTAAAGGACGAAATTGCTATAGTATTGTCACTAGATGATGAAATAGGGAAAAGACAAGAATGTGTCTTATAAATGAAATGTATTTGGGGGTAGGTGAAACCCTAGTGTAAAGTGAATCCGGGCCACACAATAGAATCGAATCTTGGCCACTCATTTTTCTTTTTGAAAACTATAATTAGGGCTCTCCTCCTCTCATTTTAAGAGAGTTGAGTTGTTGTAAAGGCATGCTGCAGAAATTATAATAGAAAATACAGTCATTTCTAGTGTATTTTTGGGTTTCTCCGCATGTTTCATGATTCTTCTCCCTTTAGTTAAACTTTGCTTCAAGTTACTTTGCTGCTTTAGTTTCCTTAGTTAGCTTTGGTAGATTTGATATGATGTCTTTAGTTGTGAAGATTTTTGTTGTGTGTATGATTTCCTTGTCCATACTTTTGGTCATTTGCTGCTGGTAGATGACTGTGTAAAGTTAGCCTAGACTTTAATTTCATTGTTGCTCATTAAACTTTATCTTTATTCACATTTCCATGGCGAACGAATGATGAATATCTATAGTCCTTAGAAGATAGCATAGATTTCATGATATTGTGAGAATTCAGATTAAGTGAAATTTTGTTTAAGGAAACTGTCCACAATAGGGACCTCCATGATCATTGTTCATCGATAGTTGTTGGTCCAGGAACCATCCTTCTCCCTCGCCTTTTTTTCCTTTTTTTTTAAGAAACAACTTGTGCTAAGGTTCATTTCACATTGTAGAGACAAATCTGATGAAACAATGGAGTCCAAAACTACTGCCTGAACCTGCAGCAAGGTACAGTAATTCCATATCCACAAAACTCCATTCATCGACCCAATTCTCCTACAACTTTGACCATGTAAGACCGCCTTGTGATTCTAGCAAAATCACATCAAACAACTGATTTATCCCAAGCATCGTCATGGCCTGACACCCGAGAGACCTTGGGATAGTGTTCTGCAATTTGATTGTGGAAGATTGTTTTTCAAGAGAGGTAATGCACCTATGCATTACCTATGTTGTGAAGTGCATAAAAACACCATCAACACTTATCTTAATTCATTTATCAAAAATGCAATTACAAAAATATGGCTGATAATCAGCTTGTACAAGAACTTGGCGATCAACTCACTAAATCTCTATCACTAGCCCGAGGAAGGAGGATTCGAGCCTTATTTATCAAATAAACAGGGCCATCAACTCCCACTAACTGAGAGGATGTCATTTAGGGAAAACGAGAAGAAAGCAGAAGGGGGTGGTTATGCATGCAGTGGAATCTGTTCAAACATGCATGCCCAAATGTGGACTCGACCATTGCAGTAACACCCACAATGTTCAA
Source organism: Sequoiadendron giganteum (assembly GCA_007115665.2). Lineage (NCBI taxonomy): Eukaryota > Viridiplantae > Streptophyta > Pinopsida > Cupressales > Cupressaceae > Sequoiadendron > Sequoiadendron giganteum. Next base: position 266,381,828 of record CM021104.1, on the reverse strand, counting down.
TTCCATTAAAGATCAATGCAAGGTGGTTACATGCGGCTGACGCGAGAATCTTCTACCGTCATCTTCATTTGACCTTCGCGCGACTCCTTAACCTGACCGACTAGTGACTGCATTTCTCAACTTAGCATTTCAATCATTTATGCAGAGTAATGTCAGTACACATAATAATCACATAATCATAACCAAATTAAAGAACATTCATCAATCATGTGCAAAATAAACATAGATGGTCCACATAATGGGTAAATATCATTAAAACCAGCTAAAATGAACTTAGTCCAAATGTCTTATGACTGGGAGAAACTATATGAAAGTGTCAGCATATAATATCAAACTCTATGGAAATCTTAGAAAATAACAAGAGATTCTACCCCCCAACTAGGCCAAAATAAAAACTCATCTCTCCCCCCAACTTAACATTTTGTTGGTACTCTAGTAGTGGAAGAGTTATGCTTCTGCTTTGTTAAGGTCCTGAATTTTGTGACCGATAGTTGTCCAATGTTAGTGTCTATCGTGGGTGAATCAAGATTCCAGTAAAATCCTCCCAACTTATTGAGCCTCCTCCATTTTTGTTCCTCTGCAATGTCATACCTGTAGAATCTAAAATTAGGTACATGCCATAGGAGGGTAGGCAACTGAAACGTCAAGGGAAGCCATTCACACCCTTTGGTTCTCCCAAGATGGATATATCTATCAATTCTCTTGAGTGAAACAACATAATTGTGAATAGAATGTGGCTCAGTCTACTTTACCTCATTAGTCAATAGGTTCCATCGCTGGGATAGATATCCCCTCATAGCATCTACTTTCGGTACAGTTTTTACTTCATACTCACTGTAAACAGCTTCAATCTAGGACATAATTTTTTTTACCATAGCTTGGCCTAAAGAGAAATCTATTCCAATCTATATAAATTCCTTTGGGGTTCTTCAATTCATCCTTGATGGCTAGGGGAATACTGGATTCCTTCTTTTTGTAGGCATTGTATTGCTCACCCCAACTAATCTCATTCTGCACCTAGGACATAAATGCTCTCGATTGTATGTCTCCAACATAAGGCTATGGGTTCCAGTCATTATCCTCTGGGACAACAAGGTTGTGTAGATATAATTCACATAACAAATTTTTCATTTCAGAGGAAGTAATTTTGTAGGCACTAAAAAATTCAGCAGGGGTTTCAATGGAGGTATTTAATCCTGAGACAATTCTTGACATTCTAAAGGAAAGGTATTTCTCCTTTAAGTGCAAAGCATAAACCCTTGGAGGGGTCCTACATTCCAAAATTTTTGGCACTAGAGTTGAAATGCCACTTACCCTTTCCTTCAGAAAAACAATTTCCTCATTCTTTTCTTCGATCATCTCATCCCTCTCTTGGATTTCGTTTTTCAAATGTTTCTTCTCCTTCTTCCATTCCTTCTCTCTTCTCTATATTTCTTTCCATAAATTTAAAATTGTTGTATGTATTGTAAAATCATGAGGGTTATGGATTCCTACCAGAATTTTCATAGATGGTTGCTTCCCATAGAGAACTATCTGCATAGATTCAGTAGGTCTCACTGATTCAAGTTGTTGGGGCATGATTCCTCTTTCCTCGTTCTGTTGCATGACCTCTTGTTCTTCTTTCGGTGGTGGTTGCAGGAACTCCTGATCTATTTCCTAACTTTTCTGTAAGAAGTCCCACTGTTGGTCTTGCTACAGGAAGTCTTGACTTTCTTCATGTTCTTGAGTTTCAACTTCCTCTGCAATGGTAGCAAGATCTACCAGGGTCATTTTTTATTCCTCCTCGAACACATCTTCTCCATGTACATTCTCTTACTCTATTGGAGCATCTGTATTTTCACTCGATGTCCCACAAAGCTTAGGATCAACCGAATTCGATTTCTTGAGAGGGATTTTTTGTTTTCCTTTGGCTGTAGGATGAACAGTGCTAGCCTTCTTTTTCTTAGGGCTTGGTGCTTTTTTTTGCACAGGTTGTGTCTTTATTTTCCTTGATTTTTCCTCTCAATTGTGCTCTTGTTTTTATTATAGTCTTCAATGAGACATCATCATCACTAGAATCTGATAATGAATTTTCTTTTTCATTCTCAATATTAGAGGAACTAACATTTATAGTCCTTTCTACAATGGGGAATCCACACCAGCACTAGAGTTCGAAGCACCAAGGGTGCCTTCGGCCATGCTCAATTTTATGCTAGACCTATGTGACTGAGATGAAACCCTAGGCTGAGAAGGCTCAGGTCTATACTGCTCAATGTTCACAAAATCATCCCAGGCCATTCCAGGGTTTTTATCATGCAAAGATCTTATAACCAACAATTTAATTAGGCAGTGGTGGGATACAGAGTTTTCTCTACCTTTTTTTGTTTCTGCTTCCATAATAGAGAGATGGTTGTATAGTACATTGGGCACATTCATCTTCCTCCTATGCCGCATATGACTCAACAATTTGAAATGTACTAAATGCAGGTTCAACAACTTACCTTCGCAAGTGATGTATTTGATGATATGCACGACAGCCTGCTTCCATGGCTCTGGTAGAGAGAGCCTCTTGGCACCTTGTTTGTCAATTGTGAGAGAATGGTCACCATGCATTGTAAATATGACTCTGGTTGTCCTGGAATCCTTAGAAATAGGGTAAGGTTCACCGTCAGTTGGCAACCCTAAAACTTCAACAATTTGTTCTTCAGTCGCTATGACCTCCAGTCCTTTCACCATGGTCTTTCCATCTAAGAATTTCTAAGAGAACTCCAATGCAATACCCTTATTGAAACCATCCAACTTCATAAAATAATCTAGCCACCCACAATTCTAAAATTCGGCTAAGCACATTGTGTCCTGTAACAAGGCATCATGAGCTGAGGGCTCATTCTGAATGATTCTGCCTCCCATTGTCTATGCTCAGCTCATCACCCTACAAAGTTACTTCTGTATTTTTCAAAAAACAATCTCTGCTTGCTTGCTGGGTGAACCTTCGATCGAATTTTCTTTTACTCTATTTTTAACAACTTACCACTTGCATTTCAGAATTATGATAGAGTTAAGAATAACATAAATGGTAATAAAAGGAATCATAATGAGAGGAAATGGTGGCGACAGTTTAGTGTCACATCACACATGTGAGCCATCATTCATTTAAAATTTTGAATCAACTCAGCAAGATTTGTTGATGCAAACAATCATATATCGACATGTGGCAAAATTTATGCATCTTGCTTACCCCTCCCCCAAGACTAAATTTGGACATGTGTCCACACATGCGAAAGGGTAAGATTGATTTGGTAGGGGGTTAAAGAAAATTATGTGAATGCCCATCTTATCGTATAATGATTAAATGAAACACTCTAAAGGATAGTTAAGAATGCAATTAATGTGCACGTACCTGAGTGTATACAAACATGATTAAGGAGAATTCATTGCATCGATTAGGGAGAAAGTATCGCTTGCATTGCTAAGCAATAATTGAGAAATTAATGATGATGAGGTGGAAGGGTGTGAGGTCAAAAGAAATGATGGAAGAGAGAGAAAGGTGGTACAAATGGGCAGATGGGTGGATGGGTGAAGAAATCGATTTCTACAAAAGTAAAAATATTTATTATGAAAAGTATCTACCTCATTTAGCCAAAAGGAGACACACTAGGTCCACTACCTTTGGCTGCAGGAAATCCTTTGCTGCAAGAACTATGCTCGAGCACTATGTCTTGGATAAACTATTGCAGGAACTCTTCTTTTGAAGCTGGCTTGTGATATAATCTGAGACGATTCCCATTCACCAGTAGTTTAAATTTCACAGGGTCGATGGTCATAAGCTGCACAACTCCATTGGGAAAGACTTCGACAACTTCATATGGCCCTAGCCACCTAGTCTACAATTTACCTGCATTATCCTTGTACCGTGAATCATAAAGAAATGCCCAATCACCTAGTTAAAATTTCTTCTCTTTGATGAATCGATCATGCCATTTGACTCTTTGAATTTATACAAGTTCAGTATGATGTAATGTGTTTTTCCTAAACTCATCCAATTCATTCAGCTGCATAATCTGTTCCTTTTCTGCCTTGGAAATATCCATCTCCAGCACTAGAGCAGTTCTGAGAGTCTTGTGCTCAAATTCTATAGGCATTATGGTTTTTTTCCCATATAGTAGCTCAAATGGTGTGAAGCCTATAGTTGTCTTCTAGGTGGTCCTGTAAGCCCAAACTGTCTCTGATAATATATTTGCCCAGTCTTTTCTGTAAATATGCATTGTTTTGGTGAGGATGGCCTCAATCCCTCTGTTTATCACCTTGACTTGTCCATTTTCTTGAGGGTGATAAGGAGTGGATTTCCTATGCCTGATGTTATATTCATTAACCAATGTTGTAATAAGGGCTTATGTAAACTGAGTGGCTTGATCAGTTAACATTTCTCTTGGTACCCCATATCTTGTGAAAATTTCTTCATACAGGAATTATGCAACCTTGTTGTCTCGTGCACGCTTCATGGCTTTGAATTCTACCCACTTTGTTACATAATCAGTGCACACTAGAATATAGGACTTACCATTGGATGGAGGATCAATGGGTCCCACAAAATCAAAACCCCATTTGTCAAATGGTGTGACTACCACTCGTGGATAGAGTGGCATCTCATCTGACTTTGTTGGCCTTCCCATCCTTTGGCATTTATCATATTTCCTTGTGTATCTTCCTACATCTTTGTATAATGTAGGCCAATAGTATCCTGTGTTCAATATTTCCATTGTTGTCCTTTTAGCTACAAAGTGGCCTCCATAGGGTTCATCATGGCATGCATGCAAAATTTCATAGGTTTCATCTTCGCTCACATATCATCTCATAACATGATCAGGTCCAATATAAAATAGGCATCCAACTATCCATGAAAAAGGGAAGGATTTTTCAATCAACACTCCTCTATTTTGGGGAGAAGTGGGGAGGAACTCTCCCTGTCACAAGGTAATTGGCTATATCAGCATACTAGGGTGTGTGCACACTAATGGATAATAGATGCTCATCTAGAAATGAGTCATATATGGCTTGAGTATCGGGTGATGAGGTCATCCTTGAGAGGAAATCTGCAACCACATTTTCCTTCCCTTGTTTTTCTACTATTGTTAGGTCAAATTCTTGCATTAATAGCAACCATCTGGATAATATTCCTGAGATTAGGGGTTTGTTCATGAGGTATCTAATGTTTGCATGATCAATGTGTACAAAAATTTGATAACCTGTGATATAGTTCCTGAATTTATTAAAGGCATAGATTACTGCTATCATTTTTTTCTTTGTGACTATGTAATTGAATTCAGCTCCCTACAAGTTTTTACTGACAAAATAAATGGCATTCTCAATAGATTATGCTTTTTGTCCTAAGACTGCTCCTATTGCATAATCTAAGGCATCAGTATGGATGAGGAAATGGATTTCCCAATTTGGTCCCTTAAGTACAAGAGCATGAGTTAGAGCTATCTTTAAATCAAAAAATGCTTTATCACAACTTTCTGTCCATTGAAACTCAACATCTTTAGTCAAAAGACTATATAGTGGGGCTGCTATTTTTCTAAAATCTTTGATGAAACTTTTGTAATAGCTTGCACGTCCTAAAAAACTCCTAACATCATTTTGTTTTGCAGGTAGACAGATTATTTATTACCTCAATTTTTGTTGGATCAAATTGAATGCCAAGGTGTGAAAGGTGCTAGCCAAGAACTACACCTTCCTACATCATCATGAAGCACTTTTCATTGTTTAAGGAAAAATTTTGATCCTCACATCTTTGTAGTACTTTCTTCAAATTCTCCAGTGCTTCATCAAAGGTGGCACCATAGGTAGTAAAATCATCCATATAGATCTCCATGCAGTCAAGGGAGATATCTAAGAATATACTGATGAATCCTCTCTGAAAAGTGGCAGGTGTGTTGCATAACCCAAAGGGAAGCACATAATATGCATATGTCCCCCAAGGACATGTAAATGTAGTCTTCTCTTGGTCTTCTGGTGCAATTTGAATCTAATTGTATCCACTTAATCCATCAATAAAGAAGAAGTATCATTTTCTTGCAACAGAGTCTAAGACTTGATCCACAAAAGGCAGGGGAAAGTGATCCTTCTTAGTGGAGGCATTGAGCTCCCTATAGTCAACACAAACTCGCCATTTCCATCCCTTTTTGGGCGCAATAACCAATGGGGATACCCACTGGCTGTCTAAAATAGGGTAGATAAATCCTGCATCTAGCAGCTTTTGCAGTTCAGTTTTGACAATTTCTCTCAAGACAGGGTTGATTCTCCATTGTGGTTGGCTAATAGGCGTACACTCATCCTTGATATAGATTATGTGAGTGCAGATTTTTGGATCTAATCATTTCATGTCATGATAATCCTAGGAAAATACTTTTTGATGAGATTTCAACAAATTTACCAATATTAACAGTTGTTCCTCATTCAATTTATTATTAATGTTTAGAGAGCATCCCTCAAACACCTGTACTTGTGTAACGAGCTCAATCATAATTGCTTCATTAATACAATGTATCTTAAGTTCAGGTGGCAACATTGTCTAAAACATACCTATTGCTACAAGAATTTTGTCTGCGGTGATAGTTGTTGCAGGAAGTCTGTCTACAGAGACAGTTGTTATAGGAAGAGTGGTTGTAGGAAGATCATGTAGAATGGACAGAAGTGTTTTCTCAATGTTTGTAGAACCAAATGATTCTTCCTCTATCTGACATTGGTTCTAAATGATACTGGATAACACCTCATCATCATCTTGAAGCTTCAGGAAAGGACTTCTTCTGAGCATCATAAGCTGCGCCACCAATGTGATGTCTTTGGCTTCTTCACTAGTATATGGCCATATTGATTTTTCTTCATTGAGGGATGGTTGAGCAGGAGGATACAAAACAAGATTTTTAGTGCTTGTGCCATCTAAAATGGTCATATCACCTGACCGACATCCAATATAAGTGTTTGCAGTTGCTAACCAAGGTTGAACAAGGATAAGTGGATATCCTCCTAGTGTTGCTTTAGGGGAAAGAACCATGAAGTCGGCTGGATACTCCCAGGAGTCTAGGATTACCACCAGGTCTTCTACAATGCCATCTAGCTTAACAGTGGAGCTATTGGCAAGCTGCAAGACTATAGGAGTGGATCTCATGTTTGGAATATTCAGTTATTGTAGGATGTCTTTGGTCATCAAGTTGATTTTTGCACCTAAATCAATCAAATCATTCTTTATGTTCATCCCATTTATAACAACTTCAACTACAGGGTCTACTTGGATCACTGTACTTGGGGATAGTTACTTTTCCAAGCATGATGTCAACAAGTTGCCCTATTACATGGACTGTAGTGAGGTCCTTCTTTTTCTTGCCCGGTTTCTTGACGCATGCTTTCTTAATTGCCTTGCCATAGATGGGGACATATTTTATGGCCTAAAACAGAGGTATCTAGACATATATATTCTTTAGCTAATCTAGGATATCGAATCTAGTTTCCTCCTTATCTTCTTTTTGTTTGGCAACTTCTAATCTCTGAGGGAACGGTGGTTCTTGTGCTTTTTGGTTTACTGGGGCTGGTTCAGGAGATTTAGCTGCACCAAGCTAAATGGAATCAGTCAAAGATTCTTCCTAATCTTCCATGGGTAGCTCAGTGATAATGGGGGTGGAAGGAGCTTGCAAGGTTGTTCTTGAACATAGGCATATGTCGCTTAAACTCGCAACATATGCAGGAAATTGGTTTGGACCAACATAATATATGAGTTTTTGTTGTGGTTTATTATTTGGGTTGGGTGTGGGTTGGGCTGGTAACTGGGTAGGTTTAGATTTATTGGGACTTGGATTAGCAGGAGAGGGCATTATAGCAGGTTGTTGGGTTTGAGAAGATGGTTGCATATAGCTAGTGGGTTGGTTTGGCAATTACTGGCCACCTCTCCATTGAGATGTTTGCTTCCAGTTTCTTGGGGGTGGTTGCCAAGGTCCCTGAAACTATTGCCAATTCCCTTGAGGTTGTTGCCACTGAGGTGAGGTATTTTGATAATTGGACCAAACATTGGGTGGGTTATTCCAAGATTGGGGTGGGAATCCTCCATAGTTGGATGGATAGGGTGTTTGCCACTGGTTACCAGATGAATAAGAATAATTAAAATAAGGTCCAATAAAAGATACTGGATTTGGTGGCATACCTTGTCTTGAAGCCCATGGCCTCTTCTGTGCAACAAAGTAGACTTGGTCTTCCTCAGTCTAAATTGGTTTGAACTCAGGTGTAATCTTCTTACTATCAATGTTAGCTAATACCTTGCATCTGCAGTCCCTCTTCTTCTGTCCACATTGAGGAAAATATTCTATCAGTATTTCTTTTTCCTCCTCATGTTTCCTTTTAGCTTGAAGTGTATCTAGTTGCGTAGCTAGATTATTAATTATATCTTTCTTGAAATCTGCCAACAAATTAGTAATCTCCATCCTTGAGACTCCACTACTGGATTACTTACCCATAGAGGATTGGTAGGCTCTTCCTTTCTTTGAAGTTTCCCTAGAATAGTTCTGACATAGCTTCTTGATATCATCCCAAGGGACTTGAGTGATATCTCCTCTTGCCATTAGGTCCAAGGCATTAGTACAACTTTCATTAATTCCTCTCAGGAAAAGTAACTTTTGTGAGTCTTCATTAAGTGTATGATGTGGAGATTTTTGTAGACAAAATAAAAACCTTGAAATGAAATCTTCCAAGCTCTCACCTTTTTTTTGCTACAATATGAAAATGTCACCTCCTCTCATGTCACTACCCCTACAATATTCTTTGTACTTCTCAAGAAACTTTTTCTTCATATCTTCCCAAGTTCTCACAATATTTCTACCAAATATCATAAACCATCTTAATGCAGCTTCTTTCATAGTAGTAGGAAATAACTTGAGTTTGTGGGCATCAGTAGTATAGTCATAGCTTTTGCAAATTATATCAAACTCAAACAAGAAGGTATCAGTATCTTTTGTGACAAGTCCATAGAATTTAGGAAGGACTGAAGCAGGGATATTTTTTAGGTTATCTACTTCATTCTGTTCAGCAATGGGAAAGGGGAAAGTTGGTTGGTTCTGCCTATTAGGGCTATCTCCATTTGCATAAGCCATGTCTTCTTGATGAAATTCTAGAATAAAAGGTTCTTCAACAGGATTTTGATCTTCAAGGGAAACGTCAAAACTGGACAAGTCAGGGAATATATCAACAAAGGGTTGTGGTTCTTCTTCTTCTTTGTCTTTGGGCAGATTTGGACATTCTAATAGATGAAATGGTTCAAGATTATTAGGAATGAATCTCCCATAAGAATCTCTTCTTCTTCTATGCATGCATTATCAACTCAGTATCAACCAACTCACACAAAGAATGGGTGGGGAAAAATAGTGGATCATACTTCTAACACTAAGGGAAAAATTCAGAAATACTACAGAAAAAATCTATCAATGACTCCAAAGGACTCGCTAGTTTGACACCATCCCCAACAATGACACCAAAAATTTCGGCCCACAATAATGATTTCAATAGCTAGACCCTTGCAGCCATGAGTCAGAGATTGGATATCTGACCTAAATAACTATCTTAACCACCATGAAGGTAAATTTAAATTGTCAACCCAGGGACATGAACTTGAAATGGGTCAGCATAGTATGTGCACTAGGAATTCTAGAGTAGTCATCTTGTTCTATAACTAACAAAAGCTTAAGACTGAAAGAAAACTGTATGAAAGGAAACAAATAAAATGTTGAACATCACTCAAGCAAATCTAAACTGATTATGCATAATAGGAAGGAAAATCTAATCATCCAACATAAATTACTTTGCCCAACTTGGCTATAGGAATAGTCATAGAATAGAGTTATAGTGGCTATAGGAACAATCAACGCCAAAATATTAAGTATTGAACATAAACTAACACTAATATAACTAAACTAAAGGAACAGATTACTCACCAAGTGGGCCCCCTTGGATGAGTATCCTCTAAACTACTAGAAAACTTGGATACTCAACTCAGAATCTTATTTCATTTATCAGAAAATGCAATTACAAAAATATGGTTGATAATCAGCTTGTACAAGAACTTGGCGATCAACTCACTAACTCACTATCACTAGCCTGAGGAAGAAGGATTCAAGCCTTATTTATCAACTAAACAAGGCCATCAACTCCCACTAACTGAGAAGATGCCATTTAGGGAAACAAGAAGAAAGTGAAAGGGGTGGTTAGGCATGTAGGGGAATCCGTTCAAACATGCATGCCCAAACATAGACTTGACCACTATAGTAACGCCCGTAATTCTCAATGCCATTAAATATTGGTGCAAGGCGGTTACATGCGGTTGACACGAGAATCTTTCATCGTCGTCTTCAGTTGACCTTCATGCGACTCCTCAACCTAACTGGTTGGTAGCTACATTTCTCAACTTAGCATTTCAATCATTTATGCAGAGTAATGTCAGTACACATAATAATCACATAATCATAACCACCTTAAAGAACATTCATCAATCACATGCAAAATAAACATAGATGGTCCACATAATGGGTAAATATTATTAAAACCAGTAGAAATGAACTTAGTCCAAATGTCTTATGACTGGAAGAAACTATATGAAAGTGTCAGCATATAATACCAAAGTCAGTGGTAATCTTAGTAAATAACAAGAGATTTTACCCCCCTAACTAGGCCAAATCAAGACTCATCAGTCACTTCATATCCAAGCTCTGAAACCCAAACTATTTTAGGTTCAACTACTTCCATAATGTAATAATATTTTCTAACCATGAAGGTTATATCACTCTTATACTTTTCAACTACACTTCTCAAAATTGTGTACCTTTCTTGCATTTTTTCCTAAAATATCTTAAAGAAACCCCACAACATAGAATTTTGGGTTTCTAGGTTTCCCAACCTTCTCAAATGATCTCTTATTTTCACAACAACTAGAATATTATCTAACCACACAATGTTCTTTACCCCAGACACTTCTCTAAGAAAGTAAAATAGCTAATAGATAACTAGGGTGCCATATCGAAAGGGGTACCTTGATTGTTTGGTCTTCTATAGTTTCTCCATCAACTATTGTCTTAGGAGCTCGTACAAATCAATGTCTTCACCGTTCTTCACCTTCTAGTGAGTTGTGTGGATTGCAGTGGCTGACACAAAATTATCTTTGTTTATATAGAAAATTTTGTACCCAATCATCATAAACACATAATTCACCATCAGGTCATCTATATCATTCACTATTAGGGCTCATTTGTGAAACTTTGCTCATGTGAACTTCATTACCACATCATTATTTACAACCTTCATTGTTGAAATTGGTCCATTGGAGAAAAACCCTGTAATCGCCCTATTTGCTTCCTTGTTTATCATGTGTGGCATATCCAACCACATGAATTAGTCATGAATTCTACTCAACACATATTTAACCCACTCATCCTCATGGTAAAAATTGGTAAAGTTATTCCATACATCTAGTTTCTTCTATGTTAAGCTCTCGTATTCAAGTTTTAGTTTAAAATCATCTTCATTCAACACATTCACCCAATATTGTGCCATCTTCAGATGATCATACTCTTCCATTTTAGTTTGAATAGAGATTCACACATCCTCTATGTGCATTACACCATATGGAACCCTAAAAAATGCACCTTCAGAATCAGATTCCATATATTTGAATGGATTCTTCTTACATTTAGGTCTTGGTTGCTCCAAAACATCAATTACTTGAGGAGTAAACATCTTAAATCTTCATTGAACTAGGGTTCGTAAGAAAAATTGATAAATACCTTTGAATCTCATCAGTAAGGTTTTAAACAACACTTCAAAAGCATTTCAAATCTCCTTTGCTTTGTCTCCACTTTAATTGTTTGGTTACAAATGACTAACATATGAAAAATTACATATAAAGTCTTTTCTAGTGACCTAATATGCATTTATTGCAGCAAATAAAGTTAGGTCAAAAAGCTAGCAAACTTTCACTATGACATCACAGACACCTTCAATCACTTCAAAAATCTTCGCAACATGATATTTCACACCAGAGATACCATCAACCATGTCAATCTACACCTGTACCAGTGTGTTGAAGGAATCAACACATATTTGGCTAGGGAATTGAATGTTTTTTGTTAAAACTCCCTTTGAGCCAAAGCTCTTTATCTAGTTTTTGAAGCAAACATCTGCACCAGAGACTGGCACAAACTAACTCTTCACTTCACTCTCTTCATTTTTCTTCCATATCTTTTTCATTTCTTTCTTCATCTCAACCAGATCAACCTTCTTCACTGGATCAATTTTCTTATTTGAATTAGAGGGTTTCACATTCTTGTTTTTGTAAAACTTATCTATGTGTCCTAGTTTATTACATTTATGACATATGACACCTTTTTGCTAAATAGAATTCCTTCTTTCCATTTTATATCTACATTCAAAAACCTTATGCCCAAATCCATTGCATGTATAACAATAACCATTGAAAGATTGAAACACCATACCATTATTGTAACCATTCATCATCTGGCTTTTGCATTCACTAGCTTTATGACCAAATCTCTTGCATGTAAAACACTAATCGGGAAAGGATTGAACATTTCAATTCAATTTGCTTCTACACACTACTGCTCTATGTCAAAATTTATTGCAAGAGGAACAATAACCATTAAAAGATGAATACCTTTTGTGTAGCAAGTTGTCTGGTAAGAGATCTTTTGAAATATTTATTTTGGTTTCAGATCTGTTTGACATTTCTCTTCTTATCATTCTTTTTTTAACATTGTTTGAAGTTTCAGATTCTGCTTTGAACATTCTCCTTTTTCAAACCCTAATCCTTCTTTTTCCTTAGAGTCCTTTTGATTTGCAATCATTTCATCAAGCAAGGTGAAGCTCTTCTTGAATTTATCTTCTTGAATCTTTGTTTTCTCCAAATATGATCTCAAAGTCACAATTTCTTGTTCAAGCTTTGAACATTCTTCAAGTTTATCTTTCAACTTGGCATTCAGGCAGTCTTCAACTTTTTTCCTTCTTCAACTTGCACTTCTCAAATTGGTGATTGTCTCATCTGATTGCTTGAGCTACAAATTTGTTTCCTTGAATATTTCTTTAGCTTTCTTTAGTTGTTCCCTCAACTTTTTGATACGCTCATCTACATCTTTAATATTCTCTTTCAATTCTATGTTCTCACATTCTGCTTTACCTAGATCATCAATAGTTGATTTGAGTTATGCTTCCATATCAACTTCATAGCCTTCTTCAATAAACCATTCAAGTCAATAATTTATTCTAGAGGAATAGGACACTTCCTTATAGCCATGTTTTTAACCTCCAATATCTACCTTAGTGATCAAGCTAATAGAAGTGACCAAGCTTTGATACCAAATATTGAGCACCTAGAATACTGAGAGGGGGGTGAATCAGTATTCACTAAAATTTATTAACTTCATCAATTTAAACATCCATTTAAAACATCATATTAAACTTGCAGAAATGGGAAGGAACATATAAAGCATGCATCACATCAAGGAAAACAAGAACACCATATTTACATAGAAAACCCTTGAAAGGGAAAAACCATGATGAGGATTAACTCACAATATATTATAATCAACTAAAATGGAGATTACAAAATGGTGGAATCATTGTCCAAGGACTCATTGTCTAGAAAGAAAGAATGGATCATTGTCTTTGGCTCACTGCCCAGATAGAAAAAGATAGACAAAAGGGTGGCTCACTACCAAAATGAACTGCTAATAATGCATTTGCAACATGTCGAAGATACAGTTCCAATTAATCTCTAAAAATTGACTTAACACACTTCATACTTCACCACTACTCCTTTCACACTTCACTCTACATTAGATTTCATACATACACACACATCTCATCATTTACACACTGAATCAACCTTACATATATACCACAACCAACCAAAACATCAATTAGGTTGGCCTTGTTGCATGAATCGTGTACCACATAACCTATCGACTCAAAACTCCATTCCAGACGATTTGTATAATAAACCAAAACATGTACACCTCCAAAATAGGTCATCATGACCTAAAATAATGCCCATAAATCCACTCCTTACACACTTCAACTTCGTAAAACCCCAAAATCCTCAGGTCAGCACCACATAGCAAAACTGGTGAAGTAATAATTGAATGGACCAATTTCTCATTTGCAACTCGACACACGTACCACCAAAACACTCACCACTTGTAGAACACATACTTCTAACATTTGTAAACACTTCCTCTATACCGCATAGCATAATATTCATTTGTGATGTAATGCAAAGTCTTCCAATATGCACTTTGTACCAATAACACTTTCATTACAAAGTCGATACTCTATCAACATTATCTTCAACTGTGGAAGACATACAACCTTGAAAATTTGAATATGAACACCTTCAATACACATCATCAACACCTTGAAACTACATAACAAGATATTTCATAGTAGAGCAATGCAGACCACAAAACTAGTTCACTATAACATTGAAATTGCACTCTGAGACTTAGCCAATTATCCACATCATTTGGTCCTCTCTAGACCAACACTTCTGCATTTCTAAAATGGGTTGACATTAATGAAACCACCATACACCATCCATGCACCATCATGCTCATTTTTCCAACAAGTTTGGGGATTAAATTTATTTTTAAAGTTTTTAGTGTTAAAAATTATTAATATTAGGTTTTAGGGTTTATGATTTAGGGTTTGATGTATAGTGTTTAGAATTTAGGGCTTAATGTTTAGGTTTTAGGGTTCATGATGAAGGGTTGAGGGTATGCATGCCTCTCTCTCACCTCTCTTCCTCTCCCTCCCTCCTTTCCTCCCTCTCTGTTGGGAATTAAGGTGTCTCAACCTTGGCAATTCCTAAGTTGTTTATTTATTATTACTTTAGTTTTTCCCATGGATAAATATAATTTATATTATTAAATAATTGTGCTCCATCAAAAAGGTCGTGAGTTTTTGAGTTGGTATTTTTGCCACATGTCAGTGCCTTGAAAAATAAGTTATTAGTTGTCAAAAGATGCCCACTTAGTGGTATAACATGAAATGCCTATTTTTAAGGATGTTATGACGAATTCTATGACAACTGTAAGGGCTAAAAGTGGGGGATATCATTTTGGACGTGAGAATCATCTATGACACGCATAAGAGAATATTTTTATAGCTATTGATGGTTTATGACGCATGTAAGAGCATCTCCTATTCTCTAGGGATTCTTATGACATCTTGTAAGGTGTAATGTCATGTAAGAGACCATGTTTAACATGTAAGGGGTCAAATAGATTTTTACCATGATATTTTTGAACTTTATTTTGACCCATGGTAATATTTTATGGTGGTATTTTGAGCCCCCATGAGTCTATATATTGAGGGGTTGAGTTGGAGACACTATGAGATGTTTTACGGGTACACAAATATTGTCGGATTTAAGAGGAGTTAGAGTGGATGTATTGTAAACATCTTGTTATTAATACAAGCTATTCATCTCTTCTTTGGTGGAGTTTTTTTTCAAAAGGGTTTCTCCACATTAAACATTGTGTTGTGTTATGCTTTATGTTCTTTGTATTTTCATTACTTATAGTTGCTTAAATCTCTATATGGTTTACACTATATAATTTTGTTTACAATAATCTATTAAAGCTTCCATTATTGTTGTTCACCTTTTGTTTTCTAACATTTGGCATTAAAGCCTGGCCAATTATATATTATGGGTAGTAGAATGAAAGTTTTTTGAGTTTTAGTGGGAGTTTTGTTGAGCTATTTTTTGCAGTATTTTGTGTTTAACCATGGCTGCAACTTCTAACCATTTGGATATTGAAAAATTTAACGGAGTTGGTTTTGAGTTGTGGAAGATGAAAATGGAGGATCTCCTTCAAGAACAAGATCAATGGGTAGCTGTAAAAAATGAAAAGAAACCCAAAAAAATGAGTGATGAAGATTGGGAGAAGATTGATAAAAAGGAATGAGACACTATCAGGTTGTGTCTTTTTTATTTTGTTCCCCTGAATGTCTCATTGTAAAAGACTGCATACACTTTATGGAGCTTGTTATCTAATAGATTTGCACCCTATTGAATTTAAAATTCAGCAATCTATTGACACATGGGAGCATTCTCAGGTTGTGGGTGACTTGTTGGGAGAATGAACCTCCGGAAAAGGTTGAATTCCTTTGGTATCACCTAATCCAATCTACTGAACTTACAGAGGAAAAGGATAGAAGGAAATGCTTTTAAGAAAGAAAACTGGAAAACAGTATCTTTATGATGATACACCTAATTGAAAAGGTTATGAAACTCAAATTTTTATGCACTTGCTATATAGACATAAATTACAACTACGCAACTTATTGTTATATACTTTTGCATAAATGCTTCACAAACAAGTCCTAGTGCTCAGACTTCAAGAAGGAAAATAATTTCACATCCAAAATCCATCAACAGCTCTTGACGCAATTTGTAACCTGTATTAGTATAATTTCTACATAAAGGTTCTAAAAAAACTGAGACAAAGCTATAAGGAAATAAATATTACCTCACAAATAACTTGATCAATTAGCTGACTAAACACAATAGTGCAAAGAACAAGTAGGAAAAATCTTCAAATCAATAATAATCAAGGCCTTCACTATATTTTATATCAAAACATGAGTTACATAAATCTATTTTTCTCTACCAAAGGACTGCAAAAGTCACTAACTCAGAAAAAGCACCGAGTAAGAACTAATTACAAAGAAGTCACTCAAGTGACTATATCCAACTCCTAACCAAACTCCATCAAAATAGCACTTGGAAGCCTCTTGGGTCAGATGCCCTCAAAAATCCCAAAATATAGCATGTAAATCCACTCCAAAAGGCTTCCATATGCATGAAAAGGTCAAACTTGACCAAGTCCACCATAAAAGCATGTACAAAAACTCCAAGATGCTCTCCAATGTTCATAAATGAGTCAAAAATGGCTCCTATATCTTTGGCATATGTTGCAAACTGATTTTCAACTTCCCTATATACTTGGCATGTCATAAATCAAGGCATATCTTCATCCTCGTTGATCAAATGCATGAGTGGGTCCTTCATTTAATTTTGCATTTAAAGAACATTGATACTTTAAGTGATTTATAAACATCACTAAAGTAAGTGTTTTACATTTCAAAGAATGAAAATTTTAGAAAGGCCCATGATTCAGCCATAAGAAGGTAATACAAATACTTTAAAAGTCATAAAGACTTATGACATGGCATATACAAGGGAAAAAAAACCTAAAAGACTATGAAATATCCTAAGGCATTGACAATGATAAGGCACAAAAAGGCCATGGGTCTCATTAGTTTCATTGGGTAATTTTAAATCAAAAGGTAAAAATTCCTTTATCCCATCTGCATGTATTAGGGATAAACCCTAAGAAAAAAGCAAAAGAAAAATGAAATGAACATTTTTTATTCAAAGCTTCAGGAAGAAGCTTGGACGCTGCTAAGGGTTTCAACAGAGCCTTCTGTAGAGTCTCAAGGCAAAAATTGCAAGATATAGAGGTATTTTTCTGTTATTTGACAAGATTCGACTCTTTGATGCTCTGGTAAGCCTTCTGGAAACACCATTTAGTCTTTTCCCCCATTTTTTGAAGGTAAAAATTGAACAAAATTGAGCCCTTCTTGCAGAAAAAATGAATTATATACACTTTTCCTTTCTCCCTCTATCTCTTTGATGCAAATTTTGTACATAAATGTCACTTTTCTGAAGATTTTACAGAAATGCGATTTTCTTTTCCCTTTTTGCATTTTTGTGCACATTTCTTGAAAACATTCTATGGGAATGATGATAAAATGCATTAAAATAATCAAGTCGTGGCTCAACCCTTTCAATATATGAAGTTATATTTGCATTTTATCTTCTTTCAGAAATATAAATGGCTCAACCCTTCTATTTCATGACAATTTATGTTTTCAGGCAAAAGAGAAAAACACCCTCCTGGGTTATTCCAAACACGGGTCCCATGGTCAAGGGTTTCTCTTGATTCATGTAGCTAGAGATTCTATTTTTATACCCTGGGTTTTACCCTTTCTATGACCCTTTATTTCTATGGCCAAGCAGGGCTCGTAAAACCCTAGCTTTTGAGCTTCATATTTTTTTGTTTATAATGTTGTGTAATGGAAACTTTAAATATCAAGGTATTTACCTTGACAATGTGACCATCATGAAATATTATACCATGAATGATATTTCATGAGAGAACAAGAAGATGAAACAAGAGCTATCTAGGCCAACCGTTCCACAAAGAAAATGTGACCCTGTGCAATGAACACAATCATCTTGTTCCAATTATGGAACTCTTCCATGCTTTCATTTATTTTTCATGCATTTCATTGGCCATTCTGGGTTTCTCTTTACTCCAAGTACCCATGCATTTTTGGAAATCTCTTATTAATAGGCCATCCTCTGCTTTGTATCTAACGAAAACATAGGGAATATCACTTCGGTCCTACATTGCTTAAAAACACATAATATTGTATGACTCATTTTCTTGATATAGTCCTCTAGCTCTGCACTCATGATGTTAATATCTCTTAATTATGCTTTTACATCCATGAAGATAAAAATCCATGCTTTAGAAATTTTGTCCCTATGGATTATGATGAAGTAGTAGTTCTTCATGAAATTTGTAATGTTTCTCCTTCCTTTCACAATCAACTAGATCAATATTGTGACTTAATCTCTAATACATGACTGCCATTTCATGATTGTGATTATATCTTACAGGAAGACTTTTCTCTACATTATACAATCTACTCCTTCACTATAAACTATGTTTATCAATAGGAGCAAGCTTATTTCCTCCTTCGGCTGTTTATGAGACTACTCTTCAAGGCTTTCTCAATATCATAAATCATCTACAAGATATGTTGATATTATGCCTTCATGAAATAATACATTATTGCATTACTTAAAACTGTTCTAATACTAATATTGAATGCATTCCTTATGATTTTCCTTGAACAAATACATGTTACTTAGAATAGTGATAAATATCCCACTATCATAAAAAATGTGTACTTGAGTGAGTGAATCATAAAGATTATATTATCTTTCAATGCCTCCTTAAGGCACAATAAAGCAACATGTTAGGATCAACCCTTGTGGGAGCTACATTTTAACACGCATGCGGATATTAAATAAATCAAAACAACAACATTAATTTTCATATACCTGCACATGAAGCAAACCAATTAGAAAAAATATGTGCATATGGCCAATATGTTTGATATTCCTGTTGTTTTCTGAACATGATACTAACTATTTTTTTGTACTTGAGGATCATATAGTATATTTATAGAGGTATGTGCATGTATGGATTAAAGACCTTCCATTTCTCTAACCAAACCTTCTCTCTCAGATGTAGGCAATTAGGAGCAGTGAGGAAATGATAGTTGGATACAAGACAAGTGGATGCCATGGAATGATGAAGGGCAACTCAACTAGAACCATTCATTCAAGCAATGGTTGGTCTTTTTCCTTTATATGTGCATTCATTTGCAATATCTATAAGTGTATAATATTTTATTTTCCTTGCATCAAAGCAATTAGTCTCGCAGCTTGTGTGAGACCTTATACATTTACATTATTAATAAATATTACTTTTCTTCAAAAGATTTGTACAATCTTTCTTACATTGTATGCATAAGCATAAATGCAGTTCAGTAATGTAATCTTCTATTTTTTTGTCTTTCCATTTTAACACACATGAATAAATATAGTATTACTAAAATCAATCCTACTTTTCATTTAAAACTTCGAGAACTCCACCTGATTGAGCTAATAGTGAAATTGGGTAACAAAACTGATAGGTGAAATCTATCAAGTGAAAAGTCTAGTAAACAAACTCTAATTTAAGCGAAAATTGTTCTCTTAAGATGAGGGAAGATGAATCTATAGTCGTACATTTAAATTATTTTAATTTAGTTTTGAGTTAGTTAGCCTATATCGATGTCAAAGTAGAAGAAGAAGATAAATGTATTATGCTTCTCTATTCTTTACCTAAATCTTGGGATAATTTCATACTTTCTATCACTGCTAACATGGAAGATCCAAAGATGGATGCTCTTATAGCAAATTTTTTGTCAAAGGAAATGAGGAAAAAGGCAATGGATAGTACAAGTGATGCTCTCAACGTAAGGGGAAGGCCTAAAGAAAGAGGGTCTAAAGGAGATAAGAATGGGCCTAAGGACAAGTCTAAGGGCAGTTCTAAAACTCCTGGAAAGAAGAACAAAGTGAAGTGTTGGAACTATGGGAAAAGAGGAAATGTGAAGAAGGAATGTATAAATCCAAAGAAACAAGTTGATTCCTCCACTAAGAAATCCTCAAACTTGGGTGATGAAGCTTTGATTTCTTGTCTTCAGGTTATGACTAATAAGAATTAGTTACTCGATTCAAGATGCTCATTTCATATGACTCCTCACAAAGAGTGGTTTACCACATATGAGAAATATGATGGGGGTGAAATCTACCTCAGTGATAACTCATGATACCTGATTGTCGGAAAGGGTAAGGTTAAGATGTGTTTCAATGATGGGAGGATTAAAACCCTTCATGGCGTTTTGCATGTTCTTGGAGTAGCTAGAAATTTGATTTCAGTTTTGAAGTTGAATGATTTGGGAATAAGTTTAACTTTTCATAAGAATGGTTGCATATTGGTAAGAGGGAATTTGGTGATAGCGAGAGGGACAAGGAAAGGAACCTTGTTTAAGCTGAAAGTCACTACTTTCGTAAAATTTTCATATGTAACTGAAAAATCTGAAAACACTTCTATGTTATGGAACCACAGATTAGGTCACATAAGTGAGAGTGCTTTAATGTCTATTTTGAATAAAAACTTGTTAGACAGTTTATCCTATTCTGATGAGATTTTTGATTTTTGTGAACATTGTGTGTTTGGTAAACAAAAGAGAAAATCATTTACTTCTGGCAATAAAAAAGCTAAAGTTAAATTAGAATTAATTCATTCGTATGTGTTTGGCCATATAGATGTTGAATCAATTAGGAAATCTAGATATTTTGTCTCATTTATCAATGATGTTACAAGGTTTACCTAGTTATATTTTATGCGACATAAATTTGAAGTTCTCACTAATCCTAAGGAATTTAAATCCTTAGTTAAAAAGTAATCAGATTATAAAATTAAGGTATTAAGGTTTGATAATGGAGGGGAATATTGTTCTAAGGAATTTGAAGAATTTTGTAAGCATGCAAGAATTGTTAGACATAAAACTACTTCGTACACTCCTCAACAGAATGGTGTGGCAAAAAAGATGAATCGAACGATCATGGAAAGAGCTAGAAGCATGTTAAGTGATGCATGGCTTGATAGATGCTTTTGGGAAGGAGTTGTAAATACTGTTTGTTACTTGATTAATAGATCTCTTTGTAAAGCTCTTGAAACAACACCTTATGAGATGTGGACAGGTAAAAAACCTTTTGTTTTGCATTTAAGGGTATTTGGTTGTGAGGCTTATGTTCATGTGCCTAAAGAAAACCGAACTAAGCTGGATCCTAAAGCTGAAAAGTGCATTTTCATTGGATATGGTGATAATGTTAAAGGTTATAAGCTATGGAATCCTCTAACCAAGAAAGGTATTTATTCTAAAGATGTGATTTTCAGGGAGCTTAGCATTATTTCTATACTTGACCAACCAAAGGAAAAGAATAAGGGAAAGAGTGTGCATTTTGAATGAGGAAGAAGAAGATGAGGAATCAAAAGAAGTTACCAATCAAACCGAAGAACATGAGGAAGAAAATTGGGAAGAGGTTGAGAAAGATCAAGAACAATGAGAGCCTCATACTCCTATTCTCAGAAGATCCACAAGACAACAAAATTCAGTCGATAGGTATAAGCCACCTTATTTTCATTCTATATTTTATTTATTAAGTGTTAACTATGAACCTAAATCTTACAGGGAGGCTCTCTCTTCAGAGGAAAATGAGTCTCGATTGTAGACTATGCGAGAGGAGATGATCAGATTGGAAAATTGTAACACCTGTGATCTTGTTGATTTTCCCAAAGGAAGAAATCCCATCAGATGTAAATGGGTATTTAAAAAGAAATTTGGAACATATGGTAACTTGGAAAGATATAAGGCTAGATTAGTGGCTAAGGGCTACTCCCAAAGAGAGGGAGTTGATTCTGGTGAAATTTTCTCTCATGTCGCTAAATTAACTTCTATTATATTCTTGTTATCTATTGTTGTTGCTTGTGATTTTGAGATAGAGCAAATGGTTGTTAAAAGCCTTTTTTTGCATGAGGATATTGAGGAAGAGATTTATATGCGATAGCTTGATGGTTTTGTTGTGAAGGGAAAAGAAAAATTGGTTTGCAGGTTGAAAAGATCTTTGTTGGTTTAAAACAGTCACCCAGAATGTGGTATTCGAAGTTTGATGCTTTTGCATTGAAGTTGGGATTTTTTAGTAGTGAAGAGGATCATTGTGTATATATTAAGGTTATTGATGATCATATTTTAATTATTATCTTGTATGTTGATGATGTGTTGTTTATTGGTAACAGAAAGGTAATGATTAGTGAACTGAAGAAACAATTTTCTAGTGCTTTTGATATGAAGGACTTGGGGGCTGCTAAATAAATTTTTGGGATGGAAATTAGAAGAGATTGTGGTAAGAGAAAGATTTGATTGAGCTAGAGTAAGTATGTTGATATCATTTTGCAGAGATTTAATATGCATGATTGTAAGCCAGTTAGTATTCCATTTCCAGTTGGTACTAAGTTGAGCTTGGATATGTTTCCTAATTTTGATGATGATATTGAGGATTTGTCTAAGGTTCCTTATGCTAGTGTCATTGGTAGTTTGATGTATGCAATGGTTTGCACTAGACCAAATATAGCCTAAGCAGTGGGAGTTATAAGCAGGTTTATGTCTAACCCGGGTAAAGAGCATTGTACTTTTGTTAGGAGGGTATCTAGATATTTGCAAGGTACTTTTGGTTACTATTTGCTTTATCATGGTACTAATAATGTGGTCAAGTCATTGGACATATAGAGATTTTTTGATGCAGATTGGGTAGGTGAGTTGGATAGTCAAAGGTCCACCAGTGGGTATGTGTTTACTTTGTGTGGAAGAGAAATAAGTTGGATGAGTAAACGGCAGGCTACAGTTGCTTTATTCACCACTGAAGCAAAGTATATGGATGTTACTCATGTCTCTAAGGAGTCAATTTGGTTACAAAGGTTGTGTATAGATATTGGTTTTGATTGCAATATTGTTCAAGTTAACTATGATAGTCAAAGTGCAATTCATTTGGCTCAGAATCCGATGGATCATGCTCGAACTAAACATGTTGATATTCAATAAAAATTTGTTCGTGAGTTGATTGCTAATGGTCAGATTGAGCTGAAGAAGACTGAAACATGGGAGAATATTGCAGATATTCTTACCATACCTGTGAGCACAGAGAAATTAACTTGGTGTAGGAAGGCCATGGGCCTTATTACTTATACTTAGTTGATTCCATGATGGTGTGATTCCCCGCGCTCTTGCAAGGTATTCGACAAGTGGGAGAATGATGGGAATTAAGGTGTCTCAACCTTGAAAATTCCTAAGTTGTTTATTTATTATTACTTTAGTTTTTTGGATGGATAAATATAATTTATGATAATTAAATAATTTTGCTCCATCAAAAGGGGCGTGACTTTTTGAGTTGGCACTTTTGCCATATGTCGGTGGCTTGAAAAATAAGTTATTAGTTGTCAAAAGATGCCCATTTAGTGGTATAACATGAAAAACATATTCTTAAGAATGTTATGATGGATTTTATGAC
The DNA here is from genome assembly GCA_007115665.2 of Sequoiadendron giganteum. NCBI lineage: Eukaryota > Viridiplantae > Streptophyta > Pinopsida > Cupressales > Cupressaceae > Sequoiadendron > Sequoiadendron giganteum. The sequence continues at coordinate 266,357,989 of CM021104.1, read as the reverse complement.
AACTGTAAGGGCTAAAAGTGAGGGCTATCATTTTGGACATGAGAATCATTTATGACACACGTAAGAGAATCTTTGCATAGTTATTGATGGTTTATGATGCGTGTAAGAGCATCTCCTATTTTCTAGGGATTCTTATGACATCTTGTAAGATGTAATGTCATGTAAAGAGACCATGTTTAGCATGTAAGGGGTGTAATGGATTTTTATCATAGTATTTTTGAACCTTGTTTTGACCCATGGTAATGTTTTATGGTGGTATTTTGAACCCCCATAAGTCTATATATTGAGGGTTTGATTTGGAAACACTGAGATATTTTACAAGTACATAGATGTTTTCAGATTTAAGAGGAGTTAGAGTGGATGCATTGTAAACATACTTGTTGTTAATAAAAGCTATTCATGTCTTCTTTGGTGGAATTTTTTCCCGAAAGGGTTTCTCCATGTCAAAAATTGTGTTATGTGTCATGCTTTCTTTTCTTTTCATTTTCATTGCTTATAGTTGTTTAAATATCTATATGGTTTACACTAAGTAATTTGGTTTACAATAATCTGCTAAAACTTCCATTATTATTGTTCACTTTTTTTTTCTAACACTCTCTACCTCTCCTTCCTTCCCTTCCTCCCTTCCCCTCTCCCTCTATTTTTATCTCTACCTCTCTACCTCCCTCCTCCCTCTACCTCTCCCTCCCTCACTCTACCTCTCTCTCCCTCCATTGCTCTCTCTCCCTATCTCCCTATCTTCCTCTCTATCTCACCTCTCTTTCTCTCCCTCTCTCTCTATATTATTCATGCTTTAAGTTTGGGGTCTAGGGTTTAGGGTCTATGATGGAGGGTTTAGGGATTAAGTTTAGTTTTTTAGGTTTTACTGTTAAATTATTAATGTTAATTTTTAGGGTTTAGGGTTTAGGGCTTAAGGTTTAAGATTTATGACGGAGGGTTTAATGTTGAGGGTTTAGGGACTAAATTAAATTTTTAAGGTTTTAGTGTAAAATTATGAATGTTAGGTTTTATGGTTTAGGGTTGTAGACATTGAATTTGACAAACTTCAAACAATGAACCACATTAGTGTGTTAGTTCATTTAAAGCAAGTAAAAAATAATATATCTATGAAATATTGAACCATACTAAATAATGCAAACAAAACATTAAAATACCAAAGAGACTCATTGCAAGCATGCAAAATATGTTCAAACCTATTCCATAGTGGGAGTGGTGCCCCTTATGATGTGGAAAGGATGCCCTTTCCCACCCCATGATAAGCAAGAATGCCAAGATGCAAGTGATAGTGCAAATGCTAAGATTTGGATTGAGTTCTGTAGTAATTTGTGTCCATTTGGAGTAGAAATGCTTTGCATTTACAGATTCAAGGTTGGGAGATTGAAGTATTTGGATGAATCTGGGATCATTCATGAGCCAATGAAAATATGCCACTTGTCAAGATGTGAGAGGATGAGGGTTGAGCACATTTTAATCCATGTGCAAGTTTGAAATTTGAATTTGATGAAATGACATGTTTAGGGGGGATGAAAGAAGAGAGTTAATGCCAAGTTGACTTCTCTAAGAGACATGTAAGAGCTCTTAAATGATTTTTTGGATGGACAAGTCATGTGGGAGGGAAAATTCAAATTGGAGGAATATTCCCTAAAGATGCCATGTTGAGGGAAATTAGAAGATTTAATAAATCAAATAAATTGATTTATTGTGAAAGTGGAAAAATCTAATGGATTGAGGTGATTAGAATTAAATGAAACAGGATTTGATTAATTAAATAGGAGATTAGGTAATTTTGACTTTTGACTTAGATTTTAGGATTAAAATAGATCAAAATAAGAACATGATTTTAGATTTAATTAAATAAATATTTGTTTTATTTAATCAAAGAGGATGATGGTAGTGTTAAATCAAATAAAGTTGAATTTATTTAATTTAAGTGGATGAATTTAGAAGATTAATTAAATAAACTTGATTTATTTAATTGATGAGTGAATATGAAAATACGAGGAATGCATGATGTTAGTTTTGCATGTCTACATTTTTCCCATCTTTGAAGCAATGTACTTGTTGCATTGGTTCAAAGAATGATGCTGCCGACATTGAAATTTAAAAAAAATCTTCTTTTTCAAATGCCCTAGCAGAAAGTAGTAAGTTAGTACATTGCCCCCTCATGAGATCGAGCGAGAAGTTCAATTTGAGGTCGATCTTGCGACAAAGAGGTTCAAAATGGATGTATGGATGGTTAGACTAACTAATCTATATGATAATGATGATGTAAATGAGATGTTTTTAATATGCTTAGAATAACAAATCTATATTATCCTAAACAACTTAAATGGTTATGCAATGCATGTGAAATGGATGAGATGGATGATGTTTTCTTGTGATGACATGACATGATTATGCAGAATGAGAGTGTAGATGCAGGATGGATGCATTGTTAGTGTGAAAGAGGGTAGAAGAATGAGAGGGATCAACCCTTGAATCGAAGAAGATGCAGAAGTCCAACAAGTCCATTAGTCGTCGAGACTTTATTAGATATGGTGATGAATGATGATGATGTATTGCTTATCCAAGGATGGGAGAGATAAAGAGCATAACTTTCCTTTTGTTTGATAACACACACATGTACGATGCATCAAGGTATAAAGAACCAGGACGGTGTTGCACCTAGTGTGATGGACTTTGACTCGACAATCAGATATGAGTGCTCTTGTTCACACTTGACATACGGAAACCTTGCTAGGATGGATCTAACAAAGCAAGTATTCACCAAGTTATATTACAATAATTTCCAACAAGCACAATAGACAAGAAGATAATGATCACTGCCCCATTCCTTTCTCTCTAAACCAAATAAAGTAAACAAACGAGCTAATGTTCTTCGTACCGCTAGCCAAGACTAAACTACTATGGTACCTGATGTTGATGTCCATCGCCGGAAGGTCACATTCCTAGGACATGTTGTGATCAGGTGTTGATGTGATTTGATTTGGATGATAAGCTATTGATACTCTGAGTTGATCAACATGTTGAATCACTAATCTAGACTTGAGACTTTGACGTTTAGGTGTTCACTTTTGAACCTACTAGACTTGTTTCTGATTGCCTTACCAAAGGATGAAGGCGACGATGATTTATTATGAGCGATGTTTATTGCGAGTGAAAGCAAGATGAGACAGGTGCACCATTTTGGGTTTTTTCAAATATTTGGATGTTTTTAATGTTTTGAAAATGTTTTGAGGTTGTTTTGATTTTTGGATTTTTCAATGTTTTGGGTTTTTTATGAGCTTTTATGAATGTTTTTGGATTTTGTGTCTTAAGGGCCAATCAAGGATTAGCCTTGCCTACGTTTAAGCTCAGAGACGACATAGTTCAGATGACAATTGACTTGACTGTTGATGAGATAGATCGGCAAATGGATTGCCATTGCGACAGACGCCTAAAGGATTGACCTAAAATGTGAAATAGATAGGAAAACGAATTGCCATTGTGATAGACGCCTAAAGGACTAACCTAAAATGTCTCGAGGGATGATCAAAGATCAACCTTGCCTATGTTCAAGCTCAGAGACGACATAGTTCAGTCGGATGACTCTATTTTTTATCTTAGATTTTTGACATGTTTTTGGATTTTGATATGATTTGGGTGTTTTTGGATTTTTTATGGATTTTCTGAATGTTTTTGGATATGGATATGTGATGATATCAATGCTCTATTTTGGGATTTTATTGAAAATCAAGCTAGGTTGATTGATCAAATTGATGGATTGATGATGATAACATTGTTGAGGATACTCAACAATGCAATGATAGTGTTATGCAACATGAGGATTGGGAAGGATATCCTGAGATGATGATGGATTGGTTGGATTTTGATTGATTAGGATTGATGAAGCTTGGTATGGAACAAAAGTTGTTTTGAATGATTTGATGTGACGCTGAAGTGCACATTCAACTGATATTGATTATCTGGATTGATGTTTGACGAAAGATAAAGCTTGATAAGGAACATTGTCTTGTCAAAACATGCCATGGGCTAGTGATTTGGATTTTTCTCACAAGTGTTTGACCAATTTGATTTCATGTTTACCAATGTTTGGATCAACTTATAAGTTGGAGAATATAGGTCAATATTTATTCCCAAAGCAAGATGTAAACATCTACCCCCAGTATCTAGCAAGGCCATGGGTGGATTCTTGGATGGATGGATGGATGGATGGGTATGGATCATCTTGCGATAAGATAAGGTGTTTGCACAAAGGATTCTCATTTCGATAGTGCTTCCTAGGTCAAATAATGTTGGCTTGGATAGGATCAATGAAAATGACCCATGTCAAGATTTTTACCATAAGCGAGTGTAAAATGTGCACCAAAATTTATCAAGATCAAAATAAGGTAGATAGATGGCAGTGGATTGGATACATGGTTCATGGATGAATGGATTTATTTATTATGGATGTGATAAGATGCTTTCTCCTGAATTGGAACACGTAGATGCTCGATTCTACACATGACATCTATTTGCCAGGTTTTCATCATGGTACTTGTCCAAAGTGCCACTGAAGTGGTTTTCACTAGAGGACAATTTTTTTCTTTACTGTTTTCAATCATTTTTCTGATTTTTTTGCATTTTTTTATTTTTCGCTGAAAGATTCTGAGCTCATTTTGAATCACCTAATGCTTCTGACATTGATGTTTCTATCATAATGTGCCACTGATATCCTGCTTGAAGAAGTTGCCTTTCCAAGATACATGCACTTGAATGCGACTTTTGAAATTCCTGATCTGCTTTGTTGATACTGTTTGAGTTAACTTTGTCTTTGTGCACACATCGCGATAGAGTGTCTTCTGAATCCTTATGATGAAGGGTCATTGCCAACACATGGTCAATGTGAGAATTGGATATCATGCATGGAGGCATGGATGGTGGAGTGTGTTTAGGAGTAAAAGATGGATTCCTTTATAGTTTGGAACCTTTGACTCTCCAAAATTGGGAAGATGAGCAATGATGAGTGGATATGGAAGTGTGCATGGAATTAGGACCAACAGCTCGATATACTTTGTACACTACTTGAGAAGCCTACTTTTTCCTTTGTGGACATATTTGATGGATAATTTTCCATTTTTGATTTTTCCCCATAGTTTCTTTGACTAATGGAGATTGATATGGATAATCATTCTTTGTATTATTTGGTATCCACTTGTATTTGATTTGTCCTCCGTGCTTCGCTACTTCTTTTTCTTTGATGGCATTCTTCGTGCTTTGATTCAAATCTTTCTTTTGACGTTGGTCCCAATTCATGGATGGGGTGATGGGTGGATGAAGATTTGTGATGTGGTGGGTTGTAGTATTGGCATCAGTTTCATCATAAGGATTCTTCGTGCTCCCTATGTTGACATTTTCTTGAGATGAAGTTGCCCCCAATTTTATAGAGGTATCACTAATATGTTTATATCCCTTGATTGTTGAATAACCAAGGCCTTGATACTTAGGATTGCCAATAATCTGCACTGGTTCCAGGATACCTTGTTCATGTAGGCCTAATCCTCTGTCTTGATAATTCATCTGTTGAAAAAACTTATTTGCAATAGGATATGATTTACCTTGGAAACAAGGTGCTACTCCTTCTCTGCTCTGTGGTGGATTTTCAAAAGTGACAACTTATTTATTGATGAGATAGCTTTCCCTAAGAAAGGTAAGTGATTCAAGTTTATAAGTGATAAGATCCTCCATATGTGGGATAAATTTCTAATTGGTCTCTTTGGCTTGATCTTGTGAAAAATCAAATTTTAATGCTTCTTTAAGCGATGTTAAAAATTCACTATAAAATTCTTCCTCATGATTCATTCTTGATATGCTTTCATATGATGTTTTTGATTCACAACTTCTGTAGAAGCCTTCTTCATGGTCCATTTATGTTAGGTGTTCACATGATGTTTTTGATTCACAACTTCTATAGAAGCCTTCTTCATGATTTGTTTCTGCTATGTCTCTGGATTTCTCTATATCCTGATCATGTATATAAATGTTAAGAGTAGGAGACTCTTGTTCCTTGGTAATGATATCAAGAGTATGAGACTCTTGTTTTGAATGAAGATCATCTACATGTCCATCTAAAGAAAGCATCTCATGGGTAGATAGAAGAGTATGTGCTATATGGATATGATCATCATTTGCGACATTTTGTATAGATAAAAGAGTGCCCATTAGATCATTGTAGTATCTTGGAGATACAAATTCTTGATCTTGATTAATTTTGGAATTGCTTTCAACATACTTTGGATCAAGTTCTTGACATGGGTCAATTTCAAAAGATGGATTATCTACAATGGATTCTTGGACATTGTTATTAGGAATGGGAAGTGGATCAATATCTTGTTGATCTTTGAGGATTCCTTCACTATTCGTAATCATGAGGTCGAGGGATGTCAGTATGTCTTGGGAAAGACCATTGCTAGACCTTGCTAATAGATGTTGATCATGCTTTTGAATAAATTATTGAGATATATCCTCTAACTCATAAGGTGATGTAGAGACATTTTCAATATGGTCATTGGTCGATGGATCATGTATTATGTCAATAGGATCAAATAATGTCAACACGTTTTGAAATAGATCACCAAAAAGTGGCTCTTGATGAATGTTGATTCGATCACTGGATGAGGTGGAAACATCTTCACTGTACTCATTAATGGATAGATCTTGATCATTTTTTTCAACAACTGTGGTGGGGAGACTATCAATGCTATCACCAATGGTTGAATTCTGATTATTGTCCCCAATAGTTATTATTTTTTGATCAATCAGGTCTTGGATGATATTTTTGATTCGAATACAATTTGATGTTGTGTGTCTCTTTGTTTTGTGAAAATCACAAAAGTGCTTCTCATTGTACCCTGGTAGTTTCACCATGGGCTCTTGATAATTCACATAAATGGGGATTTTAATGATATTTTATTGTATCAATCGTTGCATGACCGATTCGATTGGTTCCCCAAGTGGTGTGTATTTTCGTTTGTTACCTTGTGAGATTTGCACTTTAAATTGACCTTGTGGTGATTGATTTTGGAGATGTGGTGATTGGGTTTGTTGTTGATTTTGTTGATATCCAACCTCTTGACATTGGATATATTTTTCTCGATGTGGTTGGGGAGACAACTCAATTTTTTGATGACATGGTTCAACCAATGGAAGAGTGTATTGATTTTGGGGTGGATATTTCTCTTGTTGATATGAATCAATGAGATTTTTGAGTGTAGAAATTTTGTTTCGCAAGATTTGACCTTGACATTCTAGATATGGTTGACTTGGCTATAGAGCAAGAAAATTTGGAATGCATCCTTGTGGTGTTTGCCTGGGATCGTGGACAAGTTGATTTTGGATAATGTTTTGATTTGGTGTGATGTTTAGATTTGGCATGATAGATTGAAATTGAACATTGTTGTGGTTGGGAATCACATTGCCTTGACTTAGGTAATTTTGACTTTTCATGGTGTTACCTTGACTTGGATCCATACATGGAGTCGTTAGCATATTGTTTGGACTTTGAACAATATTGGGGGGATTTGCAAGCATATCTATCCCAAAGTTCACCAAGTGTGGATTTGAAATGTTCATGTTTGGCAAACTTGTATTTGACATGTATGGATTTGGTGGGATAATGTTGTTTGGAATAAGACTCATGCATTGACTGTTTGGTTGATAGATTTGTAGGTTTGGACTTTGATTTAAATTTATCATAGGGAAAGATGGTCCACAACTTAGATTGGTCATACTCACATTCGTTGTACTATTGAGGTTTGGAGGAGATAATGATGCCATGTATGGGTTGCATAAATGTGAGTTTCGATAATCAATTGGCATTGCAAGACTTGGATAGTTTGGTGGACTTAGATTACTCATGATCTATGAGTCGAGTTTAAACTCCATGTTTTTCTTGTGTTTTGACCTTGTTGACCTCTGAGGGGTTTAGTACCAATGACAATATGAAGGATGAAAGGGGTGAATGATATGGGTCTTTAAACTTTTAGGAACTTTGGATCAATGCTAGACTTTAGGACTTGATTTGATTTGATTTTGACTGGTTGATAGTTTGACTAAGTGTGTTTAAGTCAAACAAAATGATAATGCACTTGTAAACTCTAGGAATTTGCATTATCCTAGAGTAAACTCATACACAAGAGGATAGTTTGACTAAGTGTGTTAAGCCAAACAAAGTGATAATGAACTTGTAAACCCTAGGAAGTTGTGTTATCCTAGAGTAAACTCGTGCACAAGAGGATAATTTGACTAAGTGTGTTAAGTCAAATAAGATGATTTTGATTTTCCAAAAGTTTAGCATAAATGGTGTTTTCAAGGTTTCCAAAAGTTTGTTAATGAGATGATGTTTGATTGATGTTCGAGATGGGTGAAGTGTTTGACTTTATCCTAGATGAACTTAAGAGGACTTGTTGACTAGACCAAGATATTGAAGAACATGATTTTCCCTAAGAGTAATTCAACCAAAAGACCAATGTTTGCATGAAAACCATATGACCACAAGATACCAAGCACATGTGAGGGGTTCAATTGATCTTTTCTCTTGCTTAGATTCAGTTCTTTTTACCACAAACACTTTCTTGATTATATTTCAAATTGAATGTCTAATGTCCTACTTTCTTTTCATCCCATAAGGTCCATTATGTGGAAATCAAGGAAATTAGGGCAAAATTTTCCTAGTGTTGGACTTTGGGAGAAACAAATTGAGATGTTTGAATGTTTAGAAGCCTCCTAGAGATAAGAACCCCTAGGGACAAGTAGTAACATGTGGACACCTCCAAGGTATTTGTTCTTCCAAAGGGTTTGAAATTTTGATGATTCATTGAATTTTTTTTTCCACTATTTTGGATCCAAGCAAAATGTTTTCGATTCCAATAACATGCACAATCCTAGAATAAAGAGACAATATTTGTTGGGATCCCACTTGGATAAATCCAGCTACACATATTCAGTGTGGATGATTAGATGTTTGACCACACTGGCTCCCCTCCACGACACACACTTACCGGGTCAACCAAGCATAAGTACCCATGAATCTCCCATAACATACTTTTCATCTCTATAACAGAATCGCATGTATATGTGGGGCGGCTTCAAAGGACATGACTTTTTGCACCAACAAATAGTTAAGGATTTTGGCCTTTGTTAAACAAGGGGTTTTAATTCAGACTTTCTATTCGTGGAGATTGACCCATGCGGTGAGAGACCATTGTTGCCCTTCTCGTCGAGACCAACCGCGTGATACTGGCCTTTGTTCCAATACCCACTTTTATATCTCGGTTGGAAATACACTTGGCTTTAGTGTGTTACCGGTTGGGTCGTTCCCTTGGGTGAGTACTTTTTCCCACAAGACAAGCCCTCTAAGATAAACAAAAGTGAGCAAACATATTCATAGTTCGATCAACCTTCGTTTAGAAACAAAGAGAGAACACACACAATATGTTCCACTCACACTTGCAAGATGTTTTGTTGAATTTTAATCCCAAAATGAAATGTGGAGATAATTACTTTACCCAACTTAAGATCACCAAAAGGATTTTTGATTCTCAAGATCGCCATGAGGCGCGAGAGAAGCACATACATCCTTTTGATGGTATTACTTTGAGTAAGCAATTACAAAACATAGAAACACTTGTTCATTTTAAGTCCACAAAACAATGATTTTGGTTTGTTTTAAAGCACCAAAACGAGATGTGAAAGTTGCCTTGTTCAATTGTTAGCCCCAAATGAAATCTAGTGAGTTTCTAAGTTCAATTTTAACCAAGTTGAAGAGATCAAGTCAATGGTTAGTTTTAAACCCAAAATTTGAAGTGAGTTGGTTCAAAACATAAAATTAAAGCATGAAATGGAAGCCCTAAGCATTTAAAAATGCTTTGTCAACTTTAAGTTTTAATGCCCAATTTTATCCAACTCCAATCTGCTTTCTTTCGCTTGATTTCAATGCTCGATTCTGATGTCAACCTACAAACATTACAAAATAATCACAAATAAGATTTATTACAAGGAATCAATAAAGCATATAGCATTATCAAAAATTACACTTGTCATTCAACCCCAAGTTGGAAAACTAAATGATTGGCTATGTAGAAAAAGATTTGAAGGTTGCTCCACCAGATCATAGTCTAACAATTGTATTCTAGCAAATAGAGAGGTCTCCAATAGTCAATTAAAGATTTTCAAACTCACCCAATAGTTAGAAATTAGACATATTTTAATATTTATTCCAACAAATCTAAAAAAGATAAGTCAGAATATTAAAGATAATGTCATAATATCAAAGCCTTTGAAGTAGCAACTTGGACATCTATTTATTCAAACAAGTCTAAAAATATATAATGTCAGTCAGAATATTAAAAAAAAATTGAAGTAGCCACTACCATAAACATTGTCACCTCAAATGAAAAGTTCAACCAATCGATTCAGATTTCTTGCAAACAAAATCAACATTAGCTAAAGTTGATAGTCCTTTCAAATCAATTCAAATTTCTTGTGAACAGTCCATGAACATGACAGATCAACCGGGCGTGGGAAGTGGGAAAACAACAATGATTTTAGGCGAAGATATGTTCAAAGTGCACTATCCTTTAAATACAGATTGTATATCGAGCTTAATAATAAATGCATTCAATGGACAATTAATGACAACCAATCTCCCAATGCCACTATTTACTCATCCTGTGAGCTTATCAAGTTTACCTCACCAAAGCTTATCAATCACGTTTATGATAAAGATACGATCGAATCTATTGGACCGCTCCAATAATCTTATCTAAGCTATAAAAGGAAAACACTGTGCTGATTTGATGCCCAATTTAAAACAATGCAATCGATAGAGGTAGGTAGTATTCAATTAGCAGATACTGACCAGGTTGAGTAATAACAAAATCTATGCACCACAAGATGATAAGACTCCCTTCCCGTACCATTATAATGGAAGCCATAACTAACTTACCTAAGCTTATTTTGAAAGAACTTTTAGGAAATTCGTTTTTCCGCTCATAAATATTTTAATGATAAAGACAACATAATTCTTTTATGATCAAAACCCAAAGAGCATGCAAAGCATGGGGACTGCATTATATACAAGCTCTAATGGCATGGGTGTCTTCTTCAACAAATTTGTTATTACAGTAGTGAGTAACTTCACAACAAGAGGAGGACACAAAGGATGGATTTTCAATTGGTGGAATTCTTATTGTAATCCACCTCATAAAATTCATTCTTTCTCAAGATGGCCTCATTTTGGAATCCCAAGATCAACCAGATCAGGGAATTTATCCCTTGATAAAGTCATGACTAAGTTTATGCTACGTGTTGATGCAAACCCTACTTATATTAAGCATGTTCCTCTAGGAAGTGATGATCCTACGAATGGATTGACCTTTGATATGAAAAAACTAAAATATGAGCTTTTTTATAGCCAAGGGAGACAACGCTACACCTTCGATCACGTAGGTCCTTCATCAATATGAGTAGAGATGTTGGGTATTATTGGCTCAGGCTTGTCATCTACATTTTTCTTACAATTTGTATAGAAACTATCTACTTGAATATTGATACATCCTATAATTCCATACTGGCAAGAGGAGCTTGTGCTTCCTTCATTTTTGGATTTGTTAATTTCATGTCTATTGGAGGCTTTCCATCTTTTGTTGAAGATATGAAGGTGTTTCAGCGAGAAAGGCTTAATGGGCATTATGGGGTTGTGGATTTTGTGGTGGGCAATACCGTATCAGGGACACCCTATTTACTTATGATTTAAAAAATTTCAAGGACTAAATGGTTGGACTACATCCAAGGTTCAACTACTATGTGTTTTTTTGTGATGTGTCTATATGGAAGTGTTATTGTGGTAGAAAGTCTTATGATGGCAATAGCTAGTATTGTGCCTAACTTCCTCATGGGTATTATCATCGGTGTTGACATTTAGTGTATGTTCATGCTGGTATCAGGATATTTCATGCTTCTAAAGGATATCCCAAAGCTTGTGTTAGGTCTGGAATTTGACAATCAATATCCCTACTATCCTGGGATATCGGGTGAATATGTGGTTTCCACAGTGTTTCAAATAGACATAAAGTGCTCAAAATATCCTAACAATGGAAATGATATGAGCTGGCATTGAGTCGACTATGAGTCAACTATAGATAGCAGAAAGATGTGGAGGACCATGGAGCTGATAAACTGCCAGGTGTTTGATTCGATTACCATTCAACTAGATATTCAGACAGAAGATAGATTAAGATAGATTAGGTTGTTTACACAATTTTGAAGTGAACAATGCGGCGTGAATAGAAATAAGAGAGATACGCAACAGTTAGCTAGATATGCAGTCAACAATTAGTCGGATACACAACCAATGCCTATGCCAAGTGTAATGGCTTATATCAGAAAGTTATGCAGAAACAAACACCATATAATGCATGCGAAAAAAGTGTAAACTGTCATATTTAAAATGGGAAAATTTCAATCAAAAATGGGTATGAAGATGTGGATACGAAACTCACACATCACTCTAGAAACCCATATTTCCTGTAAAAATAATTTGGACAACTTACAAACAAATCATTGAAAATCTGCAAACAAGATGTTAAAAACATGCAACAAGACAAATCATTATGCTAAATTTTTTTTTTTTATCTAAAACAAAAATTACTGAAAATCATAGCCCTCCTTCTAACGCCAGAATGTAGAAACTTATTTTCACAAACTTCAAACAACGAACCACATTAGTGTGTTAGTTCATTTAAAGCAAGTAAAAAATAGTATCTCTATGAAATATTGAACCATATTAAATAATGCAAACAAAACACTAAAATACCAAAGAGACTCATTCCAAGCATGTGAAGTATGTTCAAACCTATCTCATAGTGGGAGTGGTTCCCCTTATGATGTGGAAAGGATGTCCTTTCCCACCCCCTGATAAGCAAGAATGTCAAGATGCAAGTGATAGTGCAAATGCTAAGATTCTGGATCTAGTTGTGTAGTAAGTTGTGTCCATTTGGGGTAGAAATACTTTGCATTTATAGATTCAAAGTTGAGAGATTGAAATATTTGGATGAATGTGGGATTGTTCATGAGCCAATGACAAGATGCCACTTGTCAAGATGTGAGAGGATGAGGGTTGAGCACATTTTGATCCACGTGCAAGTTTGAAATTTGAATTTGATGAAATGACATGTTTAGGGGGGATGAAAGAAGAGAGTTAATGCCAAGTTGACTTCTCTAAGAGACATGTAAGATCTCTTAAATGCTTTGTTGGATGGACAAGTCATGTGGAAGGGAAAATTCAAATTGGAGGAATATTCCCTAAAGATGCCATGTTGAGGGAAATTAGAAGATTTAATAAATCAAATAAATTGATTTATTGTGTAAGTGGGAAAATCTAGAGGATTCGAGTGATTAGGATTAAATTAATCAGGATTTGATTAATTAAATAGGAGATTAGGTGATTTTGACTTTTGACTTAGATTTTAGGATTAAAATAAATCAAAATGAGAAGAACATGATTTTAGATTTAATTAAATAAAAATTTGTTTTATTTAATCAAAAAGGATAATGTTAGTGTTAAATCAAATAAAGATGAATTTATTTAATTTAAGTGGATGACTTTAGGATATTAATTAAATAAGCCTGATTTATTTAATTGATGGATGAATATGAAAATACGAGGAATGCATGATGTTAGTTTTGCATGTCTACAAGGGTTTAGTGTTTAGGGTTTAGGGACTATGGTTTAGGGTTTAGAGCCTAGGGTTTAGGGTATTTAGTTTAGGGTTTATGGTTTATGGTGGAGGGTTCAACATTGAAGGTTCATGGATTAAATTTAATTTTCAAGGTTTTAGTGTTAATATTAGTAATGTTAGGTTTTAGGGTTTAGGGTTTACAATTTAGGGTTCAACGTATAATGTTTAAAATTTAGGGCTTAATGTTTAGGGTCTACCTACCTTTCTCTCACCTCTCTTCCTCTCTTTCCCTCCCTTCGTCCCTTCCTTCCTACCTCTCTCTCTCCCTCTCTTCTCTTTGTGTCTCTTACTTCTCTCTCTCTCCTCACTACCTCTCCCTTCAACCCTCACTCTCTCCCTCTCTTCCTCTCTTACCTATCTCTCTTTCTCTCCCTCACTCTAGATTATGATAGTTTAGGGTTTAGGATTTATGATGGAGAAGTAGAATATTCATAAGGTTTAAAATGTACCTACCACCAACAAATATACATACATGCTCATATAATCACTTAGAATAAATATTTTTGAAGTGCATTTTTCAACAACTTATTAAAATTAACATATGTTCCCATTCATTTAAAACTAAATGATATTTTAAATATTTTTCAGCTTCTTTAAATTAACACATGATACCCATTCATACTCATTAAATAAATATTTTGTGTGGGAATAACTTTACCTTTAGAACCAATAGACGTTAATAAGTTGGATTTTGAAAAGCACAAAATTAAGATGCTGGACTACTGGATCTCTCCCCTGGTTTTTAATTTCTAACAAAGTTCGATTATTTTTCAATAGAACACTGGTCGGTTGTTTTCCTTACAAAATCAGTACGTGTAACACGACGTACTGTATACATATCTACTTCCTCGCTCAGAATGAAAAATATCTCTTGATTCCTGTAGCTAGAGATTCCATTTTTATACCCTGGGTTTTCACCTTTCTATGACCCTTTATTTCTATGGCCAAATAGGGCTCGTAAAACCCTAGCTTTTGAGCTTCATATTTTTTTGTTTATAATGTTGTGTAATGGCAAATTTAAATATCAAGGTATTTACCTTGATAATGTGACCATAATGCAAGATTATAGCATGAATGAGATTTCATGAGAGAATAGGCTGTTGAAACAAGAGCTATCTAGGCCAACTGTTCCACAAAGAAAATGTGACCCTGTGCAATGAACACAATCATCTTGTTCTATCATTTATTTTCCATGCATTTCATTGGCCATTCTAGGTTTCTCTTTACTCCAGGTACCAATGCATTTTTGGAAAGCTCTTATTAATAGGCCATCCTCTGCTTTGTAGCTCATGAAAACATAGAGAACATTATTTCAGTACTACATTGCTTTAAAACACATAATAGTGTATGACTCTTTCTTGATATAGTCCTCTAGCTTTGCACTCATGATGCTAATATCTCTTAATTATGCTTTTACATCCATGAAGATAAGAATCCATGCTTTAGAAATTTTGTCCCTGTGGATTATGATGAAGTAGTAGTTCTTCATGAAATTTGTAATGTTTCTCCTTCCTTTCACAATCAACCAGAGCAATATTGTGACTTAATCTCTGATACATGACTATCATTTCATGATTGTGATTATATCTTATAGGAAGACTTTTCTCTACATTATACAATCTGCTCCTTCACTATAAACTATGTGTATCAATAGGAGCAAGCTTATTTCCTCCTTCGGTTGTTTATGAGACTACTCTTCAAGGCTTTCTCAATATCATAAATCATCTATAGGCTATGTTCATATTATGCCTTCATGAAATAGCACATTATTTCATTTCTTAAACCTATTATGATACTGATATTGAATACATTCCTTATGATTTTCCTTGAACAAATACATGTTACTTATGACAGTGATAAATATCCCACTATCATAAATAATGTGTACTTGCTTGAGTGAATCATAAAGAATATATTATCTTTCAATGCCTCCTTAAGGCACAATAAAGCAACATGTTAGGATCAACCCTTGTGGGAGCTACATTTTAACCCACATGCTGATATTAAATAAATCAAAACAACAACATTATTTTTTCTATACCTGCACATGAAGCAAACCAGTTAGAAAAAAAATGTGCATATGACCGATATGTTTGATATTCCTGTTGTTTTCTGAACATGATACTAATTTTTTTTGTGTACTTGAGGATCATATTGTATATTTGTAGAGGTATGTGCATGTATGGATTAAAGACCTTCCATTGCTCTAACAAAACCTTCTCTCTCAAATGTAGGCAATTAGGAGTGGTGAGGAAATGACAGTTGGATACAAGACAAGTAGAAGACATGGAATGATGCAAGGCAACTCAACTAGAACCAGTCATTCAGGCAATGGTTGGTCTTTTTCCTTTATATGTGCATTCCTTTGCAATATCTATAAGTGTATAATATTTTATTTTCCTTGCATTAAAGCAGTTAGTCTCATGGCTTGTGTGAGACCTTATACATTTACATTATTAATAAAGATTACTTTTCTTGAAAATATTTGTACAATCTTTCTTACATTGTATGCATAAGCATAAATGCAGTTCAGTAATGTAATCTTATATTTTTTTCATTTTTCTATTTTTACACACATGAATAAATATAGTAGTACTAAAATGAACCCTACTTTTTATTTTTAATTTTGAGAACTCTACCTAATTGAGCTAATAGTGAAATTGGGTAACAAAACCGATAGGTGAAATCTATCAAGCGAAAAGTCTGGTAAACAAATTCTACTTGAAGCGAAAATTGTTCTCTTAAGATGAGGGAAGATGAATCTATAGTCGAACATTTAAATTCTTTTAATTTGGTTTTGAGTTAGTTAGCCTCTATTGATGTCAAAGTAGAAGAAGAAGATAAATGTATTATGCTTCTCTATTCTTTACCTGAATCTTGGGATAATTGCATACTTTCTATCACTGCTAACATGGAAGATCCAAAGATGGGTGCTCTTATAGCAACTTTTTTGTCATAGGAAATGAGGAAAAAGACAATGGATAGTACAAGTGATGCTCTCAACGTAAGGGGAAAGCCTAAAGAAATAGGGTCTAAAGGAGATAAGAATGGGCCTAAGTACAACTCTAAGGGTAGATCTAAAACTCCTAGAAAGAAGAACAAAGTGAAGTGTTGGAACTATGGGAAAATAGGACATGTGAAGAAGGAATGTAGAAATCCAAAGAAACAAGTTGATTCCTCCACTGAGAAATCCTCAAACTCGGGTGATGAAGCTTTGATTTCTTTTCTTCAAGTTATGACTAATGAGAATTGGTTACTTGATTCAGGATGCTCATTTCATATGACTCCTCACAAGGAGTGGTTTACCACATATGAGAAATATGATGAGGGTGAAATCTACCTTAGTGATAACTTGTGATACCCGATTGTCGAAAAGGGTAAGGTTAAGTTGTATTTCAAAGATGGGAGGATTAATACCCTTCATGGTGTTTTGCATGTTCTTGGAGTAGCTAGAAATTTGATTTCAGTTTTGAAGTTGAATAATTTGGGAATATGTGTAACTTTTGATAAGCATGGTTGCAAATTGGGAAGAGGGAATTTGGCGATAACGAGAGGGACAAGGAAAGGAACCTTGTTTAAGCTGAAAGTCACTACTTTTGTAAACTTTTCATATGTAACTGATGAAAAATATGAAAACACTTGTATGTTGTGGCACCACACATTGGGTCACATATGTGAGACTGCTTTAAAGTCTATTTTGAATAAAAATTTGTTAGACGGTTTATCCTATTCTAATGAGAGTTTTGATTTTTGTGAACATTGTGTGTTTGGTAAACAAAACAGAAAATCATTTACTTCTGGCAATACAAAATCTAAAGTTAAATTAGAATTAATTCATATGGATGTGTTTGGCCCTGTGGATGTTGAATCAATTGAGAATTCTAGATATTTTGTCTCCTTTATCGATAATGTTACAAGGTTTACCTGGTTATATTTTATGTGACATAAATCTGAATTTTTCACTAAGTTTAAGGAATTTAAAGCCTTAGTCGAAAAGTAATCAGATTATAAAATTAAGGTATTAAGGTTTGATAATGGAGGGGAATATTGTTCTAAGGAATTTGATGAATTTTGTAAGCATGCAAGAATTGTTAGACATAAAACTAGTTTGTACACTCCTCAGCAGAATGGTGTGGCAAAAAAGATGAATCGAACGATCATGGAAAGAGCTAGAAGCGTGTTAAGTGGTTCACGACTAGATAGATATTTTTGGGAAGGAGCTGTAAATGTTGCCTGTTACTTGATTAATAGATCTCCTTGTAAAGCTCTTGAAACAACACCTTATGAGATGTGGACAAGTAAGAAACCTTTTGTTTTGCATTTAAGGGTATTTGGATGTGAGGCTTATGTTCATGTGCCTAAAGAAAACCGGACTAAGTTGGATCCTAAAGCTGAAAAATGCATTTTCATTGGATATTGTGATAATATTAAAGGTTATAAGCTATGGAATCCTCTAACCAAGAAAAGTATATATTCTAAAGATGTGATTTTTAGGGAGCTTAGCGTTATTTCTATACTTGAACAACCAAAGGAAAAGAATAAGGGAAAGAGTGTGCATTTTGAATGAGGAAGAAGAAGATGAGGAATCAAAAGAATTTACTGATCAAACCAAAGAACATGAGGAAGAAAATCAAGAAGATGTTGAGCAAGATCAAGAACAATGAGAGCCTCATACTCCTATTCTCAAAAGATCCACAAGACAACGAAATCCAGTCGATAGGTATAGCCCACCTAATTTCTGTTGTATATTTTATTTATTAAGTGTTGACTATGAACCTAGATCTTACAGGGAGGCTCTCTCTTCAAAGGAAAATAAGACTTGGTTGCAGGCTATACAAGAGGAGATGATGACATTGGAAAATTGTAACACCTGGGATCTTGTTGATTTTCCCAAAAGAAGAAAGCCCATAAGATGTAAATGGGTATTTAAAAAGAAATTTGGAGAAAATGGTCACTTGGAAAGATATCAGGCTAGATTAGTGGCTAAGGGCTACTCCTAAAGAGAGGGAGTTGATTTTGGTGAAATTTTCTCTTTTGTCGCTAAATTAACTTCTATTATATTCTTATTATCTATTGTTGTTGCTTGTGATTTTGAGATAGAGAAAATGGATGTTAAAACTCTTTTTTTGCATAGAGATCTTGAGGAAGAGATTTATATGCAATAGCTTGACGGTTTTGTTGTGAAGGGAAAAGAAAAATTGGTTTGCAGGTTAAAAATATCTTTGTATGGTTTAAAACAGTCACCCAAAATGTGGTATTAGAGGTTTGATGCTTTTGCATTGAAGTTGGGATTTCTTAGGAGTGAAGAGGATCATTGTGTATATATTAAGGCTATTGATGATCATATTTTAATTATTATCTTGTATGTTGATGACGTGTTGTTTATTGGTAACAGCAAAGTAATGATTAGTGAACTCAAGAAACAATTTTCTAGTGCTTTTGATATAACGGACTTGGGGGCTGCTAAATATATTTTTGGAATGGAAATCAGAAAAGATTGTGGTAAAAGAAAGCTTTGATTGAGTTAGAGTAAGTATGTTGATATCATTTTGCAGAGGTTTAATATGCATGATTGTAAGCCAATTAGTATTCAATTTCCAGTTGGTACTAAGTTGAGCTTGGATATATTTCATAATTCTGATGATGATATTGAGGATTTGTCTAAGGTTCTTTATGCTAGTGTCGTTGGTAGTTTGATGTATGCAATGGTTTGCACTAGACCAGATATAGCCCAAGCAGTGGGAGTTCTAAGCAGGTTTATGTCTAACCCGAATAAAGAGCATTGGACTTTTGTTAAGAGGGTATTTAGATATTTGTGAGGTACTTTTGGTTACTATTTGCTTTATCATGGTACTGATAATGTGGTCAAGTCATTGGACATACAAAGATTTGTTGATGCAGATTGGGTAGGTGACTTGGATAGTCAAAGGTCCACCAGTGGGTATGTGTTTACTTTGTCTGGAGGAGCAATGAGTTGGATGAGTAAAAGGTAGGCTACAGTTGCTTTATCCACCACTAAAACAAAGTATATGGATGTTACTCATGTCTCTAAGGAGGCAATTTGGTTGCAAATGTTGTGTACAAGTATTGGTTTCGATTGCAATATTGTTCAAGTTAACTATGATAGTCAAAGTGCAATTCATTTGGCTAAGAATCTGATGTATCATGCTCGAACTAAACATGTTGATATTCAATAACATTTTGTTTGTGAGTTGATTGCTAATAGTCAGATTGAGCTGAAGAAGATTGAAACATGGGAGAATATTGCAGATGTTCTTACCAAACTTGTGAGCACAGATAAATTAACTTGGTGTAGGAAGGCCATGGGCCTTATTACTTATACTTAGTTGATTCCATGATGGTGTGATTCCCCTAACTCTTGCAAAGTATTTGACAAGTGGGAGAATGATGGGAATTAAGGTGTCTCAACCTTGAAAATTCCTAAGTTGTTTATTTATTATTACTTTAGTTTTTTCGATGGATAAATATCATTTATGTTAATTAAATAATTGTGCTCCATCAAAAGGGGAGTGATTTTTCGAGTTGGCACTTTTGCCACATGTTGGTGGCTTAAAAAATAAGTTATTAGTTGTCAAAAGATGCCCACTTAGTTGTATAACATGAAAAACATATTTTTAAGGATGTTATTACGGATTTTATGACAACTGTAAGGGTTAAAAGTGAGGGGTATCATTTTAGACGTGAGAATCATTTATGACACACGTAAGAGAATCTTTGCATAGCTATTGATGGTTTATGATGCGTATAAGAGCATCTCTTATTTTCTAGGGATTCTTATAACATCTTATAAGATGTAATGTCATGTAAAGAGACCATGTTTAGCATGCAAAGGGTCTAATGGATTTTTATCATAGTATTTTTGAACTTTGTTTTGACCCATGGTAATGTTTTATGGTGGTAATTTGAACCCCTATGAGTCTATATATTGAGGGGTTGAGTTGGAAACGCTAAGATATTTTACAAGTACATAGATGTTGTCATATTTAAGAGGAGTTAGAGTGGATGTATTGTAAACATACTTGTTAATACAAACTATTCATCTCTTTTTTGGTGGAGTATTTTCCCGAAAGGGTTTCTCCATGTTAAACATTGTGTTATGCTTTTTGTTCTTTGCATTTTCATTGCTTACAGTTGTTTAAATCTCTATATGGTTTACACTACATAATTTGGTTTACAATAATCTGCTAAAACTTCCATTATTGTTGTTCACTTTTTGTTTTCTAACACTCTCTACCTCTCCTTCCTTCCCTCCCTCTCTGTCTCACCCTCCCTACCCCTCTCCCTCTCCCTCTCCCTCTCCCTCTATTTGTATCTCACCTCTCTAACTCCCTCCTCCCTCTACCTTTCCCTCCCTCACTCTACCTCTCCCTCCGTCCATTGCTCTCTCTCCCTATCTCCCTCTCTTCCTCTCTATCTCACCTCTCTTTCTCTCCCTCTCTCTCTCTCTTCCTCTCTATCTCACCTCTCTTTCTCTCCCTCTCTCTAGATTATTCATGGTTTAAGTTTGGGGCCTAAGGTTTAGGGTCTATGATGGAGGGTTTAGGGATTAAGTTAAGTTTTTTAGGTTTTAGTGTTGAATTATTAATGTTAATTTTTAGGGTTTAGTGAATAGGGTTCAGGGTTTAGGGTTTAAGGTTTAAGATTTATGATGGAGGGTTTAATGTTGAGGGTTTAGGGACTAAATTATTTTTTTTAGGTTTCAATGTAAAATTATGAATGTTAGGGTTTCGTGTTTAGGGTTTAGAGCCTAGGGTTTAGGTTATTTAGTTTAGGGTTTATGGTTTATGGTGGAGGGTTCAACATTGAAGGTTCAAGGATTAAATTTAATTTTCAAGGTTTTAGTGTTAATATTATTAATGTTAGGTTTTAGGGTTTAGGGTTTACGATTTAGGGCTCGACGTATAATGTTTAAAATTTTGGACTTAATGTTTAGGGTCTACCTACCTCTCTCTCACCTCTCTTCCTCTCTTTCACTCCCTTTGTCCCTCCCTCCCTACCTCTCTCTCTCCCTCTCTTCTCTTTGTGTCTCTTACGCCTCTCTCTCTCCTCACTACCTCTCCCTTCAACCCTCACTCTCTCTCTACCTCTCCCTCCATCACTCTCTCCCTCTCTTCCTCTCTTACCTCTCTTTTTCTCTCCCTCTCTCTAGATTATGCATAGTTTAGGGTTTATGATGGAGAAGTAGAATATTCATAAGATTTAAAATGTACCTACCACCACCAAATATACATACATGCTCATATCATCACTTAGAATAAATATTTTTGAAGTGCATTTTTTAACAACTTATTAAAATTAACGTATGTTCCCATTCATTTAAAACTAAATGATATTTTAAATATTTTTCAACAACTTCTTAAAATTAACACATGATACCCATTCATACTCATTAAATTTATTTTGTTTGGGAATAACTTTACCTTTAGAACCATTAGACGTTAATAAGTTGGATTTTGAAAAGCACAAAATTAAGATGCCGGACTACTGGATCTCTCCCCTGGTTTTTAATTTCTGACAAAGTTTGATTTTTTTCAATAGAACATTGGTCTGTTGTTTTCCTTCAAAATCAATACGTGTAACACGACGTACTGTATACATATCTACTTCCTCGCTCAGAATGAAAAATATCTATGCCCGTCACGGGACGATAGAAAACGTGGTACAGTTTTAGTGAATTGTGTATGACTTATATTGGTTGTCGAGGACGAATGGTTGGTGGGCATGTTAAATTCTTCAACTTTCGCACTGGAAGACAATTAACTGTTCCCTCCACCGACAATATCTGTCTAGTAGTCACAAGAGAGGACGCAATGCAGACGATCGGAAAAGTTCGTTTAATGTCCCCTGCGACCCGCAGATCTCTATATATGCATCTTTTTGTGCACAGACATTGCTGCGGACCAGCAAATATGGCAGCATATTCAGCCTTCAAATCTTTCAGTAGTTCATGTTTTCAGAAGAGCGCGGCTTTTCTTGCAAATTCAATATACCAAGTATTCAGAGGTTTTGTAATATGGATTGTTTCGGCGGGCTCTGTTCCAAAGCATGTTGCGATCATAATGGATGGCAATAGGAGATACGCAAACAAAAGAAATGTGAAGAAATTGAAGGGCCATGAATTTGGGTATAACAGCCTGATGCATACTCTGAGGGACTGTTATGAATTGGGGATAAAATATGTGAGTGTTTATGCTTTCAGTATTGAGAATTTCAAGCGGTCAGAAGAGGAAGTTGAGACACTCATGAATTTGATGCAGGAGAAGCTGGAGCTGCTCATTGAAAAGGAGAGCATAGTTAACAAATATGGAATTCGTGTGCAAATTATAGGAGATTTGGGCCTTTTTCCCCAGCGAGTAAGAGAAGCTGCAGACAGAGCCATGGCTTTCTCTAGAAATAATGACAAGTCCGTTCTGAATATCTGTGCTCCTTATACTGGTACACAGGAGATTGTCCAGGCTGTTGAAGGTGTTATTAAGGCAGGGGATTTAGCTGAAAACCAGATTAGTACAGACGACATAGAGCGCCATCTGTATACATCAAATTGCCCAGAGCCAGAGCTTTTGATTAGGACTTCTGGGGAGACCAGGCTTAGCAACTTTTTTATCTGGCAAACTTCCTTTACTTTGCTCTATGCTACTCCAATTCTCTGGCCTGAGTTTTCCTTCAGGCACCTCATCAGAGCTGTTTTGGAATATCAGAGAGCTTACCCATTTGTGGAGAAGCAAAAAGATCAACCGCCAATGCTTGTTCCTCATCAGCACCATGACTAACTGTATTGGTTTTAGAGTTGAATAAATTGTTTTTATAACCAGTTCTAGTAACTTATGTTACTGAAAAATTGCATTTTAAATGCATTTCTCTATTGAATAATTTTCTTTCTTTTGAAAGTTTAGCTCTCCATTATTATATTTTATGTTTACACCATTCACCTCAAATTTAAAGGATTGTATTCAGAGCAATTGTTACAGATAGGTTGTATACAAATTTTTGGTGTATTAGTAAAGAGTAGGTGTGTTGGAGTCAATGGACTGGTTGTTATTTGAGGAATCAATGTGGGACCTTAATTGTTTTAAGCTTTTGAGTTTTCTATTCGTGGGACCTGTAATTGTTATTTTAAAAATATTTGCATAGCTTTCTAAATGTAAACAGTGAGTGCAGAAACTCTCGGGCGCATGTTGTTTAATCTCTTGGCCTCTTACTAGAATCATATTCCAAATCTAAATCTTCTCTATTTTTTAATAAAATAAATTATATAGATAAAAAATCACAAAGTGATATTCAATGTAGATGATAAGGAAAGAACTTGTCAATTGAAATATTCTCTGATAGATTGATTGATTTAAATATAATAAAATAAATTAGAATATTTATAAAAAAATTATAAAAGATATTTTGAATCAAAATTTAGATACAGCTGTGAAGGAGATCCTCTCTGAACCAAAACCAGTGAAGCAAAAAGTTAACTTTTGCTTACACTCACTTCTAAAATGTCCTGGCAATTGTAAGTTGGTCTCCTCCTAGACTGGTCCACAAAGACTTACTAATAAAAACAATAGTTTTAATGACACATTTTGCTGAACCTCGCCGACTCAGAATTATCTATGCAGGTCACAGATTGCACCTTTGACCGTATTTATTAATTAATTGAAAATAAAAAATGCATTCATTTTTTATTTTCAATTAATTAATAAATACGATCAAAGGTGCAAAATGTCACCTGCATAGACATTGCCCGCCGACTCCACACTTCATATTTAAAGTGGATACTGTATCTGCCTTTCTAGATATTTTAACATTATTTTTCACCAGTATTTATCTATCACATATGCCCATATCTCTTCAAAAGCAGGGACTAAATTATATCAGTACCCTTTAAGACACAGTTGTAAGAAATCTTCCATGGCTCCATTGCCCTTTTTTTAATAAAAACTTTTTGACAATAAGCTAGGGGTTCATGTAAACAACTGGTACAGTTTTATGTCAGCTTAGTTGTACTTAACTCTTAATTTGACGTCAATAGGACTACAATAGATGGCACAAAAATGACCGCTGGAATCTTGTGATGTGTTTAATGAAATTGACCCCTCCCACAAAATCTATCTTTTAGTTTTTTTTAAGCATAAACTGTTTTTTCTATCTATTTGGACCTATAATAAGTGACTTAGCAATGTTGATAAACATCTTTGAGTAACCTACTCAGTAAGGGTCATATTCTCTTTAATCAGACTCCTAGATAGGTTGATCCAAAGTTTTATGAACAAAAATTAAAGATAACAAGCAACCTTGCAATATGTCTATTTAAGGTTTGTTGGAAGCATAAAAGTGTCTCCCTTTTTATCTAAGTAGGTCACTCAAACTCAAATCAATAATTTAAATCAAATTTTCATTTGCCAATTATTATATTATAATAGACCAAACATCATGAATTTAAAGAGAATATAAAGTAATGATTTGTGAAGTTTTATATATATTAGAAATTATCATTTTTAATATTTGTTAATAAATTAATTCTTATACTTTCTAGTATTTTTTATGAATAATGTGTTTGTGCAAAATCTAGTGTCATGACTACTTCATTTGAACATGAATAATGTGACTTGAATCAACATTTTTTCTCCAACATAAAGTTAACATGTGGAATTGTAATTACCCTCAACAAATTTTAATAACAAATTATCTACTACTCTGATCACCAAGGTCCCATAAGGATGAGGTGAGAGAATACAATAAATATTCAACACTTTCTAATTACTCAAATCCCATGAGAGCATACGATGTTGTGTGTGTGTGTTTGCGCACACACACATGTAATGATTAAAATAGTGAAGTTTCAAATGAACAACACACATAATTTTGAACATGCTTCCTCCACACAATAGATTTTTGTTTCAAATGATTAAAAATATTTGGTCCTAGTTTATTCATGCTTTTGGTATTGCAAGTCTATTGTAAAGACAAATATATTATGAAGATACCTAAGTGTTGTAATATTCAAAATGTATGTTAAAATCCTCCAAACTTGAAGTGTAAATGCAACCTCCATACTAAGCTAGCCTTTAAAATTGAAAGGATTTTTATCCTCCAAACTCCAAGAAACCAAAGATTTCATTATTGATCTCTAGAATTCAAAGGGTTTTATCTTCAAATTCAATAATGAACACAAGGCTCATTTTTTATAGAGTTTTGTTTTAAGAAGCATAGATGATCAAATATGAAGAAATGGCTTGACTTTTATAACTATTAGCGAGCCGAAAGAAAGGGGCACAAATTCCCCTACCATCCTTGCCTTAAAATTAAAAATAAATAAATAGTTTTATCATATTCTTATCTCAAAATTAGCCCCATAAAAAATGTTATTAATTGGCCAATGGATGAGCCCATCAAAGATCAAGTCTTCTTAGGTGCAAACCCCTTACACCATAAGAGAGGAGGCCCAAATTGTGACCTAAGAAACTTTGACAAAATGGATACCCATCAATCCTTGGCTCTCAATCAATTAAGTTTTAGTAGGCTTGTGCTCCCATATCGAGTAGCTAACCAATTATGTGGGTTTGATATATAACGCTCCAACAAAAAATATCTTTTACACCCATTTAAATTGTCATAAAAAAGTCATTAATATTAACTCATGAAATACCACTTTGGCATGCATGTCAATAACCCCACAATAAATATTACTAGGTGTTGTCGCTTCTAAAATAACAAGTCTATTGTAATTACAAATATTATGAAATACCCAAAATATTGTAATATTCATAATGAATGCATCCTCCAAACTTGAAATGCAAATGCAGCCTCTATATTAAACTAGTCTCAAAAATTCAAAGGCTTTTCATCTTCCAAACTCCAAGAAACCAATAGAATTTTATTCAACCAATCTCTAAAATCCAAGGGTTTTTATCCTCAAATTCAATGGTGAACACAAGGCTCATTTTTATAGAGTTTTCTTTTAAAAAGCATAGATGATCCAAAATTAAAAATGAGTTGATTTTTGTAAACATCAAAGGACCCAAAGTATGGGACACAAATTCCCATGCCATCCTTGATTTAAATAGAAAAATATTAGTTTTATCATATTCTTATCTCAAAATTAGCCTCATAAAAAATGTTGTTAATTGATTAATTTAAAATGTATGGTGAAGTTAAATGGTAATGAAAGAGCTCACCAAATATCAAGTCTTGTCAGGTGCAAACCCATTACACTATAAAAGAAGACACCCAAATTGTACTCTGAGCTACTTGGACAAAATAGATAATTCTTAATCCTTAACTCGCAATCAATCAAATTTCAACTAAGAATTGTGCTCTCATATCAAAGAACTGATTGATTATGTAGGCTTGATAGTAAGCAACAAAAAAATAAAAATCTTTTACACTAGCTTAAATTGTCATAAATAATCGATAAATATTAACTCCTTACGCATGCCAATAGCCCCACAATAAAGATTACTATAATACGTCATTAAACTTAAAGTCATGTGTTTTGACTCCATTCTCCCAGAATCCCACGCCCCCCACATTGAAAATTTTACCAATAAATAATATTAAATTATTTATATTTTCCAATTAATAAATGTGCTAAAAAAACTAATAATTTTATGGTCCCCATATTAAAAACTGTATGGTTGTGAAAAAACCGTTTAATATTCACTCCACCCATAGGTGTCTTCTTGTCGGTGGGCCCTTTAAAATAATTCCACCCACACAAATAACGTGACAGGTACGCCAAGACAAACAGTATTCGGATGGGAAAACCGTAGAAAAGTTCCCTGCTGCGCCCATAAATTTTGTTCCCTCAGATCTTTATTTGTCTCTTTTTGCAAAGAAATTGCTGTAGACCAGCAAAAATGGCAGCATTTTCAACCCATAATCTTAATTCCTGCTTTCAGGAGAGCGCTGCCTTAATTGGGAATTCTGTATATCAAATATTCAGACGTCTTGTAATATGGATTGTTTCAGCGGGATCTGTTCCTAAGCATGTTGCGATCATAATGGACGGGAATAGGAGATACGCAACGAAAAGAAATATGAAGAAATTGAAGGGCCACGAATTTGGATATAAAAGCCTGATGCATACTCTGAGGGACTGTTATGCATTGGGGATAAAATACGTGAGTGTTTATGCTTTCAGTATTGAGAACTTCAGGCGGTCAAAGGAGGAAGTTGAGGCGCTCATGGATTTGATGCAGGAGAAGCTGGAGCTGCTCATTGAAAAGGAGAGCATGGTTAACACATATGGAATTCGTGTGCAAATATTAGGAGATTTGAGCCTTTTTCCCCAGCATGTAAGAGAAGCTGCAGACAGGGCCATGACTTTCTCTAGAAATAATGACACGGCCGTTCTAAATATCTGCGCTCCTTATACTGGCACACAGGAGATTGTCCAGGCCGTTGAAAGCGTTATTAAGGCCCGGGATTTAGCTGAAAAACAGATTAGTGCAGAGGACATAGAGCGCCATCTGTATACATCGAAATGCCCAGAGCCAGAGCTTTTGATTAGGACTTCTGGGGAGACCAGGCTTAGCAACTTTCTTCTCTGGCAAACTTCCTTTTCTCTGCTCTATGCTACTCCAATCCTCTGGCCTGAGTTTTCCTTCAGGCACCTCGTCAGGGCTGTTTTGGAATATCAGAGAGCTTACCCTTTTCTACAGAAGCGAAAAGATCAACAGCTAATGCTTGTTCCCCATCAGCAACATGACTAATTGTATTGGTTTTACTGTTGAACTCAGTAAACAGTTCCAGTAATTTCTCTTATGTAAAATTGCATTGTCAACTGCATTTTTCTATTGAATAATTTTCTTCTTAAATTTGAAAGCTTCAATTCTTCTTCTTGAAAATTTAGCTCTTCCTTTTTATATTTTATGTTACGCCATTCGCAGCAAATATGAAGGATTGTATTATGAGCAATTTTACAGATAGGTTGTATATAAATGTTTGGTGCCTTCAGTGAATTGTAGGTGTATTGGAGTCACCTTACTGGCTGTTTATTTGTGGGACACTTGTGCGATTGTTTAAGCAGAAACTCTTCAAATTCTTAGTGTAACTTTCTATATGTGAACAACAGTGCATTGAATGGTGTTCTATTCTTGAGTCCCCCCTGACTAAAATCGTGTTCCAATTCTATATTTTCTATCATAGATTGGACGCATATGGTAAGGAAAGAATTTGTTTAAAAGCTTTTTAAGAAATAATTAGTTGAAAGGAAATCTGGTTAACAATCAGGTTGCCTTATTAATAGAAATCTCTCTGTAGATAGGCTGGTTTAAATTGAGTGAATAAATTAGAGTACTCCTGAAAAACTTATGTGAGAGTTTTGGAATCAAATTTTAGATCACATTCAATGAAATAACTTGAAAGTAAGAATTATAAAAGCAATCTATTAAAAATCAGATTTTAGAATTTTTCTTCAATATCAAAAAATTACCTTTGATGATAGGATCAATTTTTAATTTAAGAAAACAAAAATTGTTTAAATAATAAACCTTCTAATTGTAATAATTTAAAGTAATAATATATACACCCTCAAAACGAGATCTCCATGACAAAATCAACTAATTAGAAAGTAAACTACCGTATCCATTATAAATTTGTGCAATTGATAAAACCAGGTGTATTGATCTTTCCACTTTTCAAGAAGAATAGAAACATATGTAGAAAGTAAAGTTTAGCTTACACCTACTTCTTAAATGTCCCGGCAATAGTTAGTCAGTCTTCTCTCTCCTAGACCAAGTCCACAAGGATTTACTAATAACAAATTAGTTTTGATGACCAGTTGTTTTTGAACCTCTCACCAAATTAGGGGTATACCGATGAAATGTGGCAAAAAAATAATGTTAAAATACCTAGAAAACCAGGTACAGTGCCCACTTTAAATATATGCTGGGGTATGTGTCCAATTTACTGTGTCATATCCCAGAGCACTCGCTTGATCATCTGAGTGCTGCAGGCAGAAGCTTTAGTCAGAACTTCATGTTGCAGGCACCACTGAGTTTTTTTTAATAATACGCATAGTGGGTTTTCATTTCCATCAATACCCATCTGAAGTTCTGTTTTGAAGGCTCTTTTGTACAACATAGAAAACTTGGCAGAGGCTCTCTCCTTGTGCAATATTGTAATGTTTTTTGCTAAGTTACGAGAACCCGGTACGTGGGTATGTGAAAAATTTTTTTAGGGGTTTGGGTACGTGTGTGTGTGTATATATATATATATATATGTATTATATATACAAAAAAATAAGAGAAATATATAGAATTGTAAAACTAAATCATTTCATAGTATGATACTTGATCATTGATCAATGCCAAATGCCAAAGATAAGTATTAAATGCCAAATGATAGTTGTATTTGATTGATTTGAAAGCAAATTGGGTACAAAATGGCATCCTCATGTGCAATGCCCCAAGTGGAGTCGAGGGGCAGCGCCCCTCGTGGGGGTCCGGAGGCAACGGGGTCGAGGGGCAGCGCCCCTCACGGGGTCCGGGGGCTAGCACCAATTTAAGGCTTCTGAAACCATACAAAACTCCATGGCGCACCTCATTTTCATGATTTTTTGAGTGGCAAAAAAAATGCTAACAAAGCCCAATTTAAGACCTTCAAAACCATACATACCGCAAAAAATATGAGAGATAAAAAATGCTAACAAATGTCGTGGATTCTTCCAGGTACGCTCGGGTACATGGCTGGTACTCCTAGGTCCACGAACCATTTGGCTGGGTTCACCCTGGGTACGCACAGGGCTGGGCACGCACCCTGTGCGTACCCAGGGTGTACCCACAGGCGAACCCGTACCGGGTTCGTACCCGGACCGGGTTTGAGGCCTCTGGGTGCGAACCAGGTAACTTAGGTTTTTTGTGGAGCTACGTCTGTTTTTTCAGTCCTCAAGTTAAAGAGGGCTCTAACTTCCATTAGTAGCATTTTTTATGGAGAAATGATGATGAGTTTGAATAGTTTTGGGTACTTGGAATTAGCATTTTCCAGTAGTGGGGGACTAAACTTTTTGTTACTATAAATCATATGAATTCATGTTAGAGTAGTCCATCTGTGTAACTGGGGATCTCCTTGCTGCAGGGTTTCTGATGCATTTAGATGAGAGAAGTCAAAGGATTAAAATCTCATATTCCATAATAGATCAGGAATGAAGCCCATTCCTGGCTCTCCTTCACTTTCACTTTGTTGTTTATATTGTAGTGCCATGGAATAATATAGATACTCTGGTATCAACAAATCCATTTAATATAAAAATACAAAGGGGCAGTTAAGGTGCTGGAAGGCAAAAATGATTTGTGAGAAATGATCTCTGACCAGATTAGATAGTTTGAAAACAGCAAAAAAAAACAGAATACAGATATGTTGGGCAAGAAAGATCCAATAATGAGACTGAATGCATGAAAGCTGAAGTTGCAGATGCAAGTGGTGCTTATTGCAAAGTACTAATATTGGGATCCTCTATGACACTAAAAAGAACAAAGGAAGTCCGGAGTAAAAGCAGAGGGAAAAGTAAAAGGAAAAAGAAAATCGATTAAAGCTATTTAAATTGTCTTAATCTTGGGTATTTATTTAGTTTGATGGCTGCATGCCTTCGCTCTGCTGTGATTATGTCCACTATATATCTGGTATTTTTTGTGGCAGTTCTGTCCTGCTGTGTGTTGTAATCTGCTGTTTTAACTAGGCTTAATTTGACATACAAAAGAATTATTTGGCCCATTGTCAATGGCCATCCCCATTGTTTGTAATCATGCCTATCCTTGCGGAAGCCAGTAAAATGAAGTGCACTAAAGTTGCCTTTAATGATAGAGAAGTAGAACACATGTTAAATTTTGGGGGATCATAAAACCATTTCACAGAGAATTGCAGCCAACTGCTGACATCTAGATTTTCAAATCATGAACATGTTGACAGCTTATAAGATTTTGGGAGAGAGCATGTTTAACACTTCAATCCTTGGTACAATAGATTCAAGGGCTTCTGTCACGTGCAATTCTGAATAGCCAAGTAAGCTAGCAGTGGCAGATACTAACCAAATGTGAACGGACTTGAAAATAAAATAGCTTATAGGAGCATAATGTAGTCCAACCACAGGAGATGCAACAAATTTTAGAGTCTAGAAAGTTTAAATTTAGAAAACTGAAGTAGGATCTAACATGGAAACCAAAAAACTGCCTCAAAACTTCATGAACAAATCAACAAGGCTACCAGACTAATTACTGAAGGCCTGCTTGGCAAATGAATACAGAACAATAGCCTGATAAGCCAGCCCAAAAGCTGCCTCATTTTTGGCTAGAAAATATTACAGTACATGTATTCATGGAAAATGATCATACGGAAGGCTTTCCATTTCAAAGCTCTGCCAGAGAAAAGACCCATTGGGTGTTTTCTTAGAGAGAAGGCCTCAAAATTTATGCATGCATTCAAGGAATAACATCCGTGCACGAACTTTGTTTGTATTTGACTCAATAGTTTGATTGCTCATTTACCATAGTTCAGCCACTTTAAAGTGGTATTCCGTGCGCTAGGGGTGAT
Source organism: Sequoiadendron giganteum (assembly GCA_007115665.2). Taxonomy (NCBI): domain Eukaryota; kingdom Viridiplantae; phylum Streptophyta; class Pinopsida; order Cupressales; family Cupressaceae; genus Sequoiadendron; species Sequoiadendron giganteum. The sequence continues at coordinate 266,325,668 of CM021104.1, read as the reverse complement.
TTTGGGCTGGAAGAGGAAAGTAGTTTACTGCAGATTAGGAAAATACCAGGAAGTTCTTTATGTTAGCATCTGCAGGCCAGGAAATGTTTTTGTCATTATGATAAAAGTTAAGGTAAGGTTATGTTTATAAACTCTAAAAGTCTCAACGTAGCCAGAATGCCAAATTGGCATATGATGCCCCTCTTGTAGAAACAGGGGTACTTTCTCATTTTACCCTATAAGTTGTACACAATATTTAAGTTCAACCTCATTACCAAGGCCCATCTGATCAATCTACATAGCAGTAGAAACCCATCTTATGGTTTAAATCAGATATAACGAGAGGCATCCAGACAATTAGAGGTCACAATTCCTGCGTTTTTTCAATCATGTAGTGACCATTTCGAAGATTGTACTGTCTCACTGATATGTTTAACCTGGGTGCATCATCAGCATCAACTGACTCCTATGTTTTAATTTGGTTGTTAAAAGATGGACCTCTCGGTGCGAAGCAAGAACGCAGATGGCAATTTGAGACTGGAATCAGTTTAACAAATCCAGACTTTCCCAATTCATGAATAGATTAAAAAAACCACCATATTAAGGAACAGCTCAGGGTGAGGATAAAATCACCTACCACAAACCTAACTGGATTTATCTAGTGACAAAACATGTTATCAAGCTCGAGCCAAAACCTTACCACACATAGCCTGTCAATCGCTGCGCTCTTGTCGTGAAACATACAGAATGGTAAACCCTAGGTAGATATTGAAATAGGGATATTAGGAGCAGCACAGTCATAATCGGAGCGCTTTTGTCCTCTTTTAATGAGGTCTGCTATAACTAGTGGGAACACCATCTGCAGCTTCATAAATAATCAACTACAAGAAACCAGGTCCATTTAAATTTGATTTGAACAAAAATGAATGAGTTTTCTTCAAAACCCCAATTATCTTTGCAAACAGACAAAAAGTTGAAATTGTAATATATATAAAAATAATCTGAAAAGTTTCTTTTACAAGCTTAACTATTATCTACAAAATTCTTTACAGTTTCAAAAACTCTACATATTACATACATGTCTACCAAAGCCGCTGACAAAATTCTTTATCCTTGATGCTTTGATGGATATCCATACCGTGTTCCGAAGTTCTGCTTTTGACACGAGCTGGAAGGATGCTGGCAAACTTTGTGGAGTCTGGCGTCACACCTGCCCGATGGATTTGCCTGAAAGTTCATTCAGGAAATGGAAATACATAAATTTAAGAGAAAGAAAGAGGGGTTCGGCCTCCTCTAAGAAATAGGGCGCAGGGCCTAATGGACCGCGACACTCTATGGCGAGCAGCCCACAAAGCGCGCCGCCACAGGAACCATCGTCTTTCCTTGGAGTCAGGGTTCGGCCCTGAGAAGTGCCGCCATACCTCCTTTCATCCATCGCCCTTCCAATCTTGCTGCCCCTCTAATCTTTGCATCGCCTCCTTGCTGACCGCCATTCTTGCAACTCTTTCGTGAACCCATCATCTATTGAGTATAAATTTTGAACCGTTGAAAATTTGGAAAACCTACTGATAACATTTTTTATGAAGCCTGCGGATGACATTACTTCTACGGTCTTGCAATCTGTACCATTGCTTCTCAGCTGTCGTCTCTAAAATTTCAGCAGCTCTTAGACTTCGGCACAGGTAAAGTATCTACCTCATAAACTATTCAAACATTATCCCAACCTTATGCATTATTTCGTGCGATTTCCCAATGGTCATATAGAATTAAAACTAGCAATCGCACCTTTCGTGTGCAATGGGTACGCCGAAGATATGTGGAGATCAATATTATGAAGTTTGGTATTCTATTTGTAAGATTGAAATTGTAAACTGTGAAGTGAACTCTCATTTCATTTTAAGTAAGAAAATAATATTTGGAATTACAATTTAATTTATAAAATTAGTATAGGGTATTTTTGGAGAGTACATGAATCAGATTAATGACATAAAATTGCAAGGAAATATTTAGCATATAATGCATAAGTTTTGTAAAGAAGAATGTATTAACATATGAAGATGATCTGATTTCTATTGTTCAATATGTGAAAATAGTTGTGGTAACCATTGCATTTACAGCTTCAGCAGCTGCTGCTATACATTCAATAGTAAATAAGTTTTCCCTATTGTCCCGTCAATCCCTTGCCTTTTGATATTTGGTCTTTAAAGTACAAAAACCAGTATAATGGCACAAAATTGTGAGGAAATATTTACTCTATAATGCATAAGCTTTGTAAAGAAGAATGTAATAAGTTTAACATATGAAGGTGATCCAAACTCTACTATTCAATCTGTGAAAAGAGCTCTGGAAACCATTGCATTTATAGTTTCAGCAGCAACTGCTATACATTCGATAGTAAATAATGTTGTTAGGAAAACTATAACAAAAATAGCCTCAAGAACAAGGAAAAGAAAATAAACAAAAAAATTCAACAGTCAAATGAACATAAAATTCATTTGACAGTTCAAAATGTTCCATGTGAAGAAATAAATAAAGGATCTAACACTAGGTATTACAATAGTATTATATATTGAAACAGCCACAGATAAAAAACCACACAACCAATGCCTTCAATTACCAGATAACAACAAAATTGTAATTATGAAATAAAACACAACAAAAGTGATCTGGTTGTGTATAGATTCCCATAACATTATTCACTGAAATAATGGCAAGTGAGTTACCTTAAGATTTTGCACAAACTGTGTCGTGTTGTCAAGGATGTCAATGAAGAAAATGGGCAAAGTTTTAAATATTTCAAGCAAATGTAACTAAAAGGGATGTAGGGCCCAATCTCACGATGCATACCAGCATCTTCCTTCCCATGCTAGAATGGGAACTTTGAAACAGGGTATGGACATCCATCAAAGCATAAAGGATATAGGTCATTTTTTATTTAATACATGCAATTTTTGCAACCAAGAATATGTCTTTCTATTCAAAACAATAAGGGGGGTTGGGATCAAAATTTGTCTAGGATTGGTCTGGAGAAATATTGGCATGGTTATTTTTGTTGTACATAAACATCATATTTTTGAAGATTCTGAGTGACATTGATAGATGAGTTTGAAGGTGAAGGTTTAGATAAAGATATTTGATGATAACTATGGAGACTTTCAGTTTCTCTTTCAATGCTTATGCTAAAACTTTCAAAAATATGAAATAGGACAACCACCATTTATATCAGAGTTTGTGATTTATCTTGAGGTGCAAATAGTTTCCAATTCCCAGACTACTATAAATTGTAATTTTCCCTGAATCCTGAACCCCACATAAGTGGGAGTTGTAACTTGCCTCCCTAAACCCAAATATGCAGCTAACTATGAAAGTAATTCAAAAGTCGCAACCTGCTAATAGGATAAGCAATGGTTAAACAAAAGGTCGCCAATGCCTAAAAAAATTGTGATCTTATGGAATGTTGAGAATGGAAAAAGTAAATCCAAATTTCACACCATTTGCTAGCATCCTATTTGCCAGCGACAATGTTGGAGCTTTGGATCAAGAAGTATTTTATGCAAACACGGAGTAATAGTATTACTTATTTACAAAATTTGAGTCTTAATAGTATGAAAAGAGAAATGGGAGTTTTGTCAGGTAACGCAATTTAAGATGGAATCTAATAGGATCATTCTATTCAATTCTATTTTTGTGGACTTCTATGGGTGGTGTACTACAATCCTTCTAAATCAAAGTCCAAATGTCAATCCCTTCTGAGAATTAATTTGATTGAGGGCGTTTTCTTTATAGTTGTCTAGGAATAGTTACATTGGGCTCATGATATTTGTGCTACATGGGAAAACCCTTGTGGTAGTGACAATTATATTTTGGCATTACCATTATCAACAATAAATCCTATGGCAGATTCACCTTTTGTTTTAGATAATGAGAATTTCTTGCAAGCAATAACTCAAGAAATTGGAGTAGTAAATATGAGAGAGGTTGCCCATTCTGACCAAGGGATTCAACCTTTAAACACATACGAAGGTTCTAGTATAAGATTTTTTGAGAGAAAAGTACATATATGATATATTATATATATAATAATATATATTTAAACATATTATATTATTTATCGACTATCATTTACTTTGGTAGAAGCCGATTTATAAAGGTTGATTATAGTCGATAATGACTATGATACTGGAGGTCGATAATAGTCGATAATGACTATGATTTTAGAAGCCATATGAAAGTTGCTTATGACTGTTTTGTAAAATCGATTATCACTCAAACTATCACGCGATATAAGAAATTTGTATTGCGTTTGATGCTACTATATTGTGTTGATATTTAAGCATGGACTTGGTCGTCGCCTTTGATAAGATTAACCTTGACTTTATCAAACGTATTGAATGCCTTAGTTGACTCATCCTCAAAACAAGTCGATGGATTCTTGCTGTTACGAATTGGTAATTGACTATTTCTTTTAGCAAGGAAATCGCGCCAAACAAGAAGGAGAGACGATGGATTTGGCGCCACCTCTGGAACCAAGTTATTGTAGATGTCTATTTCTTGAGAGAATTCGAATTGAGCATATGTAGATTGAATAAGTCTTGTAATTGTTGTCAATCCTACCAGTCGACCTATAGATGTTTTTGCTGAGTATGAACTTAGGAAGTCGCCACCTTTTCGCTGAGTTTCATGTGTTGCTTTGCATGGAGCTTGCTTTCCATTAAAATTATTAAACTGTAGGCTATTTGGTTACTTGACTACTCTATAAATAGCTGAGCCATTTCATTACTAGGGACACATTATTTCCACAAAATTACACATATTTTGCATTTCCTTATTTTTGCATTATTTCCAGCCATACTTTGTTTTGCATTGTGAGTGGAAAATAGTGAGAGTTCTATTCCATTTGAGAGAAGTGAGCTATCAACTTGTGAGATAGAGCTCTTTGTGACATTCTTGAGAAGATGATTATCAAGCTTGTTGTTGTTGGAGAGGGCTGCATTGCTGTCATTTATTTGGATAAGCTATAACAGGCATGCAAATCTCTTCTTCTTTTCTATTTACTTATGAATGATGTGTCTTTCACGAATGCTTGAGTTGTCTTTTCTAGTGTGTGCATTAGAGAAATTAGAGTGTCTATGTAAAGGGAATTAGAGCTTTTATGCTATTTTCATGTTGTGCTTGCAAGTAATCCATAATAGGAGTTTGGTGTATATCATAGATATTATATACTAGGCATGATTGAACATAAGAGACACTTGTGATACACTTAGCTAAGTTATTGATTTAACTAGGAAAGCTTGTGTTTTCTCCTAGGATAGATAATCTAGTTTGGGAGGGAGCTTGTATTCTTACTTGTTAAGTAAGTTTATTCCAAGTAAATTAAAATGATGATAGGTTAATTTGGGGTGAAAAAATATCCATTAAAGGAAATACCTATGTGTAGTTTAAAATATTCTTAAGTCAAATCAACCCTGAGTAGTGTATGTGATAGATGACTCTCGGTAGGAATACTGAATGTAACTTTGACCAAAGTAGTGGGAATGTCCGAGACTCCACTTTAGATAGTGTGATTTCCGAGACTCCACTGTCAGTTCATCATGATCTAACTTATTACATGCTTGTTTGAGATTGTGGGAATACAAGTTCTAGTTATGTAGGACATAACACTATGCTCAATTGATTGTCGTTATCGGTTACTCTACCAATATCTTTGTTGAAGGGAAGGGCCATCTATCGAATGATAGATGTGCGAGGGACCGCATTAAGAATCTGTGGTTGGCGGAAAAGCACTTAAGTGATGCTTCTCCTCCATAGTAGGCGATAGAAGAACCAATATTTGAAAGGAAGGATCTTAGACCGTTTTACAACTATTTGTTCTAAAGATCTTTGAGCTATGTATGTAAATGTATGCATTCTTGTATTGATGTAACTTATGATTTATTGTAATGAAATGGAATCCATGTTGTGTTATGTAATGCATCTTTGATTGTATATTCTCAATAAAGAAAATAATTTTTTTTATTGCAATGGATTGTTACATAGTTTATTTACTCGTAAGGTGAAAAATTAGAAAATTTTAGTTCTTTGAAGTGTTAGTATGTTACAAGACGGTGCTCCCTCCTCGGAGGAATTTTTTTCAAATTCTTTCTTTACGAACCTATGATGAAGGAAAAGTATTCCGCTAGGGGTCCTTGTTGAGGAATGTAATTTTTTAAAAATATTCTGAAAAGATAAAGATAAAGACTTTCAAGAAAAGATTTGTTGTCCACTGAATGCATTTTATAAAAATTGAAGTGATATGATAACCCCCCCTTAGGATGGCGTGTTTTGAATACAAAGGCACATGACATCCTAAGGAGAGAAAAACAAGAATGAAAAAGTGATGTTGTGGCCCATGGAACATAACAAGACATAACCATGGTAATGTTGTCATGCATGTGAGGGACAACACATGAGCACCACAACATCACAAAGAAATCAAGAGAGATAGATGCAAGGAACGAAGAGACAATAAAATTATGAACAAGAGACATGGGTGATTTGATATTTCAGGGTCATATCTTCTCATAGATATAGATAAATAAGTATAATAATATATAAATGAATTATCACCAACCCCCTACTATATCATACCATGTGAAGAAGGCACATGAAGAGAAAATGAAAATAAAAAAATTGGGACAACATGGAAGGGAGGCCTAAATGCCCCCAACACTTTGCATCATCCCCAATTTTTGAAAATCAATACACAACAAAGAGAAGAATGATGTGACAAATAGAAGAAGTTTTACGACATAAAAACACTCTTGTATCCAAGCACCTACAAGGGTAATAAGGGTCATCTAGGAACATATAAGACAAGCATGGGGGAACACAATACATGTACAAACACACAATCTAATCTACAAATAAAGAAGATGCACCCCTAGTCCTCATCAACCAAGAGGTCATCGTTCTCCCAATATAGATCAATGTAGGGGGAGGGCGAAAGAGCCTACAAGGGTGGAATATTGAGGGGGGAACCTGCTGACCCTCCTACAACAAGAGCCAAGGAAGAAGGCTCCTCGAGGTCTTCTCCACTCAGTTCTTGTGGGGTGAATGCCAACGAATTTGCAAAAATCGTCGATAGGGCCAGGACCTCATCCATAGAGTTGAACATACACTTTACAAGAGTGCCATGCATTAACTCAATGGGTGATGGAGGTGGCACTCGAGATCCACTGCTAGGCTCACCAAAAGATTCAGGAATAGTGACAAACTTCAAGGACATCAGGGCTTCCTCCATCACCAAGAAAACACAAGCCAAAGTAAAACCACTCTCTGAAGAAGGCGAGCCCTTCTTCCAACCCCCATTGCTATCAGGGTCATCCTCCATCTTTTGCTTCATCGGAGGATGTGAAATCCCCACAAATGAAGTAGAGGGTGTAAAGGAAGAGGAGAAAACCATGACGGACACCACCGAGGTGTTTGGAATGTCCACGAGTTTTGAGAATGGTGGGATGTCTGGAAGGGACATCAAAAGGGGAGGCTCAACTGAAGGAGCAATGAATACCTGCACCCTCTTCAGGTGAGGATCGTTCACGCTCGTAGGGGGAGCCAAAAGTAAGATTGAGGCTGAGAGAACTGAAGCAGAGAGGATGAAAGAGGAAGACACAAAAAAATACACCAAAGCAGGAGCTACTGAATCCTCTTCCTTCTTTTGCAAGGTGGCTTGCTTAGTGGCTAGAGCCTTCCTTCGATGCTTGCACTCATGCACAAGGCAATTTTTACGACTTTGGGAGCTAGAGACTGTAGTCTGAGAAGGGATGAAAGACTCTTGTTCAACCATCAGAGTATCCATCAGAGCCATTTCCAATAGAGGGAGGGACTCTTGGACAGGAACATGAGGAAGAGGTTGAGAGGATGATGGAACGAGAGCGAGGGGAGTAGGCTCGAGCGCCTCGACGATGGGCATCCTCCCATTCAATGCCTTAGACACAGGAGCAGTAGGAGTCCACAGAGGCTGAGATATAGAAGACGCTCCATGGGGACCCTTCCCCTTACTGTAAAAAATGGGTCGAGGCATCATGAGTAAGATAGGAAATTCAAATGCAGGACGCTTGCACTTTCGCCAAGCGGGCACCATTAGACTCTCCAACAAATTCCTAGGAGTAGAATTATATGGCACCATAGTAGGGTGAGAGGAAGTGAAAGGTGGGACAATGGAAGAGGAAGAGGAAGAACCCTGAGCGGACTTCTCCTCTTCCCCTTTTTGAGCCAAGGCAGCTTCACGTTTCGCCTTCATGAAAGCTCTATGCGAAATGGCATAGGGAGAAAGAGGGTATCTAACCTTTGGCATTATGCCCCCACTCTTGTACTTCACAGATGTCTGATACAAGAGATCCATCCTAGGAGGAAGTGAACCCACAGGGGCAGGCCAGAAGTGATCCAGTGAGTAGCCCCCATGCTCAATCGTCGGTCTATAATCGGTGTCATGGACTACATGCATCGAACCCTCATGGGAAAACTTTAGGCACTTATGGAATATTGAGGGGACTACATTCATGGAAAATGGCCATGGAATGCCTAGTTTCATCCTAAATAGTTCAAACCCCAAGATGATGTCGAAGAGTTCATTCATAGTTCTAGGCCCAACTAGGATTGACACAATGATGTAACCGATGGGAGGAATGGAAAGCCCATCGTGTGTACATATAGTACTCCTAGACTCGTTGTATCCATCCTTATGTAAAAAGTTAATCAACATGATCTCCTCTATAATGAAATTCACCTGACATGTAGGGTCAACAAGAACACCCATTACAATATTCCCATTGATACGTGTAGGGATGTATAAGGGAGATGGTTCTCTGTTAGAGTTCATTAGTAAATCCTGCAAAGTGAATGTTATGGCAAAGATCCACTCACAAGTTGTAGATGGGATGGGTAGATGTAAGAAAGAAGCCATCTCTATGTACACTAAACATAACTTTCACAGGAGCCCCCAAGGGTTTCACAATTAGACGGTGACCAACTCAAGGTTTCATTCCAGAATTCTTAGGGAACCTTCCATCTACACCACTAGGGGTCGTAGGTTGGGTTGCAAGGCTAGGTGCCTCACAACACTCACACCCACAACACTCCTAGGATACAAGGAAAGGGTCTTTCAGCATTACAAAATGGAACCAAAATGGTTCACGTCGAGTTCACCAAAATGTAGAGGAGGGGGACTGACCACTCAATGACTCCAGGTCACAAAGAGCCGAGAGTTGAAGGCTGCCCTAATATACCCCAATTTGGATAAGTGTTTTATGCTAGGGATAGAGAATGAAGAGAACTCTTAGTGCTTCTACCACTCTACTAACCCGAGAGTTTTAATGGGGCTAAACGAATAGGTTTCTGAAGTTCTAATCATAATTCTGTAAACTCTCTACCAGAGGATAGCAGCATAAGAAAGGGACGATAGTGCGGCACGCTGACATCTCACAGATGTGCTAACATTCGTACAGACAAATAGTGAAAAAGTATAAATAGGGACTACCAAAAGCCTACTGACATTCTAGCAATTGAGGTTTAGAGTGATGACTAAAACGGTAAATAACAAAATGACTTAAATTACAAGAGATGATATGAAAATAATAAGAGTTAAAGGTGATATAAATAAACTCACAGAGGGTCAAGTTCTCCAGTAATCTCCACATGAACAAGTACCTACACACAATAAAGCAGGGAAAAATGTTGGGGTTGTTTCGAGGCTTGCTGCAATCAAACCCTCGTTTTGGTGTTTGCACCTCCATGAACAACCTGATAGATAAAGGAGTAGAAATGCGATAAAAAAATTATGCTGGAAAGGAAATGAATCGAACACTACAAGAAATACTATGCTACTCAAATCCAACAACAATGTAGTAGAAAGTAAACAATACCACCCTCAACCAAAGGTGCTCAAGGCCAATGAGAGAGGAATGCAAGTCTACAACCGTAGCAAAGTCGACATGACCACAACGATGCCGAGGGGAGTCTTGCAAGACACCAATTTGCAGCTTATTTGGTAGATGTGAAGAATGTTGTGATGTTGGGATGAAGCCAATAGTGCAGCAAGTAGCTCAAACATGTGAGAATTATCAAGAATCTATGCTAGAATGTCAAGAATTGTGAAGAAGATGAAGAATGAGCATTTGAAGATGAATTGGGGGTGAGAAAACCATTCAAAGGTTGGATGAAGGGTGTAGGTGCATTACGTTTCATCGCCAATGGAGAACATAACGCCTCTGCAAATTTTAGAGGAAGGAATCCTATCAGGATGACATCACGTTGTGCAAACATTTGCACGCCATGTGTGCGTCCCTGACAAAAATTCCCCCATTGATACTAAAAAAAAGTGCCAAGTGGATGGTGTATGGATGGGTGACATGGAATTACGTGGTCATATTTGATTTTTCTAAGGTGAAGGGTGTAAAAGGGGAAGTTTCAAGGGGGGTTCAAATTCACTCCTATACAATTTTATTAGATATTTGCACACCTAAGGTCGACGCTAAGACACTGGTGAGGAAGCTTTTTAAGTTTGAATTACTAGTAGGGATAAAGGAGATACTGTATGCGGCCACCTCAGGGATTGGAGTCCCTCAGCCACGAGACATACTTTTTCTTTAGAAACCTGGGGAGGTAACCAAATATTATCCTTTTTTGCTTGACCTCAAGGGGATGACTCTCATTGAGCACAACAAATTCACAACGGTCAAGGTCAATTACTTGAAAAATTCATTGCAACTGGTTTTTGTGTGGGGTTTCAACTGGGTTCTTGAGTTCCACACGTTCACTCATGGGTGAACCTACAAAATTGGTTTACAATTTGAATGAGGAAGGAAAACTTCCAAAAAATTCCCCCACTCAAAAAAAAATAGTTTTGGGGGGTTCAAATGAACCCCTTTGAATGTGGGAACCCGCGTTTTCCATTGTGGAAGGTTGGTTCACTCGAACCCTGGTTTGAGCGAACCTTTGGGGGTTCGATCGAACCCTTTAGGTTCGCTCGAACCCCCCTTTTCCCACCTTCCCACCCTCTAACACGAAAAAAACTAGATTTTGTCTCTTCGAAGCTCGGTTTGAGGATGAAAATGGAGGAGACTTCATAGACCTAACTGGAAGATGGTAGTCTTAGGAACGAGCTATCCAACGAATATAATTTTAATATGTTTTGGTTTTATTATGTATGTATTTTTTTAGTTTTATAAAATATTATTTTTCACCGAAAATCAAGCTCTCTATTCTGCACATGTGGAAAATAAGTAGATTATCAAAATAAAATTTTGAAAAATATGTTTAGGTTGGGTATTGATGTCCTTGATCCATTAAAAAAATAAAATTGAATTTCGATGTATACGTAAAAAATTTATGTTGTATACAGTCCGCCTATGTTTGAATTGTAATTGGTTTGACTTCGAAACTTGATTAAGGAAAAAATATTTAATAAAATACTATGAAACCAAATGAAAGTGCTAGATGTCATAGTTACAAATCTAAATTCGAAAAAAATAGAATTGTATCCTTCATACAAAAAAAGTTATGTTGTATACAGTGAACGTCACTCCTTAAAAATGATGTTTTAAAAAAAAAGGTAGTTTTAGAAGGAGATGGAAAAAGAAGTGCAATATGATTCCAATTTTTTTGAAAAGAATATATTTAGAATATATAGACAAAACTTCACAAATCATTAGTTTGCATCATCTTCAAATTCCTCACGGTTTAGCCACTATAGGAGCCCGAAAGTGAAGATTTAGTTAAAAAAAATCAGTTCAGTGTCCAGTTTGCCCAAAAATTATAAACCAGTATTGTGGGATCACCCTCATGCCCATGGTTTCATATGATAGCAGTGTCAATGGCAGGTTCAACTCCTATTAATAGATGGTAGGGTGATATATATGTAAAGATTGGTATGGTGATATTTGGTGATATATGGTATATGTCAATGCCATAAGCTCTACAATATAGTGTAGTCATTGTATAGTTTGGTCTCAAATGGTGTATAGTTTTGACATGTTGGCCTAGTTTTTCTTTGGTTTGTCATGTCAACAACAATGTTTTGGGGTGATCTATTGAGTTTTTTGGGTTCTGTCAGAAGGGATTCTGCAATTTTGATTACCTGCTTAGTAGAAGACAATGTAACTTTTTCTTATATTAATATAATCATTACCCTTACATATAAAAAAAAATTATAACTTAAGAAAGAATGTAAGAGCATGTAAAGATTTGATCTCTAAAAAAGTTTCTTTTTTAAGTAAGGGTTTTATTTCTTGATCTTATGCATGTTCTTATATGAGATTCCATGGATTATTATTATTTTTTTTGTTAGATTTATGCATTAGCACTAGGATTTTTTTTTATTAATACCATGAAGTTAAATATCAATCTAAATAGAAAGTAGATATAATGACCATAATATATACTAATAATTTAAAAATATATAATTACATTAATTTTAGAGAGAATGTTTTTAAAAACTGAATAGTTAAAACAATATAATTTATACAATAAGTTATATGTTTGTCCTTTGTTTCATTAGAAAAAATATAACTTAAAAAGGAATGGGAGAGCATAAAGAAATTTGATTTCTAAAAAAAAAATAGCTTTTTAAAGTAGTGATATCATCTATTGATATCAGTTTTTTTCTATATTGCTAATATTGTTGAATGGTTAGATCCTTCTTAATTGTCTTGCATCATTCTAACACATTTTGAACCATTTCAATCACATAAATCGGTTGATTGGTTTCATATAGGGAACACCTTCAATGTAATAATTATTTTAAAAAATACATGTCTAATACTGTGTGTAGGTGAATTTAATCCACTGAAATGCAAGAACTAAACTAGATGCAAAGATTAAAAACACAAACAACACCTCAAGATGAGCCTAGTTTAATTTGAACAAAACCATAAAAATAGAGTGTTTGTACCTTGTTCAAACTGTCTCCTTTGGTTGGCCCTTTTGATTGTTGATTTGTGTGCTCCTCCTTTGGCAAGATGGCATGCAAGTATGACCAAAACGAAGATAAGGATGCAAGGAATGTGATGGAGGATGTGGGTAGTTGACTAGATGCAAGATGAAAGCTCTAAAATGGATGCAACAATGGTGGTTTTTGCATGAAAATGGCTAAGTGTGCTTGAATTCTTGAGAGTGAGATTGCTTGATTGTGGATGATCAAAATGGAGACATTTCCACCACTTTTAGGGGAAATGCCTCTAAGAAAATGGAGGGTCAAGATTGAGCCATAATGGCAAAGATCAAGGGCCAAGGTGAGTTGAGAACTCACAAGCCCTCACATCTTGACATGTGCCAGATGGTGTGGAAAGGAGGAGATGAGGTGGAAGTGACATGGAGGTACTACATAGTACCTTGGGATTGGACAAGATCTCCTCATAAAGGAGGTCCTTGTCCACGTATGGATGAAAGGACATTTGAAGAATTAAAAATTCTTCAAAAATCCTTATGGGGATGGGAGAAGGAATTTTAAATTCCTTAAAATTCCTTGGATGAATAAATAAATTAAAAATTCACATGGTGAAGGGGTTTCCTTCTCCAAATGGATAAAACATTTAATGTGGTTGACTTAGGACATACATGGCATAAATGGCATGGGGATTAGGTTAGGTTAATTAGGTGATTAAGGTTGTGCAAATGTGTGATTAGGTGGGCTAATGGTAGATTAGGGACAAGTGGGAGATTATGGAGGATGTGACCCTAATGATGATTAGGGGTATGCACATCCTAATCACAGATTAATTAAATTAATCTAGATTAGAGGGAATTATGGAGGATGTGACATGAGGAGAGAAGAAAATGAATTAAAAATTGATTTAATTCATAAAAGCCAAAGTGACCAAATTAAATAAATTAGGGTATTTATTTAATTTGGAGATGAAAGGGATAAAATATTTAATTGATTTATTAAATACCTTAGAGGACATTAGAATAAGATGAAATATTAATCAAATAAAGAGTTATTTAATTAATATGGATGAAGGATGTGAGATGGAAGAATACAAGGGTGAATTTGACCATATGGGGGTGGTCAAATTCAGGTGTCTACATTTTGTCCCTCTTCAAAATATTGTTATAATAACACTATTTTGAAGAAAAATAAAACATAGACGACTCGATAGAAGAAAATGATATTAGGTGATGCCCTAGTATCGTGGGAAAATGGTAGGGTATGCCCCCTCGAGAGGGCGGATGGGGAAGAAAAAGGGGCCCTAGGTGACTTCTCGATATGAAGAAACAAAGGGCACCGCACGATAGAGCACAAAAAACCATGAAGAATGGATTTTGAATGGAGGAAAATAGACACATGAGGTGCGAATGGCAACCCTCAGAAGAAAAGGGGTGATTGAATTAATTAAAGGTTAATTAAAGGGTAAAAATTACCCTAAAATTAAAAGGCTAATTAGGGTCAAAAATGAAAATCATATAAATAGTAAATTTAAAAATTTACTATTCACCTAATTCTCATTTGCACACTTGGCAGCTGACTAGATCAGAGAGAGAGAAAAAAAGAGCGGTGAGGATGGTTGATGGATCGAGCGGTGATGAGGCATTCATAGATGACAAGCTGATCCACCGAGGTGAGGAGGCGTGGAAGTTCTACTACGAGCGCGTGGTACCCTGCCAGGTAGGCCTCAAAACCCACTTTATGATTTGGATTAAGATTTTAAGCACATTTTGAATGTTTTGGGCGGGTAGATTAGGGTATGATCGCGATACAGAAGGGTGAATTCTCCCTTCCGCTAAGGAAAATATGTCTATCCAAGGGGATCGGTGAAGAAAGGGGCGAAGTCATGCATCGCAGGGGTGGGCATGCGTGGGGGAGGGGCGATTTCGAAATTGCCTCTTCACAGAAAAGGAGATCTTGCGGTATGTAGGGGCAAGAATGTCAGTAGATAGGTGAATGCGAATTCTCCAAAACTCCCAAAAGTGATGGGCAAATACAAAATCCCCCAAAAGTGGAAAAGGCAAATGCAAATTCACCCAAAAAGGGAAACGGGCGGATGCGAATATACCCCTTATGGGAAACGAGTGAACACAAATTCACCCATCAGGGTGAAAATGACGCAGGGGCAATATTGAAATCGCCTCTAAGGACAACATAGGTGAATTCACACTTGGGTAAGAAAGGGGCGAAGTCACTTGACAAACAGGCAAACTCGTGAAAAGACAAGAAAGGGGAAAATGCACTAGCTGGATAGGCAAACGTGTTGGGAGGGGAAAATGGGTGAATTTTCCTAGCATAGGCAAATTCGCCAAACCAAGGTAGGGTTGAAAAGGAAGAAAATAAATGAAGTGTTAGGAAACTAATGAAATGGTCTGCATGGATGCAAAATTTTGAGAGGCTGAGGACACGCAAGTGACACTCAACAGTGTTAGAGGTGACAGTTCAGGTGATGAATGCCCATGATCATGGATCACTGGCACAGGCGGGATTGGTACACATGTTGGGGTATCCCAACATCAGAGGACACAGGAATTTTGACTGCTTTGATGGAGAGATGGAGCTCAGAGACATCGACCTTCCATCTCTCAATAGGGGAGATGATAGTGACATTAGAGGACATGTGGAGGATTCTATGGTTGCCCATCCGAGGGCACTTGGTTAGTTGGACTCGCAGTAGGGTAGTGGATGAGAGCCTATAGGTAGTATTTGGACCAATAGAGATGTTGATTCAGGGGTGGGAGTTGGACTTAGATGCATGTTTGGGGTTGCAGATGCCAACCCTACCATTGTACCTATGTGAGCTGATCAATTAGATTTTACTTCTAGATAGGAGTGGACGGTTCTGTAGCCTCAAGCTTATTGAGGTTGTGAGGCATATAGTGGAGAGACAGGAGGGGGAGTTTGCATGGGGGCATGTGTACTAGCCCACTTTTATAGAGATATGCACATCATCTATTACAAATGAGCCTTGAGCATTACACATGTGACATTACTACAGGTATGGGCCTGGGAGCACATCAGTGTTGCTAGAACAAACATTTTGATCATGGGAGAATGGGATGAGACACTACCCATAGCATATTGGTGGGTTATGGAGCGTGGTTGGAGGTTGCATTACCAGGATGTGGGGGATTTGGAGGGATGGAGGCAAAGGATAGACGAGTTGAGACCAGAGGACATCACCTGGAGGCTCTACCTGGCACGACACTTCCAGGGATGGAGGGATGAGGATAGGAGGTATAGGGGTTATTTTTTCTCAGTCTACTATCTGATTGGTCAAGACCCCCTTATTGTGGAGTTTCATAGACCAGACAGGTTTACCAGATAGTTCAATATAGAGTAGGATACACCCGCAGGACCACAAAGATTCTAACTATTTACACGAGAGCCAACAACACTATGGGGAGAGGGGATTACAACAAATTATGCTCGATAGATGTGGGAGGTGGCTCCATTGACATAGTATCCCTGAAGAGGAGGATTGACGGATGTAGGTACCACAACATGGTACACTGCATGGTGGGAGGATATGGGGCTAGGGAGGATGATGATAGTGCATCTGATTGTAGGAGCACTAGGATTCAGGCCAGATGACAAGAGGGAGATGGGAGTGAGGCAAAGGAGGAGGAGGAGAGGAGGTAGACAAAGTAGAAGGGGAGATGATGATGTGGAGATTGAAGAGGCTAGGGGAGAGGAGAAGACCATGGAGGTGGATGCCCCCGAGGTGCACCCATTAGCGATGGTGTCATATGTACCATCGCCACCAGAGGACCCCACGGTATTGCTGACATGAGCTCTAGCTAGGCTACACATAACAAAGCACAAATTATGAGAGTTGGAGACAGACCGAGATAGACTGCAGGGAGAGGTGGCTAGGCTGCAAAGTGAGGTGGAGAGGCTACAAATTGTGGAGAGGGATTACACAACCCTGGTAGATGAGGCCTCTAGGAGAGTACAAGAGATGGATGAGGTTAGGAGGGAGAGGGATGAGGCTTAGAGGGAGCTAGATGAGGCTTGAGAGAGAGCTGAGTATGTAGAGGAGGTTATGGGGGATGCAGGGTGTCTGATGGAGAGAGCAAAGATGGCGAAGGCATAGGTACGGGTTTTGTAGGGAGAGATGGATTCCCAGCTACAGGCACAAGTAGACCAAATGTAGCTGACATAAGAGGCATGGGAGAGGGAGAGGATATATATCAGTGGGCTGCGAGATATGTACATGATTGAGCGGGATTTGGCCAAAGAATAGGCAGCAGAGGAAGTGAATGTGAGGACAAAGGTTGGTTATTATAATGGGTGCCTATTTCAAAGAGGTGCCAAACCTTGCATGGAGAGTGTCGCCCTACATACGAGTAGTCCCACAGATGCCAGCACCATCACAGGGGGCCACCCACACATGTGGATACAACAACTAATGAGAGACACTTCCCCGAGGCAGAGGATCAGTGCGAAACTCCCCCCAGAGGATATATGCGGAGAGCAGCGGATCAGTGAGGAGAGGAGGGGAGGAGGGAGATAGAGGAGGATGAGGGACAGGATCCTGATTTTTGACAGGTGCAAAGTGTACATGTACAGTACACATAGATAGAGGCTACAAATTATTTTTCGTAGATTTAGAAATGATTCATCGAGTCATGTATTCTTTATTCTTTATTCATTATTTATTCAATAGATGTAGTCTTTGTATTATCTGATTAGCACTCGATTCTAGTACCTTTATTTGATAGATGTTCGTAGACTTGATGGATGGGCTTTAGTATGTTTTATCATGGACTTATTATGGAATTTTATGATCTTTCATTATGGACTATGATGGACTCGATAGAAACTATATTGTTTTTTGATATTTATATGTTATGCGATGGACATTGATGTGATGATGTGGGATTACTATGTGATGTGATTGATTATTATTATGTTCATGTTCATGTGATGATTATGATGATTGCATATGGTTACGGTAATTTATTTCTATGTCTATGTGGATGATATGGACTATATGCATTATGTCTAAAGATTGTGGATGCAAGATATGATGTGATATGATTGATGCTTTTATGATGTATGCTATGGACATGTTACTAACGGTGTGTGATGCAGGTGGCGATGTTATTGTGATCATTCATGTGATTAATGCATATGAAATATGATATGGGAATTGATCATGTATGGATGATGAATCATGTATGGATAATGCATTGTAATGGTTAATTATGCATGGATTAATGAAATGTAATGGATGAAAATGTATGACGTGTGTATATGGGATCATGATATGGATAAATGTAATGAAAGTAATGTAATGCAATGTACATAATGAAATGAATGAATATGTTTAGAATAACAACTCTAAACAATGGAAAATGATAATGCAACGAAATGACAATGTAATGAAATGAACTCAAGATGCTTAGAATACCAAATCAACATTAATCTAAACAACTTAAGATGATAATGAAAATGATAATGTAAATGGATAATGATAATGAAATGGAAGTAAGATGTTTAGAATAACAAATCTATATTAATCTAAAAAACTTAAGATGAAGATGATAATGATAATGCCATGAAATGATAATGCAATGGACTTAAGATGCTTAGAATAAAAAATCTATATTAATCTAAACAACTTAAGATGATAATGCAAATAGATAATGAAAATGAAATGGAATTAAGATGCTTAGAATAACAAATCTATATTAATCTAAACAACTTAAGATGAAGATGATAATGATAATGAAATAGAATGATAATACCATGAAATGATAATGTAATGGACTTAAGATGCTTACAATAACAAATCTATATTAATCTAAACAACTTAAGATGATAATGAAAATGATAATGCAAATAGATAATGATAATGAAATGGAATTAAGATGCTTAGAATAACAAATCTATATTAATCTAAACAACTTAAGATGAAGATGATAATAATAATAAAATGGAATGATAATGCCATGAAATGATAATGCAATGGACTTAAGATGCTTAGAATAAAAATCTATATTAATCTAAACAACTTAAGATGAAGATGATAATGATAATAAAATGGAATGATAATGCAATGGACTTAAGATGATTAGAATAACAAATCTATATTAATCTAAACAACTTAAGATGATAATGCAAGTGGATAATGATAATATAATGAAGTGATAATGTAATGGACTTAAGATGATTAGAATAAAAAATCTATATTAATCTAAACAACTTAAGATGAAGATTATAATGATAATGAAATGGAATGATAATGCAATGAAATGATAATGATATGAAAATGCAAGTAGATGAGCAATGATAGGTGTGGAAATGCATCGCATGACATAGCAGAATGAATGATGATGGGTGTGAGAGTGCACCTATCAAAAACCATAAGAATCTTGTCAGGAAGAATAGATGGGAGAGGAACATTTGCACAACCAAAATAACTAACCATAGGCTAGGGAAAATAATGGATGGGGGATAAATGCAATGAAATGGGAAGATAAATGAAATGTAGATCTAATGCCATTTTTCCATAAATTAAGAGCACCATTTTTTTCTATGGCATAAGACACGATAGGCCAGGGTATGAAGAACCAAGGTGGATTAGTGTCCAATACATAAAACAAACAGAACAAACAAGAAGGCTATCCCAACACCCCAAAACCATAGGGGCTTTGGTCAGGCCTAATGTTGGGATAACCACAAAAATAAAGGATGCCCCAACATAACACAAGACCACATGGATCTTGGTGGGTACTACGTGGGAAAACCAAGAAGATAGAAACATACAAAAGATCAAGATATGCCCCTAAGTCTACTTGTCAAAGCACCCCATGATATGATGGATCGTGTTGACCCTAACAAAGTATAATAGGAAGCTCAAATGATAAACAAAATGTCAAAAGGATCAAAATATCACAACAAATTCCAAACGTCCTTTTCCATATGATCAAAAGGGTGGATGGGATTGATGCTGTTTGATTTAGAAAGGATACATCATGTTAAGACCAAAGATGGTGGATAGGTTAGGTGATTGACATGACTCAAGATACTCGAAATCGATTGAGCCTCATGATACTAGTGACCTTTGTTTGTAAGCATCAACTAAATAGGGACACACTTGACAATGCAACATGACACCAAAATACACCCTATAGACCTAGGATCTCGGGGGTTGATCAAAGATTAGCCTTGCCTATGTGAAAGTGCAGAGACCTCTTAGTTCGATAAAAGGATTGACGATCGACCATGGATAAAAGCAGAAAGGGGACAATGGAGACCATCGATGGATGAAAAAGACTAGACGAACAAATGCGCCAGGGGCTGATCAAATGATTAGCCTTGCCTACGTGAAAGCGCAAGGCCAATGTAGTTTGAAAAAATGGAAAAAAGACGAGATGAGATCTAATGATGACCGACATGATGGAGGATCCTAGATGAGGACACAAGACCGATGAAATGACACAAACGTACAAATGACGAAAATATCAAGATGTGGGATAAAAAGCTTAGGATTTTGGATATCTGATCTGAATCATCCAATGCTCAATTAAAATATACCAAGCGATGGAGGGCAGGATGTCAATGGGAAGATGGGATCAATAGGATGCAAGGATAGGCTAAGCGGATAGGATGGATGGAAGCATAAAGTAACTAGGACGCAAAGTAGATAATGATTAATCCCTTTATGAATGGAACCTGTTGCCAGGTTTTCACCAAACGTACTTATCCAAGGTGCTACCAAGAGTGGTTTTCACCATAGGATGAATTATTTCTCTTTACTTTTTTAAAAATTTTTGTTTTGTGTTTTTGATGATTTTTTACTTTTATTTTTATTTTTTCTAGGTAGGATAACCCAACTGACTCAGGTATAGAACCTCTTTAGATGCATGATGTTGATAGGATCCTTTAAGGCCTCTCCTTTAGGTGTTGCAAGCCTATATGCTCCAGAATCATATTTTGTTGTGATGACATAGGGACCCAACCAGTTTGGTTCAAACTTTCCCTTCTTTTCTCTGTCTTGTTGGGTATGCTGGTTTTCTTTCAGGACCAAGTCGCCAACATTGAACTGATGAGGACATACCTTCTTATTGTAGTTCCTCCTAAGATGGTGCTGATATGCTTGAAGGTGATTATAGGCCTTGATGCATTTTTCGTCGAGGATTTCAAGTTGACTTAAGCATGCAACCCAAGCATCTTCGTCATTGATGAGGTTCTTCAGAGAGATTCAGAGTGACGGGATGTCGAATTCAATCAACAAGATTGCGTAAGCACCATATATAAGAGAGTATGGGGTGGTGGCAATGGGAGTGTGGATGGATGCATGATATGCCCAAAGGGCGGGATGGAGATGGAGGTGCCAATCTCAACTAGTATTATTGACCACCTTTTTGAGGATTTTGATCAAGGTTTTATTGGTTGCTTCTACTTGACCATTACCCTGAGGATAATAGGGGGTGGACCAACGATGTTGGATATGATAGGTCTCACAAAATAACTTCATATGCCTATTTTTGAATGGCTTTCCATTGTCGATGATGATGGTGGAAGGGATTCATGTAGAGAATATGGAAGAGGATAAATTTGGATATCTAAATACCTGTGATTTGAGTGAGTGGAATGGCTTACACCCACTTGGTAAAGTATTCAGTGGAGATGATGATGAAAGTATGGCCATAAGAGGATGGAGAGTAAATCTTTCTGATCAAGTCAAAACCCCATTGTGAAAAAGGCCATGGTGCTATGATAGGTTGTAAGTCCTGTGATGAGCATGGATTAAGTCTGCATGTTGCTGACAGGGTAGAAAATTCTTCATGAACTCACAGGAATCATGTTCCATAGTGGGCCAATAGTATCCAGCTCTAAGATTCTTCTTAGCCAAGGCCATTTCATTAGAATGGGACCCACATACACCAATATTCACATCGTTTAATGCAATATGAGATTCTGATTCATTGAGACATCAAAGGAGAGTACCATCATACCCTTAGTGATAAAGTGTATCTCCCACAATTGTGTATTAGGATGAGTGTTGGATAAAGGATTTTTATTGGTTACGAGTAAAGTCAGGTGGAAGGATGTTATAATAGAGGTAGGTATAAATGTCATGGTATCGGGGTGAATCGGGACCTACGATATCACACACCATCTCATTGTCAGGGACATCATATGTCGGGATTAGTAGTTGCTCAACAATAAATTCATAGTCCATTTGATCTTTGGGCATGTCGATAAGGGAAGCAATCGTAGCCATTGCATCTGTTTGCTTTATTCTGGACTTTGGGGATCTACTCAAATAGGATGTAGGTGAAATAGTTTTTAAAGTCATCCACCATTCGTTTATATGGTAACAACTTATCATATTTTGTCTAAAACTCATCTTTGACCTATTTGATAATGAGTTGGGAATCGCCGAAGAATCGAAGATGGGTGATGTTTCATTGGATCATGGTTATTTTGAGGCCAGTGATTAAAGCTTCATACTCAACAATATTTTTGGTGCATGGAAAGGCTAACCTGAATGACTTTGGGATATAGTCACCTCGAGGAGTGACAAAAAGAACACCTGCACCAACTCTGTTATGTGTATATGACCTATCAAAGTAGAGCATCCATGTGTCTATTTCTATGACTGTAAGGACTCCTTCATTAGGAAATTCGGCTACTAGTGGATATGCATCAACCAATGGAGCATAGACCAACTGATCTATTATCACCTGTCCCTTGATTTCCTTTCAGTCTACATACTCTATGTCAAACTCACTCAGTAACATAACCCACTTAGCCGTTCGACCAATCAAAGAAGTTCTGGATAATAGGTACTTAAGTGGGTCCACTTTTGATATTAGCTTGACGGGATGAATAAGCATGTAATGACGAAGATTTTGTGAATTGAAGACTACTACCAAACAAGCTTTTTCCATAGGAAAATAGTTGAGCTCATGGCCTACTAGCATCCAACTGATGTAATAGATAACACGTTCCTTGGAGGACTCATCATGCTATGCTAGTAATGCCCCCAATGCAACGGATGTAGTTGAGATGTATAACATAAGTGGTTTTCCTGGAATGAGAGGCATTAGAATAGGTGGGTGAGCTAGGTACTCCTTAATCTTTTCAAAGCCTTGCTGAAACTTTGAATCCCACTTGAAAGAGATGTCTTTGCGTACTAGATGAGTGAATGATTGACACTTGTTAGCAAGTTGGGCTATGAAGCGTCAGATGGATTGTAGCTTTCCTTGAAGGCTCCTTAATTTCTTGAGATTATGCGGTGGGGGAATTTCCATTATGGATTTGAACTTCATTGGATCCACTTCTATACCCCTTCTAGAGAATATGAAGCCCAATAACTTTCCAGATGTGACCCCAAACACACACTTCTTTGGATTCAGACAAGACTTGTAGTGCTCTAACTGCTCAAAGATTTTCTTCAGGATTGTAGGATGCTCTTCTCGGGTCTTGGATTTTCCCAATAAGTCATCGACATAATCTTCCATGATGATATGGATGAGGTCATGAAAGATAACAGTCATCACATGTTGATAGGTTGCCCTCACATTTTTAAGGCCAAAGGGCATGACATTATAGCAAAAGGTTCCCCAAGGGGCGGTGAAGGAAATTTTATGTTGATCTTCTGGTGCGATTCTGATTTGGTTGTAGCCTAAAAATCCATCCATAAGGGATAACATCTCATGCCTTGTTGTAAGATCTACCAACATATCAATCTTTGGAAGAGGGAAATTATCCTTTGGATAAACTTTATTGAGATCCCAAAAATATGTACAGATTCTAATATTCCCATTTAGTTTGGCAATAGGGACTATGTTGGAGATCTAGTTAGAATAGTCAATAGGTCTTATAAACCCAACCTCTAATAGTTTCTCCAATTCTTTCTAGACGAGAAAAGCCACCTGGGGATGCATTTTTCTTAACTTTTGTTTGACAGGTTTGGCATCCGGATGAACATCCAAATGGTGCACAACTAGTGCGGGATCTAATCCTGGCATGCCTAAGTAGGTCCATGCGAAGTTGATGATTCATTCCTTGAGCAAGCTGACAATAGTTGAATGTTATTCCTATGACAATGACTTGGCTACGTAAGTGACTTTAGGATCTTCTTTTGTTCCCAAATTGATCTCTTGTGTCTCTTTGATCAAGATGGAAGACCGTTCAGACAAGTGAGCTCCTGTAAGGGGAAGATGAACATCCCCATCCTCCAGCGCCTCATCGAGGTTTTCACTTTCGGATACACCCTTTGTTTTTACTTTTGATGAGTCAGGAAGTGCCTCAGAGAGGTTTTCACTAGATGACCCTTTTTTATTTTGCTTCTTTCTATTTTTGCGGTTGAGGTGTTCATCTTCCCCCAATCCCATGAGATGCACGTAAGTGTCCATTGAAGGAAATGTGTCAATAGGTGTGATACCTCGTAGGTCCCCAATCAATTAGGTTGGGGTGGCAGAGGGAAAAGCTGATAGTAAAGATAGACAAGCAATCGAATAGGGAAGGGAGATCAACGTCATCATAAGTGAGTATGATGGCCTCTTCCTCAGGTATGTCCTCAAGGAAATCATTATCTACGTTGAAATTATTCGAAGTGCTTGTGGATGTTGCAGGACCTTTTTCTTATTGTCATAGCCTAGGCCTATATGTCTTGGTCTCACAGGTGTCTCGATAGGTTGTAGTCTGCCTTGTTCCTCTATGCCAAGACCTTCCCCTTGATAATTGTATTTTTCATCCAACCTTGATGCATTGGGATAGACCTCTTGGAAATATTCTACAAGGGGAGGTGATGGCTCATGTTCTTCTCTATAGACCCATTGGCTGATGTCATCTTCCATCTGTTCTTGAAGTGTACCCAAATATTGAAATGTTGTTGAACCCATATCCTTAGAGGTGAGGGTTTTAATATTTTCTTCTTCCTTTGGTGCTGACTGAGAGAGTTGCCCATACATGCAGGGAGATGGTGGCATTGTGGCCATATTAAGTGCAGTTTGCATTTCATATTCTCCACAGCCCTTGTCAATGATCTTGACCTTGGTGATGGTGGATTCAGATGTGGTGGATGTTGTGGATGTGGTGTTGGATGATATATTGTGAGATGGATTGGAGGATGATGCCTGAGGTGCCCCCACTTTAACTCTTGGGGAATATCGGGAGTGAGGCAAAGAGGCTTTGAGAGCACAACAATATTCAAAGGGTTGATGATCAACATGAATGGTTACCTCCATCCCATTGAAAGTAAATTTCAGGCACTGATGGTAAGTGGAGGGAACAACTTGCATAGAATGAATCCATGGGTGACCAAGGAGAAGGTTATATGGAAGGTCCAGATCAAGGATGTGGCACATTGTGTACTACACAACGGGGCCAACTTGAATAGGAAGACAAATAATGCCTTCAAAATCCCTTTCTGCATTATCATAGGCTTTGATGGTGATAACCTGATTATTCAAGTTAGCTTGGGCATACCCTACTTGTTTTATGAACTTTAACATGCAGAGGTTGAGGGCAAAGCCATTATCTACTCAGACCCTTTTAACTTTATGGCAGGCTATGAGGACTTCGATGTGGAGGGGACGATTATGATTTGAATCGATTAAGGGCATATCATTTTGAATCAATCCCAATTGATATGTTGATGATAGATGTCCTACTAAGGCTTGAAATTGAGTAGGATCTATATCATTAGGAACATGGGTATCTTGGAGAGCTTTGGTGAGGATTTCTTGATGGATGGGGGAAGACTTAAGCAAATCCAAAATGGATATTTGAGCAGGAGCCTTTCCAAGATGATCAAGAATATTATATTACCAGGAGCAGATAGGAGCTTGCTAGGATGATGTGGAAGGTCTAAGAATGGATATATGGGTGCAACACATAGTAACAACACATTGCGGGTCTTTACATTTAACACAAATCATGTACATGTGTGGCTCTACTTGACTGATGCACATAACTATGCCATCATAGTTATAGGGTACATTCTTATAGCTAATATTGTTAGTGTTGTTACCTTGGTTGTTGTTATTATTAGGCCTGGGATTAGCGTTGGAAGTGATAGCACCTTGATTGTGGTTGGGGAAAGCATTTTGATATATTTGAAGTTGAGAATTGGATGATGTTGCTTGATTCACATCCACTATTATATCATTTTGATCTATAAGATCTTGGATATACATTTTAAGACCTTGACACTTGTTAGTGGAATGACCCTTGATTTTGTGGAATTCACAATACTCATTTTCCCTATACTAGGAAGGATTTGGTTTGGACTCATCAAAGGGATTCATCATAGGGTAGACAATCAGATAGCTTGCTTGAAGCAACCTATTGAAAATGACACTTAAGGGTTCTCCCAAAGGGGTAAACGAGCGTTTATTGTTCCCCTCATTATTTTGATTGGATTGCTAGGGAGGACGAGGTGCACCATGTGGCACAAATATGACGTTGGAAGCTGAGTGTTGATTAGGGACATATTGCGCTCTTTGTGAGGTGTTGGCTACTTGGACATGCTTGGTATCCAGGACATCATCATTGAAAACATTCTTATTCTTATTCCAGTAGCAAGATCTATCACATGATGACTTGTCCTTATCTGAATTAAAGATTTTGACTTGTCCCTTAGCAATGAGGGCCCTCTAGTGGTGGTGCCCTTCTCAATTACTTATGAAAGGGTGGTAACACAGTGGAGATTAATATTATGCGCCATGTCTGGATGGGCATTTGCAACGAAGATGGTCACCATGTCCTTCTCACTAAGGTGGGATTTTAGTCAACTAGCTAGGGCATGCCACCTTTGGAGGTAGCTTGCAAAGGTCTTTCCCTCACGTTATTTTTATTTCAACAGATCTAAGGTTCTATGTACTTCTCCAAGCTGAAGGAGAAGTGTGCAACAAATTTTTCTGAAAGATCTACAAAAGAAAAGATTGATCCCTTTTGAAGACCCATGAACCAGTCTAGTGCTATCCCTGTTAGACTTCTAAGGAATAAATGTAGGAGATAATTATCATTGTGCATGACTTCTTGGCAATGTGAGTAAAATTCCTACAAGTGAGTTCTTGGTTCACCCTTTCCTTTGTATTTGTAAAACTTTGGCATTTCAAAGTGCTTAGGAAAGGGAACAAGTGAGATGGAGGGATCAAATGGATAGGGAAAATTCTCCTCAAATTTAAAGGACTTTTTGTATGTGCTCGTTTGCAAGTCTTTCAACATGGCTTTAACTTATTCCCACTCCTTATTGATAGGTATTGATGAGGAGGGGCCTGCTTAATTGGACTGATTGTAGGGGGATATTGTTGATAGGATGATGATGGAGTCATAATGGTTTGATCGTGTGATGGTGGAGGTGGATATGAAGGGGTTTGTTGATATTGATTGGCATATGTGGATGGAGGATTAGTATAGGATTGTTGATAAGATGATGATGTTGTCAGAATGGTTTGATTGTGTGATGGTGGAGGTGGATATGAAGGGGTTTGATGATATTGATTGGCATATGTGGATGGAGGATTAGTATAGGATTGTTGATATGATGGTGGGGCTTGATAATATGAGGAGGAGGCACCCTGCTAATGTGATAGTGGTTACTAAGAGTAATACAGATAGGATTGGTAGTTATAGATGGGTTGCTATTGGGGAGCGTATGGAGGTTGTTGTAGAGTGGATTGTTGCTAATAGGGATATTGTTGTGATTGCTGGAGAGTAGTGTGGGATGGTCATTGCTGGGGTTGTTATATGTAAGGTGGTCGTTGCTGAGATTGGTGTGAAGTGTAGTGATAGAAATTGGGATTGGGATTGGTTGTAGTGGCTTGTGGGCGATAAGAGCTTTGAGGATGATATAGATATTGGGAAACAAGATTATCGGGGATTTGTTGAGAGGATGGTTGGGATTGTGTTGGGATTTGTAAATGTTGAGGGGGTTGCTGATAATATGGTGGTTGCTGGTGAGGAGGTTGAGATGGGATTTGAGGTTGCTGAGGAATGACCTATGAATGATGAGGAGGTGGTTGTTGATGTTGCTATAGGATTTGACTTGACTGGGGATTACCTTGTAGTTGATGCGGGGGTTGAGATGGATTACCCAAAGCTTGATGCAAGGGTGGTTGTTGAGGCTGTGATGGTATAGCAATGTGAAGTGAGGGTTGTGACAGGGTTTGTTGTTGTGGAATACTACCTTGAGGTGGTCGCTGGGGTGCAAATGGAGGTGGCAGCAAGTTAGATGCGGGTGTAGGAATAGGAGGTGGAGGTGGTCCAACCAAAGGATTATAAGCAACACCCCAATATTTCTTGGAAGTGGACCTAATTGGTTTGGTGGAAGAGGTGGTGTGGATGGTATGGAGACTGAACCTTACAGGATGTTTGTGCCTTGTGGATTGGAAGGATCCTGTGGCATACCAAGACCAAGAGGATTATTAGGATTGGGGCCCTGGGGATTGTTAGGATCAGGCGATGGACCCAGAACCAAAATTGGAACCCGAGGGGGTGGTACTTGATAAAGAACAACATTACCAAATCTAGGCTGATACCAACCCTCTTGAGGTGGACCTTGGGGGACGTATGAATTGCCAGGATCATTTTAAGAATTTTGAGGATCTTGCTACACTAGAGGTGCATGAGGTGTAATGTTGACATATTTGGATAGGTAAAATTCAGGAGGTGGTTTGATACCCTTCATGATTAAGGTGGAAAAGATCTTGTTCCCAGGCTCATCTAGAAGATGATCCGTCATCTGTAAATTGGTGGGATTACTGAGGTATTCATCAACTATAGGCTTAGGTTGATTAACCATGATTTCATCAAGAGGAGATTGAGTGTGGACCTCAGTGTTAGATTGTGATGAGCCACCATTGGTGGGTTGGTCCTGGGGGATTTGAGGATGAGCACCTTGAGGCTATTGTTGTTCCATGAGTTTCTTTTCTTGTGATCAGGTAATGGGCATTAAAATGCAAAATGACTAGGTGGCTAGGATGACACTAAGCTCTAGGATGCACTTAAGTGATGACTTAAATGATGACTAAAGGATTGATAGGATTAGATGATCAATTGATGAATTAATTGATCAGATTGAATCAACTGATTGGATTGGATGATTGATGAGATTGGATGATCGATAGGATTGGATGATTTGATTGGATTGGATGTTGAGATTAACTTTAAGCTAGGTTCAGGGGCTTAACTTGATGATAACAAGATGATCACAACACAAAATTTACCTCACGATGAGAGTAGATTGATAAGGCAGTGGAGGATTAGTAACATAGGACATATAACAATCCCAAATGAGCGTGGATGATGACGATTGGGGCTAGTTGCCTAGCCTAATTAGATAAAATCCACTAAAATGAAGTCTAAAGGATTCAGATCGAGAAAATTATGACGAGAATGCAGTCTAGGGATGTTCTAAGATGCACCTTTGTGACTAGATTGAAGATTTGATGATTTTTGAAAAATGTAGATGAACTAAAATGATGATTATGGGTAGATGGATGATGATAAAAAATTTTTGATCACGAAAATAGACTCAAAAAATGACAAGCTTTCAGTGGTTAAGAGGGTTAACTCTCAGGAATTTTGTATGGGAAGTGCATACGCCTCTGTGTCTAGCAAGTTCGCCCCTCTAGGTGACGAGTTCATCTATCTAAGGTCAACAAAATCGCCTTTGTGATCAACAAGATTGCCTCTGTGTTTGACAAAATCGCCTCTGTGTTTGAAAAAATCACCTCTTTCTAGGATTCAGATTCACCTATATCTTGAGATGTAAAAGAAACATGTAGAAAGGGTATGCAAATTTTCCTGTCTAAGGATTAGGTTCACCTATGTGGATGACAAGATCACCTTTCTATGATGCAGGATCACCTATATCTTTGGAAACCCAAAGGGAAACAGATGGATACGAGAGACAAATTTGCCTAACTAAGGATCAAGTTCACCTCTTTCTTGAGATGTACGAATGCAAACAGTATCACCTATATAAAGGTCGATGGATTCGCCTATGTATTGAATTGTACGAACATGGATGGTATGAACAAACGTGGGATCGCCCCTGTGGACAACAGGTTCGCCTATTCTAAGAACAGACGGGCAGGGATGACACAAACTTGCCTATGAGGGAAAGCGGGATCGCCTATTCCAAGGGAACGAGCGGATGCGGGGTTGCCTAATGGGGAGACCCATAGGTGAATTCACCCCTAACAAGGACAAGTTTTCCCAAAGGATGACCTGGAATGGACTCAAGATGTGGAATCACCCCTATTCAGGGTAGGATCGCCTATCCACAATGCAAATTCACCTCTGTGAGAAGAAAATTCACCACTGAGGGTAGGGGAAGACTGTGGAAAAGGACAAAAGACACAATAAATGAAAAGCAGTAGGCTGGACAAACTCAAACTGACGACAAGCATTGGTATCGCACAAGAAGACACGCTAGACAATACAATCCTAGAATTAGTGATAAGGGTTTACAAAATCAATGTAGGCCCACCACCTTGAGGGGAAACCCCAAGGTTAATACCCTGTGATACTAGGGTGGTTCTATAGATCACCCTTTCTCACGAAGGTGGATAGCTAGAGATCTGGTGGCACAGGGTCATCAACAGACGCCATGGGCTCACCTTCTCTCTCTCACTCAAGGATTATTGTAGTCCACCATGAGGATTTCTATCTCAACCCAAGGGAGTACGTGGTGAGTAACTTAGGGGTTCAATGTGCATCTGTTGCACTACACGAAGTCATGACTAAAATACGGGTCTTTATCTAGGATAAACAAGGCTATCTCGTGCATCCTTGATATACACTAGGTACGTGAGGCACAACTATGAACACTAGCCCATCACAAGTGTGGATCAGGAGCCTCAACAAGGTACTAGAAACTCAGACCAACCTTGCACGTCTTATCTAGGTATAACCCTAGCTTCGACGCTTCGCTAAACACGACATGACGTGATTAGGGTACAACTTTAGCTCTCCCCCCTTTATATACCTCATTGGTAACACATGGTTGGAATCATCCCTCGGGTGATGAAATCCCAGGCAGGTCCCACTAAAGGAAGGAAATGCTAGACGTTTCGGCTAGTCCCTAGGCTCACACGTAACACAAGGGGAGAGCTTACACACACTAACACATCTTGGGTAGATTGGACTGGACTGGAATGAGATGTGATTTATCGTCACCCAGGATCACCAAAAGGTGCAAGGGGAGTGGATGCATCAACAAATCACTCCCAAACACGACAAACAAAGTTTATTGACCCTGTAATTAAATCTACGTGTGCCTAAATTAGTATGAAAAAAAACACACAAACAATCTAATCTAGGGGTCTTCGATTGCTCGTCATGTAACACACGAATTAATAGTTTGATACTTCAGTCTTCGTCAAATGTGGGATAAGGCGCACAATATTTTTAGTGAAATCCCACAATCACAGAAAAACAAGTTAGCTGGTCAGTACCCAAAACCAAAACCAAATTATGGCTCGAAATGAAAAATTCAAGGTTCTGGAATTTACCAATTTGCCTTTGTGTGAGATGAGTTCTCCCTTTCTGTGTGGTCAATTTCGCTTGTCTGTTGAAAGAAGTAGATTCATTATTTTTGTTGTATGGAGAGGCGTATGCATTTTCACCTCTGTATCTTGTGCGAGTTCGCCTCTAGATTCAGCGAGTTCGCTTGTCGAGGCATATTTGCCTTTGTACTTGTCGATTTAGATTTTTGATTTGCAAATTTTCCCTTTATACAAAAGGGTGATATCATTTTTGCCTCTGTTGGATGTAGGTTTTCCCCCATGTTAGGTAGACTCACCCATCTGGGGACAGATTCACCCCTATGTGTCAAATCCGAACTTGCAAAACTTGAAACAACAAGCGAAATCAAATAGAACCATGATGTGGGTCCCATCGGGCATGCCATAAATGTCTGTAGGTGAATTTAATATACTAAAATGAAAGAACTAAACTATGTGAATATTAAAAACACAAACAACACCTCAAGATGAGCCTAGAGTTTAATTTGAACAAAATCATAAAATAGAGTGTTTGTACCTTGTTCAAACTGTCTCCTTTGGTTGGCCCTTTTGATTATTGATTTGTGTGCTCCTTCTTTGGCAAGATGGCATGCAAGTATGATCAAAATGAAGCTAAGGATGCAAGGAATGCGATGGAGGATGTGGGTAGTTTAGTGGATGCAAGATGAAAGCTATAGAATGGATGCAACAATGGTGGTTTTTGCATGAAAATGGCTAAGTGTGTTTGAATGCTTGAGAGTGAGATTTCTTGATTGTGGATGATAAAAATGGAGACATTTCCACCATTTTTAGGGGAACTTCCACTAAGATAATGGAGGGTCAAGATTGAGCCATGATGGCAAAGATCAAGGGCCAGGGTGAGTTGAGAACTCACAAGCCCTCACATCTTGACATGTGGCAGATGGTGTGGATAAGAGGAGATGAGGTGGATGTGACGTGGAGGTACTAAATAGTACCTTGGGATTGGACAAGATCTCCTCATAAATGAGGTCCTTGTCCACATATGGATGAAAGAACATTTGCAGAAATACAAATTCTTCAAAAATCCTTATGGGGATGGGAGAAGGAATTTTAAATTCCTTGGATGAATAAATGTGAATTAAAAATTCACATGGGGAAGGGGTTGCCTTCTCCAAATGGAGAAAGCATTTAATGTGGTTGACTTAGGACATATTCCATAAATGGAATGGGGATTATGTTAGGTTAATTAGGTGATTAAGGTTGTGCAAATGTGTGATTAGGTGGGCTAATGGAAGATTAGGGACAAACGGGAGATTATGGAGGATGTACCCTAATGATGATTAGGGGTATGCACATCCTAATCACAGTTTAATTAAATTAATCTGGATTAGAGGGAATTATGGAGGATGTGACATGAGGAGAGAGGAAAATGAATTAAAAATTAATTTAATTCATAAAAGCCAAAGTGACCAAATTAAATAAATTAGGGTATTTATTTAATTTGGAGATGAAATGGATAAAGTATTTAATTGATTTATTAAATACCTCAGAGGACATTAGAATAAGACAAAATATTAATCAAAGAAAGAGTTATTTAATTAATATGGATGAAGGATGTGGGATGGAAGAATACAAGGGTGAATTTGAACATATGGGGGTTGTCAAATTCAGGTGTCTACAAATACATTTAATTCTTTGGATTAAATTTCAATTCTATTATTGGATTGATTTACATACGCATTATCATATACCTCAATAAATAAATATGATTTAATAAATTTCAGCTTTAATAGAATTACATTGTTGACTTTATAATTATTTTGCATCCTTGAATGACATTTCTAATGTCACTAAAATCTATAAATTTAGATAATGTACAAATAAAATTTAATATTCACTTTTAACAATAATTACATTTTATAGTAGCTTTCACTAGGAAATTTGTCTCACATCAAAAAGAGTAACTTTCAAACAATTGAAACATTCTTCACCTAGTGCTTGAAAATACATTTTAACTTGTAACTAATAATTTCATTTAAAAGGCAGCAAAAATTCTGTCTTGAGCTCAATAATCTAGTCGCTCTAAAACCAATCTATCTCACATTAGAAAGAGTAACTTTCAAACAATTGAAACATTCTTCACCTCATGCTTGAATTTTTTTTTAACTCACAACTAATATTTTCATTTAAAAGGCTGCAAAAATCTTGTCTTGAGCTCAATAATCTAGTAGCTATAAACCTCAATATTTTTAGATCTACTTTTCATTTACTATGAATAGATTGAAACAATAATTGTAGGGAGATTGTTTATTTAGTTTGTCTCATTTTTTTAAAATTCTACTTTTGTAGGGTTTTGTAATACTGTTCCTACAATCTTTGTCCCTTTTCTCAACAACTCATCATTGACAACACAACACAAATTTTGCAAAATCCCAAGGTAAGTCACTTGCCATGGCCTCAATTGTTTTTTTATGGGGAATTCATATGATGTCATACCAATTTTTTAAATTTTTATTTCATTATAAAATAATTGTGTTGTTATCTAATTAAATGAAGGTGTTTGATCTATGGATTTACATGGATATAAAACAAAATAGCCATGAATCCCATAAATATAAAATTTATTGAAAATAATTATCCTTAATCTTACTAGACACGATCTAAGGAGAAGCCAAAATTTTGATATAGATAAAGGTTTGAACTTTAAAGGAATGATGTTGAAGATATATTTTTTATTTGTCCACTAGAAATATACCCTTGGCTTTGCATGTAGCATAGTCTATTGAAAGGGCTTATCATGTAAACTCCTCCAATCCTTTAAATGGATAATAGCTTCTTAAATCTTCCCCTTGGATTATTAGCAAATTAAGTACAAACACAATACAATAAACCAAAATCAAGGTGGTTAAACAAGGAGAAAGTGTCAAAAGTAGTGATCTAGAGAGAAATACAAACAACAAACACAAGCCTCCATGTTGAGAGTCTTCCTAGTGCTCTACAGCCCACCACCCTTCATCCCCAAATCCCCGTGCTCCTCTTCCACTGAGTCCTTTTTTATAATTTCTATTTGTGGTGCTTGATTTCTTCTTGTGTGTTGTTCTAGTCATAGACAAGATAATATTCTCCCCTATAAAATATTGTTCTCACCAATCTTCAATCAAATTTTTTAATTTTATTCTTGATTTTTTGTTCCTACTCTTTGACTCTGTATTCCTTAAAGGGTTTAGATTTTTAAATGTGAATAATGCAAACTCATTAAAGATAGTTGAGCAAGTTTTCCTCTCTAGTATCACATATTTATTTATAGTTTTATGGCATTGTATTGGCTCTTTTACTTTAAAGATGAAACACCATAAGGCAATGGAATGGTGTGACATAAAATGACTAAATTTTACAAGATTGGTTTGAATAAGTGACAAGTAGGTTGGTTTTCTAGTTGGGTACATCCTCTCACATGGTTGGTTACTTGGTTGGTTTTCTAGGTTGTTTGTTATTGATTTTAAGTTCATATTAACAAATATTTAGACCTGAATGGGTTTTTATTGGTTGAGTGCTCTACAAGGAAAAGTAAGAAATTGATGTTAAATAATGGTCCATTCATGATTGGGAGATTTGGTTTTTACATTAAGGATTGGACCACAAACTTTAATCCATTGAAAGAGGAAATAGCGAAGGTTCTTGTTTAGGTAAGGTTGCATAACTTACTAGCGGAATATTGGGATAGGGAATCTCTAAAGTGCATTGGATAAAAACTTGTGACTTTTATCTAGGTGGATGAATTAATCACAAAGAGATATTTCAACAACTATATAATAATTTACATAAGTTTGAAGCCCTTCCCACCTCTCCCAATCAAAATAGACATAAGGACATAAGAAGGGGTTTGGAGGAAAAAAGTTGAAGTAGAAGAGATGGTGGTATTTTTTAAGAAGTGTAGACATCAAGGACATTTAGAGGAGGAATGCTAGATTGTTGCTAACTTAGAGCCAGGAGAGAATGGTGAGATAGATAAAGGAGGGGAGAAAGAAAACATAAGGAATATAAGGGGGAAGGAAAGGGGATCTATTAGCTCCCAAGATCATGTAAAGACAATGGTAAATAAAGAATCAATTCTGGTAGTAGAGCAGAGATTGGTCCAAGAGGAGATGCCAAGAAACATAAATAATAACAATCCAAATTATGCAAGCAATGAAAATAGAGAGGAGAAGAGAAAGGAATGAGAGTATGGAATTGTTGCTTTAATTTTGAAGAAGGGAAAGCTTGAAGAAGTTCATACTCCTAGGACAAAAGGTGGGGAAATAAAAATTCTTCATATAATGTCACTGCAACCATTAGATGTGAACACTCTCATAGGATTTGAGGGACAAGAAAATAAAGTAAATACCCCCCAAGGGATGACAAAGAAGGGGGAAGCTTGGATTCATCAGAAAATAAAGATAGTGTTTTTGAGAATGATGAAGAAGAGAACATTAAGCCAAAGCAGGTTGTCGAGTAAGATGAAATTAGGAGAGAAGAGGTAGAGAGCTCAAAAATATAATAAGGAAAAACTGGAATTAGTAGGAAGCGCTAAGGGTTAGATGAAATTGAGATCACCATGAAAACCTTAACATGGAATTCCCTAACAAGTGACACTTGATCAAGAAGAAAATTGATCAAGTTTGACTTGATTTAATTCTATTGCAAGAGACAAAGTTGGATAAGATAAAGGAGGAAAAATTGATGATGAAATGGAGATAATGGGAAGGATTGCTTGTTGAGGCAAAATGATCTTTTGAGGGTCTACGAATAGTGTAGAACCCAAACCAGCTAAGTGTTGATGGTATGATGCATAATCAAAATTGGTAGGTGGTAAAGGTTAGAAGATTAATAGTGAAAGAGCCATTTTTATAAAAATATTTATTAGCTGATGAGAACATAAAGGAAAAAGGAGACCTAGAGACATATTTCAGAGGTGTTGCAAAACATGGACAATATGAAAATAGTTATGGAGGGAGATTTTAATGCTACTTTGGATGGCTTAAAAAAGAGTGGATGGATCATGCACTTAACACAACTATAATTAGATTTCCAAAATTTTGTTTTAGACAATCACTTGCAAGAAATAGCACCAAAAAATGGAAAATATACCTAGATGAATAGGAGTAGTGGTTTCACAGGAATTGAAAAAAGTTGGATAGAGTTCTATTGGTGAGAAATTGGGAGGAGCTTCCAAGCACCTTTGAAATATCTATTCTTCCTCTAACAGGGTCATACCATTATCCCTTATTGTTAAATATCATTCCAGATAGGGTACCAAATAGATGCCCATTTAAATTTAAAAATATGTGGCTGAGAGATAAGAATATCAAAGGAGAGATGGTTGAGTGGTGGAGAGACACCCCAAAGGTGGCGACCCAAAAAAAATCAATTTTTTTTTAAAAATAGTTTATAAAGTCACAATTGAAAGAATAGAAATTGACATATTTTAAAAATATTTTTGAGGAGAAAAACAAAATAGAAGACGAACTAATAGTTGCATGATAAAATTATTAAGGATGGAATGGGTGAGGCATAATTTGCTAAGGAAAGATCCTTGAGTGAGGATTATTTGGAAATCTTGGATAGAGAAGAAATTTTTTGGCGTCAGAAATCCTTGAAGTGTTCGCTTAGGGAAGGAGATTGGAATACATGGTTCTTCCACAATTCAACAAAGTTAAAATAATAGGAACAATATTTTTGAAATTAAGAAAAAGAATGGAATTATGCTGCAAATTACAGATGAGATAAATAGAGAAGCAGCGAGGTATTTTAAATATTTTCTAAATGAAAGAAATAAAGTGATGGAATGGTGAGAGAAGATATACTTCAGAATATTCCCAATCTTATCAGTCAAGAACAAAATGATAAATTAAGGTGTCTGATTATGGTGGAGGAAGTAAAGAAGGAATTTTTTTAGTTGGGTTCAAATAAGGCACTTGGGCCAGATGGTTTTCCAATAAGTTTCTATCATGCCTTTTGGGAGATTATCCAGGTAGACTTAGTGAAGGTAGTTGAAGAACTAGGAAAAAAAGCAACCATATTGAAGGACATAAATTTTTTGTTCATATCCCTAGTTCCAAAGAAGAGTGAAGTAGTATCATTTGAAGACTTCAAACCAATCTCATTTTGCAATACTATTCATAAAATAATAGAAAAGTTAATGACTAATAGAATGAATGAGATTCTCCCAATAATTATTTTAGAAGAGAAAAGTGGCTTTGTGTTGGAAAGGTCGATTGTTGAAGGAATAGTAGTGGCTCATGAGGCAATTATACTATCAGAAAGGCTACAGTAGATAGAATTATTATGAAATTGGATATAAAGAAAGATTATGATCAAGTTGATAGACACTTTTTGTTGGAGGTGATGAAAAAGTTTTAGTTTTACAATAAATGGGTGGATTGGGTGAAGAGATACATTATGAGACCAAGATTTTTTGTATTGGTAAATGGCAATGCACAAGGTTTTTTTCAAACATTTAGAGGCATTTGACAAGGGGAAATTTTATCTTCCTTTCTCTTCTTGATCATGGCATGGCTCTAGGTCGAGAATCATACATAAGGCCAAAAGTAATGGAAGTTGGAAGGAGGTTAAAATTGCACTAGACATGGAGGCAACATCACATCAACAATTCACTAATAATATGATGTTGTTTGGAGAGGAAACAAGAATGGAATCTCTAACCATTAAATTTACCCTTGATAATTAGTGCTCTATGTCAGGTTGGAAAATAAATTTGAATAAATAAGACATCTTCTTCTTTAATACATACGTGAGAAAGCAACAAGATATCTCTATGATTTTGGGAATAAAGATGGGTAAGCTTCAAGGGATATTTTTGGGCCTTCCATTATTTGCTAAGGAAAATAAAACTAATGTATGGAACAACATAGTTGGCAGTTGCAATGCAGAACTAGAAGGGTGGAAAGGTAAATGGTTAACATTTGCAAGTAGAATGGTGATGCTCAAAATAATAATTTCAACCATTCTAGTTTATTTGATGTCTTGTATGAGAACTCCTCAAAAGATAAGGATCAAGTAGAACAAAAAAATGAGGAAATTATTTTGGAATGGAAGTAATGAGCAAAATAAAATTCCTTTGATAGCATGGGATAAAATTTGCTTCCCAAAGAAAGCTAGAGGGGGTCAGGCTCAAACATTGGTCAATAATGAATGAAGTGTTGCGAGCAAAGTTAGTTTGGAGTATGTATAGTAGGGAAAAACAAAAATGGGCTAAAGTCTTGCAAAAAAAATACTTAGACCCCCAGATAAACACAAGGATTTTGACAATACAGAACCTCCCTTCAGGATCCGCTATTTTGAATTTTATGATGTCCTAAAAAATTTTAGTTACTTAACACATTACTTGCGATATTGAGAACAAGCAAAGTGCTTCCTTTTGGTGTGATTCATGGGATGGGCATGAGGTCTTGAATAAAAATAGAGACTTGTACCAAGTTAGATAAATTATTAAAAGGGTTTGGGAGGAGAAAATGAGTGATTATGTGAAGAGGAGAGAGGAAGATGGAAGGGTAGATTGGTAGTGGAATTCATTTATGGGTTTGGGGTTAAATGAGGAGCAAAGATTGGCTATAACCAAAATCTTCAAAGAAAATAGGATTTGGGTGGCAAGAGGAGAAGATGAATTTAGATGGTGTGCATCGAAATTTGGGACATATAATATCGTAATAGGTTAAAAGAGGAGGCAATCAAAAAGGAAGATTGGATGTTGCAACTTTGTTGGAGTAAGAATTATCTTCCCAAGGTGGGAGTATTCACCTGGGTGGCTATTTAATGCATAATTTTAATAGGGGATAGATTACAAAAGATTGGATTTAAGGGTCCATATAGGTGCCCCCTCTATAAGGTAGAGGAGGAAAAAGTAGATCATCTTCTTTTACATTGTGATTGTGCTTTGAGATGTTGGAAGTTTGTAATGGAAGGTTTGAATTAGAGTGCTCCAAGTTCGGCAAGTTTGATTGATATGTTTAGGGGTTGGCCAATGCTAAAGAGGAAAACTACGTTTTCAAGTATATGTAGGGCAAGTCCGTCGATAATTATTTGGGAGATTTGGAAGGAGAGGAGTATTTTCCAAGGGAAAGAGTTGAGGTTAGAAATGTTGATCAATAGAATAGAATTGACTATCATAGAAGTGGTGAACATTGCAACATGAAAACAAAGTTTAAAAAATAGTCTTTTTACTCCGTGAGATGAAGATGGTATGGTTTGCAAGTTCCCCCTCGTCAATGGGGTCAATAGGGTTCATCAGCTGAAGGCTGTGAGAAAATAGGTGAAATAGACACCTCTAGAGGAAGGGTGGGTGAAAGTGAATTTTGATGGAGCTTTTGGTGCGAGTTGTGTGGTTAGAGATTAGGAAGGGAAACTTTTAGTGATTGAATAAAAAAAACTATCGAATGGCACCAACAATGAGGCAAAATTTCAGGTAGCATGGCTCACTGTAAGAACAGGAAGGAGATTGTGTTATAAACAAATTCATTTGGAAGGTGACTCCCAAATTATTTTGAATGCGATTAGATGGAGACAGACACCAAATTGGAAATTAAATAAATTCTTGGAACCAATATGGCAACTGTTGGACAAATGTGAATATTACTGCATTTCTCATATCTATTAGGAAGGCAATTCCATTGCCGATCAATTGGCAAGTTGGGCAGTTGATAAACGGGAGGAGAGCGATAGTGTAGAAGTGTGTGATGTTTGGCACGCGTTCAATTGGAGGGACGAAGAGACATTAGGATGA
Source organism: Sequoiadendron giganteum (assembly GCA_007115665.2). Lineage (NCBI taxonomy): Eukaryota > Viridiplantae > Streptophyta > Pinopsida > Cupressales > Cupressaceae > Sequoiadendron > Sequoiadendron giganteum. The sequence goes on along the minus strand of CM021104.1, from coordinate 266,285,491 downwards.
CTTATTTAAATGGCATTAATGCCAAACGAATGATAGTTTGAGTGGACAGGCAAGAGCAACCAGAATTGTAAACAGTGGTGGTCGATGCGTGTGAAATGCCAACGAAAGAATTTAAATTGTAAACTGAGAGTTGGAAGTAATAAAAAATGGAAGCGTCATTTGGCTTGAGGTTGAAGGAGAGGAAAGTCGCATTTAGGGGGAGTATTACTGATGGGAGGCTTCAAGTGTCGCTAACCAATGATGCTCCAAGCCATTAAAATGGTTATGAGCGAGGAGTATCTGAGTTTGGATTATAAATATAGAACCAACTCGAATATTGCCTATTTCTGGCATAGCTCCTGGAGCTTTAGACCAAAAAAGAGGCCAAAAGGATCATGGATGGGTGTGTTTGGTCTAAATGCAGGGGAGATATGAAGCTTTTTATCTACATGGTGGAGCTGGGTGGTGGTTTCAGGGAGCAAGGTGAGTGTTAGCTGAGAATATATTGCCGCTTCAACAGTCCTCTATAACCATTTATGATTTGGAGCACAACGATGGATGCAGATTTCTAGAGGGGTCAAGCGATGACATGGGTGGGTTTCATTAAAGATCTACTGGAGGAGCTCGAGAAAGTGGAGTTGTAGAGCGATGTAGGTGGAATGCCATAACCAACGTTGGAAGCACCTAGTCTCAAAACCAGGGTGTGTTAGCTGCACAGTCAGGTGGGAAATGGGTTTTTTGTATGCATATAGTTTTAGTGTGGGTTGGGCGTTGGTAAGATGTAAATTTTTTTACTGTTTTGAGATAGAATGTGGGCTTTCATGGTGCCCGGTGCACACAATGTTATAGAAACAAATACATTTGGAACTCCTTTTCAAAAATACTTTTATCTTCCACTTTTCTATATATTCAAATCTTTTTTAAATTACCTTAAAAGTCAAAAACTCTTAGTTTGCTATACCATATGCATGTTTCCTTTTTTCTATTTTTTCCCTACAAAATAAAAAAACTCTTTGTTTGCTATGCCATATACGTGCAACAAAGTCACGGAGATAAAGAAAAATGAAGACTCAAATGGGTATGAAATAAAATGAATAATGAATAGTCATAACAAGTGAGGGAGATAATTTTTCTTATATGAAACTCTAATTCAAGTGGAAGAGATTTTAATAGTAAAGGTGATTCTAATTCATATAGAAAGAAATGAGAAGTGAATTGACTCCCCAGAGATTTCTAGAATTCTATTATTAATCATTCATTCAAAATCAAACACGAGTCGCACATTGATATACGGCTCAAAAGATCCTTACATGCGAAGTTTCCCGATGCCTATCTAATACACACAATTGTCTGGCACTGGTTTTACCACCTTGCTTTTTCATACCTACACGATAATATGGCTATCAAATCGTCCTATATCTTCAATTTTGATGACGAAATGCATTAAAAGCACTTACAACAGATAAGTAGAAAGAGCGACATCTATGGTGGTAAGGGATTGATTTGTATGTTAAAAAGTAGTGTGATTGGAGAACCGTGATTTTTCTTAATAATGTCTTCCAAAGCTGAAAACGACGTTGCACGGAGCTTGGAACACATTTTTTTTTTTATATTAAACGATTAGATAACCCACGCTTAATTTTTCATCACAAAAGAATTTGTGGTACGTAGTCAAAAGACCCATAAAATCTATATATATATCCAAAACGTCCATTATGATCAGGGAATGGAGGCTATAACCAAAGATGGCAACATTCAGAGGCTTCCAATACTTCAATAGTTCTTATTTGCAGGAGAGCTTTGCATTTCTTGCAAGTTCCACACGCGAGATATTCAGGAGATTTTTGTTATGGAGTGTTTCAGCTGGGCCTGTTCCAAAGCATGTGGCGATCATAATGGATGGCAATAGGAGATACGCAAGCAATAGGAATATGCAGAAATGGAGGGGACATGAATATGGGTATAATAATCTGATGCATACTCTGAGGGACTGTTATGAACTGGGGGTAAAATGTGTGAGTGTTTATGCTTTCAGTATTGAGAATTTCAGGCGCTCAAAGGAGGAAGTTGACACTCTCATGAATTTGATGAAGGAGAAGCTTGACTTGCTTATTGAGAAGGAGAGCATGGTTAACAAGTATGGAATTCGTGTGCAAATTATAGGAGATGTGGGTCTTTTTCCCCAGCATGTAAGAGAATCTGCAGAAAGAGCCATGGCTTTCTCTAAAAATAATGATAAGGCAATTCTGAATATCTGTGCTCCTTATACTGGCACACAGGAGATTGCCAAGGCTGTTGAGGGCGTTATGAAGGCAGGGGATTTGGCTGAAAAGCAGATTAGTACAGAGGACATAGAACGCCATTTGTATACATCGAATTGCCCAGAGCCAGAGCTTTTGATTAGGACTTCTGGGGAGACCAGGCTTAGCAACTTTCTTCTCTGGCAGACTTCCTTTTCTTTGCTCTATGCTACTCCTATTCTCTGGCCTGAGTTCTCCTCCAAGCACCTTGTCAGGGCTGTTCTGGAATATCAGAAAGTTTACCCTTTTCTTCAGGAGAAGAAGAATGGAGATGAAAAAGAAAAGCTGCTTATTCATCAGCACTATGACTAAGGGAACAGTTGTACTGTGAAAATTGGTAGCTATCTGTGTTTACTGTGGGAGATTGTGCATGCAATTATCTGTATCTGTAATTTATAGACTAATATGTTCTAAGGAAGAATGTTCTTGTTCAAAAACTTTGTGTGATTGTCTGTTTCACTTCTGCATGAAATGTTTTCGTTTCATGTAAATGATGGAGCTTTTCCTGTCTTATTTTACCCACCCTGCAAATATTGTAGAATTTCTGCACTGTAACTATCAGTCAGGATTAGTATTATGATTTAGTTTTTTAGTGATTTGTTTTTGGATTTAATTGTGTTGTAGATTTTTAATTATGGATATTTTTATCAGGTTGTTGATCTATCATTAGAATTAAAAAAAAAATGGATCAAACAATTTGATCAGAAACGTTGATAATTACAAATCTACTAACATAATTTAATCCAAAAACAAATCAACCAAAAAAACCTTAGTTTTAGTCCAGTCTGAACACAGTCGTGCATGGAGAATCACTCATGATGGAAAACATCTCTTAATCTCATATTGATAAAATTTGAAGGGTGTATTTGTGATCACAGATCACCATCGTTTCCAAGAGAGGGCATTTTCTTGAGTAAGAAGTGAAGGATCTATGAGAAAATTCTAGAATTTTAGAAAGAAAACTTTTTGATTGTAGAAATTTTGTCCCATTCAAATAGAAATATATTATCCTTCTTCCAGAAAGAGATAGTTTATGGTATGAGATCCATGAATAATTTTAATAATTTTTGTAAGGTTGAAAGCCATGCAAACTAAGAGTTATAACATGTAATTTAGTAAAGAGTTCGAATTTTAAAATTTTGTGGAGGAGTGTTTATTTAAATCTTAACATGGCCCACCTAATCTAATGATAATCAGGAGTGTTTATTTAAATCTTCGAATGGTCCACTAAATCTAATGACAATGCGCCTTATTTTGATGCTCATGTTAAGAACAATTAAGAGGATAGTATGATGTTCATGTGGGTAATAATGATTTTAGAAATTAATTGGTTAGTTGGGTTAAACTAGTTAATATGTTTCACACGCTTACCACTAGATCATATGATGTAGAAGTCTTACAAGTTATAAGGGTTAAGATTATTTTATTGATATTATTGTTTTATGTAAGGTGAAAGTAAATAGACGTGTCATTTATTTGGGCATGATGTTATTTTGATGTATTTGGTTGAATCATTTATTTCCGTATCATGTGACATTTCTATGGTTTAAGATTACTTTATTGACATTTTTGTTTAATGCAAGGTGAAAGCAAAGAGATGTGCCATTTATTTGGGCATGATGTTATTTTGATGTGTTTGATCGACCACCTAATTTTGTACAATGTGACATTTCTATGACCTAAGTGTGTTGAATAGTCAAATATGATTTGTCGAAATTAAATATGACTAAATTTATAAATAATATATAATTATATGACATTTCTATGGCCTAAGTGTGTTCAATAGTTGATATGTTCCACATGCTTATCATTGGATCATATCATTTGGAAGTCTTACAAGCTATAGGGGTTAAGATTTCTTTATTGACATTTTTGTTTGGAGCAAGGTGAAAGCAAAGAGATGTGTCATTTAGTTAGAAATGATGTTATTTTGATGTTTTTGACCGAACCACCTACTTTTGTGTCATGTGACATTTCTATGGTTTAAGTGTGTTCAATAGTCAAATATGATTTGTCGAGATCAAATATAACTAAATTTCTAGTGGAAATCATCATTTTCATCTATAAAATTTAGTGATTTGGCTTAAATGAATGAATTCAAAAGACTACAACCTAAGCATCTACAAATATTAGATATTTTTCAATGATAATAATTTTTTAAAATTTTGTAGAAAATACTTATTTTAAAAAAAAATTTAAGAAAAAATAATTAAATTTTAATTTTTTAGACTATATAAAAAAGGTCATTTTATTTTTAAATTTAGATTAAAAGATCATTAAATTTTATTTTAAAAGTTTATGAAAATATTAAAAAACTTATATTTAATTTTTATACATATAAACATAATTAAACTTCAAATTTTTAAGAAATTTATTTAAAAAAAGAAAAAATTATGAAAAAATATTAATTTTAGGAAAAACACACTCATATAAAACATGCACAAATTATCAAGTCCAAAAAGCTAAAGCACAAAAAAATATTACTTAGCTTTATATCACCCAATAAAAATATCATATGAAAAATATTTTTTTAGAACAAAATTCTTATATAAAATTTTATAGCCATTTTCTAAAAATAAAATAATTTTCATAAAATTAATATACAATTTGATATATTAAAATAGATAAAAAATGAAATCTTGTATCAAAACTTATATTAATTTATAATAGAAATACACATTAGAATTTAATTTTATATAAAATTTATGAATTTTATATAAATTAATTAAATTGGTAACCATAAAATTAATATAAAAATTTATCTAAAATTTATATTTACGCCGAAGGCATGTCCTTACGCCGAGCTTTTGAAGCTCACTTTGCCCGTCAACGGTTCACAACGCCCGAGAGACCCTGCAAGGGGGTTAAACCAATCTCAGCCGTGCATCATTTTTCGTCACTTTTTCGGCTGTTTTTTCGCTGTTGTTTACTTTTTTCCCCGCCGCTATTGGTTTCCACTCCGATTTTGATGTAGGTACTTCTTATTAAGGCATGGCTGGATACAGACAAACACACAACCCTAAAAAAAATAAAAAATAAAATCGCGAACTGAATCAACACTAAGTTGGGTTTTTATTAAGCTTCTTTTTGATTAGATCCTCACCACTCTCAGAAATTGGAGGCCAAGATTTTGAATTGAAACAAAGTGGCCTCGTAGAACAGCATAAAAAACTTCCTGTTGCTTTTCTGAAAAATATTAAAGTAAAAAGAATATCAAACATGAATTGGCATATATCCATACATACAATATTCAATAAAAAAAAGCTACTTTGAGATAACGAAATACAGTTGCATCCCTTAATTATGCATCTCACCTGCCCAAAAAGGTAGAATATCACTAAGTAATATATATAGAATAGCTCCAACAGTCCACACATTTTCTTGCAGACCATATTGCTTACATAAAACTTCCCTCTAAGAGGCAGACAAAGATCAATGCATTGATTAGGAATTTGAGACAATGATTGAGTCCATGGGATGGATTCAGTCAAGAGTACGTAACACAAGCTTGTCATACAAGGGGACAATGGAAATTTCCAGGACGAGCCTGAAATGAATTGTATTTCTTGCCTCACCAGATGTTTAAGAGCTATTCCCATGACCTACTTGCTGAATGCCCTTCTCTTGACATTCACCCTGACAATGTCCTTGCTCTGCCTTACTCTTCGTGTACCATAGGTCTCCCCAAGGGCTTAGAGCTGACAGATTGAAATGCGGAGAAGAATATAATCAGACAGCGCAGAACAAGAAATCTCGTAGCAAAACAATTCTTCAGAACATGAAGACTCCCGCCACCCACCTTCTGTAATTCTACCCAAAAATAATTATGGCATTAATGTTGTCGAGGCAAGGAAAAAGGCACGAGTTGACAATAAAATTTCAGGCATGGTCCACTTCAAGAAAGTGAAGCCAACTCCTTGTTTGCGTAAATATGGCTGCAAAATTCCACGAGCCTCCAACCTAGTCAAAGGGAACACCGAATCTTGCAACGATGGCATTTTATACAGTCGAAGTAATATAGCAAAGAAAGGAATATGCATCGATAAGCCAGTGATCGAGAATATGTAGGAAGTTCATGTGACCATTCACAGTGTATATACTGCGTTAAAGTGTTTCATTTTTCATATCAACCAAAGACTAAGAACAAATGTTGTCACAAAGCGATGAGGACCTTTGAAGACCTACAAATACTTTTAAAAACCAGAATGCCACCATGCATATACTGCCCGCGTAGTCTAGAATGGTGACCCAAAAGAAATCCGCCAACAGGAAAATGCGGAAACATGGAGCATGGGGGGATGAGGATGGTCCTAGACCATGGCGGAAGGAGCCTGAATCCCTGCTAAAGGACTCGGCGCACAATGATGCAAAATTTGCAATGAATAGCCAATTTACCCATTACATCCAACTCCGATGTCTACAGTAATGGCATGGTTATGGAGATTTCAAGTGTGGAAGAAATTTACTCTCTATTTCCTCTCCACCGTACCCTCCCTATTCGTTATGCATGCACAAAATGAAGCTTAGTCAAGGCACGTGGAAGTTTACCTGTTCCCATGAAACTCTAGAAGTGTAGACAAGACACGTGAGCCGATGAACACAGTTAAACGTGGACTGTTGGAAAAAAATGTTTATATTCAAAGCGCCACACCTACCAAATGCTTTTGCATTTTCTGTGTCCCACATTTTATAACGGCCTTTCGTGTATAGTTCACAATGCTCCACCACTCGTTTTTATTTTTATAGTTCACAACAAGCTTAATTAAACCACCAACAAAGCAAACATGACAGGATTTGAATCCCTGCCATCGTATTGGAGTTCACAATAATTTCTAGCTTATTTACCATGGGCGTATTCCTTTTTGCCTTTGAGCTATTTATGGGATTAGATTTGTCTTTTGACATTTGGACTTAAGCATATGCCTTTAATAAAGTTGAAATTAAAATTAAATTTTAAATTAATTTTATTATTTAATTTTAAATAATTACAATATTTACAAAATATATATTTATTTTGAATTTAAATTTTTCTATCTTTATTAACATTAATCAAATAATTTTTAGCTTTTATCAAGTTTGAAATTTCTTAAATTTTATTTATGTTTTTTAATGAAATTATAAATAATAATTAAAATTCATTAGAGTTAATTTAATTTATAATTATTTATTTTATTAAATTTTGATATAATTTTTGATATAATAATTAGTATTTAAATAATAAATATAATATAATAATATAATAATATAATAATAAATACATAAACTAATGATATAAATAATACATATTTATATAATAATATAATAGTTTTTTTTTATACAACAAAAGTGTCCGATGACCCAACCCAGTGATCCAGCAACCCGAATTCTAATAATATAATAGTTAATATATTATTCTATAATAAAAAAAAAATAAAAAAAAATAATAATATTAAAGTCATTTTCTAAATAATCTATCAATTGATCTTATTTATCAAAAAATAAATCATTTTTTTCTTAATTGATCTTCCACACCTCTTCCGCATACCCATTGCACAAGGTGCCATAGCTAGTTTATAATAAAATTGATATTAAGTCATCCTGCGGGTGCAAGGGCATGGCAAAATCCACGTGGAGGGGAGGACAATTGATTCTTTAATATGTGGTCAAAGACTGAAGACCATGCACAATGACGCAAACCGGCTGTGGGGATGAATGGTGAAGGTTTGGATCTTGATGCAGATCATGTGGCATTTCCTGGGTGTGATTGTTGGCGGAGGCAAGATGGTTTCCCACCTGGTTCTCCTCTTAAGTGCGCCAAAACCACCCCCACCATGATCTTGGACAATGTGGTCGCGCATGAAGTCGCTGGAAGCGAGGCTTTTTTTTGTAGAAAATGGCCTGATCAGGACGTTCAGAGGTTACTGGCTGAGCCTCAGAGAAGTGAATAAGTGGATTACAGAAAAATGGAGCCACATTTTGGTGGGCGACCTTCAAATTTACCGTTGTGCAGGGGGCTTTTTGTGGTGGTCTTTGACTGTATCCAGGATCACAACACCATCCTCTATGAGCACCAAGGGAGCTAGAAAGATCACTTGCTCACGTTGAAGCCTTGGTATCCTTTCTTCAACCCTACAGCTGAATCCTTCATGATTACTCCAATCTGGGCGAGACTTCCAAATCTGCCACTCCAATACTGGTTTGATTCGTGTTTTGAAGCTATGGGAAATTTTCTTGGTAAGTTCCTGGGTGTGGATGAGGGCTCCTTGAATTATTTGCGTACAACATATGCCTGTATATTGGTGGAGATGGATGTTTAAAAGGATCTCCTGGCTGAGATCTCCCTCGAAACCAAAGCTGGGTGTTGGAGCCAAATGTTAGATTACAAAGGGCTTCCTTTTTGATGTTGTAGGTGCTTCAATATTGATCACATTGCTGCACAATGTGCCAAATGGAAAACTGATAGGCTGGCGACCTAGTGGAGTGATGCCTCCCTCCACCACTATTCAGTGGAAAAAGAAGATACAATTCAAGAAACAGATCCTGATCAAAATGAGAAAACCCCCAATGCTGCCCCAAAGGAATGCAACGGGGTTCAAAAGGGAAAACTTGTTGATTCAGAGGCCAGGAGAAGAGGGTTAAACCTTCTCTTGTGGATCGAGACAACGTCAAGGCTTCTAAAATCTTCAAAAAAAAAAAAAGGTGGGAGTGGATCTGTCAAAATGTTTAGAAATTTTTTCTTTGGAGGAGGTCAAGCAAATAAAGAAGAGGATACATGTGGTGGCAAGGTAGAGGAAAATTGGACAGAGGTGAAGAGGAAAAGGAATAAGAATGAGGTGAAATTCAACATACATCGCTCCCATTCTAAATGTGGAGAAAATGTGTAAGCGTGTAACTAGTGCAAGGTTATGTTCATTTTTCTTTTCACTTGGATACTCATTTATGAGTGGTCCGACTTTGGTTTTGAGAGTTGTTTTGAGAGATTGGTTGTGGGGCGTTAATGCTCTTTGATTTTTTGCATTCATATTGGGGATGAGGCCTCTCGTTTGTGGTCTCATTGGTTCATAGCTCCAGTGAAAAGCGTTAACCTATCCAAAAAAAATGATATTAAGTCAATCAATATTCATAAAAGTTGATGTTAAATTTATATATAATTTATGTATTTTTAGCAATTAATATCAATTTATATTAAAATTTATATGCAATCCATCCATTATTATAACTTCATGTAAATTTATGTAATATTAAAATTTTATATAAAATTTATTAATCTATAACAAATTGATATAAGTTTTGATTAAAAGGGAAAAATAGGTTTTAAAGGGAGCCTGAAACCCTTTACAACACCAGATACAAAATGCTATACGAAAAAAAATTCAACATACCACCAACAACAACCCAATAGCCAAAAAACACAACAAAATGGGTGCTGACCTAAAAACATGACAATAAGCGATTGTCAGCACCCACCTGCCACAAAATAGCAAAACAACCTAAAAGAAACCTACACCTAGCAGGAAATAGAAAGCAACAAAGAAAAAGACTAGACACTAGTTCAAGCCACTTAGAGTGTTGGCCACCTCCATCTGCTGGTTCTTATGCTTTTCAACCATATCCAATAGCTCCTTCTTCTCAGCGTCAAATGATTTCTTCCAATCAACCAACTCTCTGACAACATGTCCTTTGTCATCATCCTTAGCAATTTTTTTACCTTTACCCTTGGCTGCGTACTCTTTCTCCATAAGCTCAGAGAAATAAACTTGATCCTCCTTGAGCTCACTATTTTTTTCTGAAAAGGATTTGCAAGGAGGTCACGTTGTTCTTTACAGAGATATGAAACGCCTACAATTTTTTTTTTTATATCCGCATTTATACCTAAAACCTTGGCTTCCAGATCAAACAATCTTTCATCACCCGTAGATTTAAAGTCATGATAGGAACATTCAAGGTCTACCATTCAATCAATAAGAATGCTCGACACCGTCCCTTTTGGAGCATTCTGCAGATTCTCCTTCAAACCTCTGATTTTGATATTAATTTTATTGAACTCCTATAGAGTCCAATTAGCTAATTTAAAGATACCAATAGCCTCAGCTCTAGCCATGCCCAGTAAATCATACATGGAGGTAGCATCATCATCAAGATAAGAAAATTCCTCAAAAAGAGGATTTAACTTCTAAGGCTCCTATTTGGCTTCTTTCTTTTCTGCATCCTTCTCATCCCGATCACTATTCTCCTTTTCCTCCTCCTCCTTGGGCAATTCCTACATAGGAGAACCAGGTTCAATGGTCACCGTCTTATCACCAAAATTCTTATCATCAGCAACATCATTGGGGTCCTTGGTCAAAAATTCCAAGGCCTTGTTCTTCAGGTTAGCAATACACATCGACAACCTCCTTAGTTTGTCAACCACACCCACATCTTTATTGATATTGTTATAAGTTGATACCAATTTGGTATAAATTTTAATATTTATTGAAGATATTTTAGTTGTGCATATTTATATATTTATGGATTACAATATAGCATAAATTTTTTAGATTCTGTAGTCATGGGTTCACTAGATCCATTTATATAAATATGATTATCAATCTTCACCATTATTAGTTGAGCATAGAGTTTGTAAGCTAGGTTTTCTCAAGAGCCACCATACCAAGGCAAATCTTGCTTGTAATTTGTTAAATATCTTGAAATCATTATTGGTTTATTTTATGTTGCCTTTGTTCCTTTGTTCCCTTTTTACTTTTGTCCAACCATTTTCATGAGAATGGGTGTCATGTAATTCATCATCCTTACATAAAATATTGTGACAACCATATTGGCTAAATATTTTTTAGGCTTAGAAGGAAAATGAGAAGCAACTCTCAAATCTAAATGATCTTGAACTTGATCCTGTCTTTATCATTAGCCTTATGTATAATAGTCTCGCCTTTTATATCATTGCCTATAGGTTTATCACTTCCTACCCTCTTTCCATTATTAATAGTTTATATTCTAGCAATATCACCTTTCTCTTATTTACTTGAAGAGGTTCCTAAAACCTCTTGATAGGTAGAATACTATTTTTCCTTCCTAGAAGCTTCAATATTTTTCTTTGAAAAATAACAAGATGTTAGGGTTAACCCCTTTCCACCAAGTTGGGTAAGAAGATACCTTCTTAAAATCCATTGTATATAAAAAACTATTTTTGGACAATGAGAATATAAATGACCATACTCAAACCATATTTGGGATCAAAATAGAACATTCATAAGTTTTATTTTTGCACCCATAACTTCCCATCATTTTTATAAATTATTTCTACTACTAGTCCTTTTTCCGGATTCATTTGGACACATATTTGGGTGAAATTGGTATGAGAATGATCCATGTTTTCTAAATCCACATCCAAAAAGGTGCTTAAGGAATTCCCAATAAGCTTATAACTTGAAACACATCAATATTGAAGAGGGAGCTAAGGGATGCATAATCAAATAGGCATAAAGGAGAATGAATCCAATACTAGATTGAAATAAGGGAAGTGGAGGGAGCACTTTTTTAAAGATTAATATATAATCCACCCAAAACTATAATTCAAAGCTAAGAATAACAATTTTATCTTCAAGAAACATGAATTCAACAATGAAAAACCACTGAGCATGTAAAAATATATCAAATTTTTTCTTTTACTAGGGTTTCCCACAGTTTAGTAGTCCAATCATTTGAACTCTTGAAAGGGGGCCAAATTATATTGAAATGACCAATCAAGGAATTATTCTTCAATTTCCTTTACATCTAATCCACCTCATCATGTAATATAAATATAAATATGGGACCCGATTAGCTTTCTTAACATTTTTTTCTTCCTATTCAAATTCAATATTTTCATGCTTTCCCATGCATGTCTAGATGGCCATAGTTTTATCATGTCCAATTCCACATGTTATTTCAACTAATCACCACACACCACATCACATAATAACTTAGGGGGAAATAATACATCTTTTGTAATATTTGTAGCATTCATTTTTAATAGATCCATTTTATGAATTGGAGGGGTTGCCTCATGTGTCAAGCATAGTTGAAACCATTTAAAGACACCATGCATTATGCACCCATCATTTAGGTGTAGCTTAAAAGAAAAATATGAACTTCATAATTATGGTTACAGAGGTACATAGTCTTTTTGTTCAAAATGGGAATCATGATCATAATCATTCTCATTATTCTCAAAATTAGCATTAGAATATATTCTAGTTTTAGTAAGGGAGGAAGCAATAGTAAGGTTTTGGTGAACTTTCCTTCTCAAAATAAGACTATAATTTTGCATAGCTTGAATGTAATAAACAATGTAATGTGTCATATAAAATATTGGAAAATGAAGTATAGTACAATATGTTCACATTTAAAATAAGAAATAATGATGATATCAAATTTAAAAATGAAACCCCAATAAGGTATCAAAAGGTAGGTAGGGTGGGAAAAAATGAAGCTCATAAAGTAAGGGACAAAGCTTAGCAAAAAGACATAAAAAATGAATTAACAATAAAGAAGGAACATAAAGCCTAGGGATTATCTAGAGTAGGGGCTAAATTATCAAGAACCCAAACTATATATATTGATCACATCAAATCTAAACTATCTCGATTGAACACACCAAAAATTATAACTGATAGGTTTATCTAGAGAAAGGGCCTTATATGTGAGTCGGAGAACATTAGATCGGAAGGTAGATCAAAACATGTAAAATCTAAGAATCTAAACTAAGATTAAACATATTAATCTAAGATCTAAACCTACACATATGAAATGAAACTAAGCTAATTTAACATACATAAATGAATCTATGATTACATAAATGAATGTACAAGTATAACATAGTCTTACCATCCCATAGTGGAGTGTATTTGCCTAATGTTGGGTTGTTCTTATCACCGTGAAACCTCCAAAGTTCGTGTGAAAAATATTGATGAGTGACTATTTTGGTTGGTTGATCGAAGAAATGGTGAAGCTCTATCAATGGTGTTCTTGATAGAACTTCGAACATTGCTCAATGTATGTTAATTATCCGATCCTTATTTGTGAGGAAAAGGGTTTGTTATATAGAAAATGAAATTTAAAATCTACGATCAAGATTGTGTTGAAGAATATCCAGATCAACGGTTGGAGTGTGTTGAGAGGATTTAGACATGAGAAAATTGTGCAAAGTTGATTGCACAATTTGAGTGATTGAGAAATAGATTGGCTAGTCAGGGATGTGATTGACCAGTTAACAAATTTAGATTGATCAGTCAGGATTTTGATGGCTTAGTTAGGAATGTGATTGATTAGTTAATAGATTAGATTGCTCAGTTAACAATTTGGATTGATTAGTTAACAAATTAGATTGCTCAGTCAACAATCGTAATTTACTCAATCAGAAAGTGGGCGAGGAATATGAATTAATTGATTCAATTAATTAATTCCTTTTTGGAGTTAAATGTGCAAATCAAGTTTAACTTTTGAAAACAAATTTGCATTAGTTTGATTTGATTTTTCATAATTGATTTGAATAATTTGATTTAATTATTCAAATTTTGGAGGGAAAGTGTCGTAATTAAATTATTATTTAATAATTTAATAAACTTAGGGGAATAGGCTGATTTAGTGGAGTAACTAAATAATTGGTCATTATTTAATCAATCTGGATGAAATAAAGTGAGATTATGACTTCATTTAATAAATGTGATTTATTTAATTGGTAGAAACGATGAAACGTGAATTAATCAAATAATGTTGTTTTATTTAATCAATAGAGGAATTAGGGTTTTCAAGACTTTATTAAACAAGTGAAATTCATTTAATTTGTCTGAAATGATGAAAAATTGAATTAATTAAATAATCTTGTATTATTCAATTAATAGAGGAATTAGGGTTTTTGATGTCATTTTGATGTGGTGTGGTGTGGGAATGTTGCAGGATGATTTTGAGATGATCCAAGATGATCTGAGACATTACAAGATGGTTTCAAGATGTTATGGGATGTTCTGGGATAATTTTGAGTCATTCCAAGATGTTACAAAGTAACTTTGAGTTATTCTGAGATGTTACGGGACAATTTCGAGTCATTTCGAGATGTTACAAGATAATTTCGAGTCATTTTGAGATGTTATGAGACAATTCCGTGTCATTCTGCGATGTTATGGGATAATTTCAAGTCATTCTGAGATGTTATAGGACAATTTCAAGTCATTCTGAGATGTTACGGGGTGTTCCAAGATGATGTTTAATATTGTTTGACGTTGTTCGAGGCTGTTTGATGTTGTTTGATGTTGTTTTATGTTGTTTGTTGTTTGATGTTGTTTGATTTTGTTTGATGTTGTTCGATGTCGTTCGATGTTGTTCGATGCTATTCGGGGTGTGTGATAGGTGTTAAGTCAATTTCACATGTCTACATTTTGTCCCTCTTTGATACAAAGTATTGGTTGTTTTGTTTCAAAGATTCTATTTTTAAGATCAAGTTTTTGAAAATAATTTATGCTCCACTATGCCCTGACATTTAGTGGAATGATGGTAGGACTCTGTGCTGCCCCCTTGATAGGTTGACCAAAAATTTCAAGCTTTGAGGTCAGGCTCTTGACACTGTTGTACTGTCATTTCGATGTTTTCAAATGAAATGTTATATCAATATGTGTTTGTTTCTCATTCTGATGCTTTCCAGAGCTTCTAATTTGAAAGTAGGAAGATTCTCTAAGTGCAATTAGGGTTTCCTAGATGAAATTAGGGTTTTCATGTGGTGTTATAGAGGCAATTTGTCTTCAAATTGGCTCATTTATGCTTGGATCCTCTTGCTAATTCTTTTCTCTGGATTTCACATTCTATCAGTTGTTGAGGAAGAATGCCAAGATTCGAGGTTTCCCCACATTATTCTAAGCTTGTTCGGGAGTTTGGATGAACTTTAGGCATCAGTGGCCTAGTATGTACCTTCTCACTTTTTGCTTTCATCATTGTTTTGTTCTTGTTATGTGTGTGTGAAGTTCTGTCAATCAATAGCACTATTTTTGAGATTCTTGCACAATTGCATCGATTTTGGTGCTTTGCCCCATGAAAATTGTGCACTTTCTTGAATACTATGCTATTGTCTAAAATTTGCACTGTTATTTTATGCTTTTGCCTTGAAACTACGCTATTGACCTAAAATTTTGCTATTGACCTAAAATTGCGCCCTTGTTTTTGCGCCCTTGACCTGAAACTGTGCTATTTCCTGAAAATAGTACCCATATTTCATGCTTTTTACATAAATCTGCACAGTTGCTTGAAAAAAATTCCCTTGTCTAGTTTTTTGCTGAGTATTGGCCTCAAAACCTAGCAGTTGACTTCTCCTTCATTGTTTTCTATTAACATTTGTTCTAAACCCTAGCATGTGTCTTCTTTTCATGTTAAATGTCATTTTTCATCATTCTTATGCTATTTTGTGTTGCTTTACATGTTTAGAGTGAAACCATAACATCTTGGTTTATAATGATTGCAAGCGAGTTTCAGACCACTTATGACAAGAGAGAGACATCCTCGCCATTTGTTCGATCCAATTTCCTATTTCGGTGCATTGGAGCGAGAATTCCTTGATGTCGTGGGACTACACTATATTTGCTACATTCCTTCGATTAGGACTCATACGATAATGATGAGTGCTCTTGTGGAGACGTGGAAATCTAAGACATCCTCCTTTTATTTGCCTACAAGGGAGACTACTATTACTCTCGAGGATGTGTGGAGGATACTTCATTTTCCTATTCATGGTGAGCTCATTATGTACCAGGTTTGATGAGGTGCCAACGCTATGCAACATTTGTTAGGTGTGGCACACTTGGATGTTTGTAATTCAGAGGCTGATTTATCTAAGTTTTTTGACAGCACAGATCCTATCGTTCTTGTCCTCTGTGGCCTTGTATCAGGATTGGTTGTTCTTGATAGATGAGGTTGATAGCTTGTTGTGTGTTGGGGTACATGTATTGAGAGTATGCTAGAGCATGGTATGAGATACACTTGGGGTGCTTATTTGCTTTCTCATCTTTACTGAGATATGCATGAGGTGGTGTATCGAGGCAGGATGTCCATGTCTGTAGGTGTGTCACTTTTGCATGTTTAGGCATGGGAGCATATTGTAGTGACTCATCCAGATGGGATTTAGGATCGTTCTTTGAACAATCCATACTCTTATTGTTATGGGGAATTTATGTATTACACCTTTCCTGGGGACCTGCATTATTGGTGTCGTGTGTTTGATGAGATGCTTGGTTTTTTGTGGAGACCTTATATGAGTTGCGAGGTTTGACCAGAGGATGCTGATCAACTTGTGTACTGTTGACAATCCTGTTTGTCGATTTTCCATTTGTCTTTTGTGATAGAGTGTTATCTACCAGACCGAGACTGTCGCTAGTTTGGAGAGAGATAGGGGCGGGAAGCTGATGCGTATGAGGCTTGGTTTGGTCGAAATAGTTGGGAGGTCCATGTATGGGGTCTCCAGGTTGATGCAGATACTGTGATTGCCGAGTTTGGAGCACTTTCCCCAGTTGGTTGGGGTTGGCCGGTTGGTGTGGTAGATCCAGGTACTACTCACAATTATGATGAGTGGTGGGTATAGCGTAGGCCTTTGAGGCTTACTAATCATGGAGGTGATCCCATTATGGGTAGAGTAGGTATTACAAGTCATCATGGGGAGGGACAATGCATTGAGGTTCTTACAGAGAAGTTGGATCGAGCTTGACATGATGAGGCACATGGTATTCAGGATGAGTGGGTGTCTCCTGTATAAGGTCAGAGATAGGTTCCAGATCATCCTCCACCAGCTAGGGATGTTGATATATTTCTAGCTTAGATGACTTTGGCTAGAGATGCAAATATTGTGTGGCGACAGGCTACAAAGGAATTGGTAGACACCTTGAGGGCTGAGCGAGAGAGAGATTGGTTGACAACATGTTGTAGAGGCTCAACTACTATTACTGATAGTAGAGAGGGATACTCTCTAAGCAGAGTGTGATAGTATGCGAGCTAAGCGAGATCGGTATCTACAAACATCTACCTATTATTAGACCTTGTATGATGCTACTATTCCTAGGGCCTCTCAGCGTCCACGGTTTGGGGAGCTGAGTGCTGCGAATGATCGTGGGGGTGGTACAGATGCAGGTGTAGGTGACCAGTTTATGAGAAAACCATATCATTTTGGTGGTCAGTCGTGTTCCATCCCTCCTATCAGGGTCTTACTATTTTTGGTACTTGATCTTCATGCTGTTTCATGGCCTAGAGGCAATTTTTAGACATGTGTTATATATATTCATTGGTCTAGTCAAGACCTCGTATATATGTTATGATTTTGTATTATCATATCACAGTTGTGTCATTGCGGATTATGTACAAGTATGAAATATTCCTTTTTTTGTGATGATATTTATGAGATATACCTTCTTCGATTCAACCTCTTTTATGTTTATGTGATGGTGATACATGATAGTGTATGTTTATATGTGTTATTGTGCTTTTTTGATGTATGAATTTGATGTGGATGAATGAATCATAAATTGTCTCATTTATGTTGATAAGTGAATTCCAAATACATGATACATGATGTTTTCATTTGGTTTATTATCATCATGATATATATTGATAACATTTGTGGATCTAGTATGGATATAGTACTGATGATGTTTTATGCAGGATGAATGTTAATCAGAAGAAATATTGATGATAGATAGAGATATGATGTTAATTAGAAGAAATATAATGTTTGTTAGATAGATGAAATATGATGATGGATAGAAATTTGATGTTAATTTAGAAGAAATATTGATGATGGATAGTGATTGATGAGTTGCTTTTGCTTTGCTTTAGAGACTTTGTGGTTTGGAAAACCCTATTTGATGTAGGAAACATATACGATGCACTAGGGTATGAATTACCCAAGTGACTTTGTATCCATTCATGGACTTTGAATCTACAAACAAAGAGTATCTTTTTTCATACCGGACATACAAAAACTTTGTTTAAAGTATAGGGGGTTATGTGAAAAATATTTCGAACCAGTAACATAGAGAGGTATAGAACACCTAACATTTAACTGCTTCAAAATCTATTTTAATACAACTTCCATACCCAATAAAGCAAGTATTCACCATGGTAGTATTACAAAAATATCTTACAAATAGAAAATCAAAATGACGCTCAATTTCTCCCATTCATTCTTCTCTAAATCCTTATGGACATCCTCAAGAGATCTTGGGAATGATTCAATAAAATAAATCACAAAAAATAAGACCACAAAAAGATAAAAACAAAGTTGTAATATCACTTGCCATATTTATTTACACTACAACAAATCCCTGTGATTAACTCCCATTTTCGCTTCGGTTTTTGCTTCCACCCACTGTTTTAATGTATTTTTCTCCAATTTTTTGAAAATGTCGGTGCTATTTATCGGGATGGCACTATTTTTGGCATTTTTTGCATCGATTAGAACAAGTAGGCACTAATTTAGGTGCAAATTAGCACCTAAAATAGCACCCAAATTAGTGCCCAATTTAGTGCCTATATTAACACCTACATTAGCGCCTAATTTAACACCTAATTTAGCGCCTACTTTAGAGCCTACTTTAGCACCTAATTTGGCACCTAATTGAGCACCTAATTGTTTTGATCTAGCAAGGACTAAGGGTTAAGGGATTAGGGGTGTTAGAACAAAAAACCTTACCCAATATTCATTAGCCATCAATTGCTTGCCTACATTTCACTTGCATCAAACAATCCCTCAACCCTCAACCCTCCACTCTAATCCATCAACCCTCAACCCTAATCCTTCAAACATATACCCTCAAACCTATACCCTGAATGCTCTACTCTCAACCCTTAACCATCAACCCTAAACCCTAAACCCTTAAACCTTCTACCCTCTACCCTCAACCCTAATCCATCAACCCTAATACCCTCAACCCAATACCCTAAACCATCAACCCTATGGATCCTCAACTCTATACCCTCAATTCTCAACCCTCTACCCTATACTTTGGATCTTCAATCCTCATATATCTCTATCCCTCCCTCCTCTTGTCTCCTTTTCTCTATCTCACTTCTCCCTCCATCTCTCACTCCATCCATCCCTCCTTGTCTACCCTAATACCTCAATCATAAACCATCAACCCTTAAACCCTTAAACACTCAACCCTCAACCCTCAACCCTCAACCCTCAACCTTTAAACCCTAGTAAACCCTTAAAACCAACATCTACCCTCTACCCTCAACCCAATACCCTCTACCCTCAACCCTCATTAACCCTTAAACCCTTAAACCCAAGTAAAATATCTACCCTAATCCCTCAACCATCAACCCTTAATCCCTCAACTCTTAAACCCTCAACCCTAGTCTACCCTTAATTAACCCTAATCCCTCAACCCTTATACCCTCTACCCTATACATTGGACCCTCAACCCTGGACCCTCAACCCTTTACACTCAGCCTTAAACCCTCAACCCTTAAACCATAAACCCTTAAACCCTCTACCCTTTACCCTCTATGTCCTTATACATTAAAACCTCAACCCTCAATTCTCAACCCTCAACCGTTAATCCCTCAACCCTCAACCCTTAAACCCTAAACCCTCAATCCCTATACCCTCTACCCTATACTTTGAAACCTCAACCTAATCCTTCAACCATATACCCTCAAACCTATACAGTAATCCTTCAACCTAATATTTTCATTTTATTTAACATTAAATGCAAGAATTTATGTGACAAGATCCATACTGTCACCAACATTCCCTTTGTATATACCCATTTATTCCTCCAGATAATCATAAACAAATAAATTTTTTCCTTTATTACAATATCACAACATCAAAATAAAGATAACACGGGATGACGACTTCTAAGTTAAGAAATAAACCTTTACCGCCATACCACCAAGAGATTATATAGCTTGTGCGGTAAAGTGGTACTCACCGCCACACCGCAAGGAGAATTTTAAGGCAATGCGATAATGAGGTACCTGCCACCATCCTGCATAAGGCGATTCAAAGGAGTGCGATAAGGCAGTAAACAAGAAGAAGATAAATCATACACCACTATACTGTTAGGAGGGTGAGCAACATATGCGGTAGAGCGGTGTACACCACAAACCCGCAACAAGAAGTCTTGAGAAAGACGGTAGAGCGATAAGCATTGGAATAAAAGTGGACACCACAGTACCACATGAGGTAGATAATATGGCTGTGGTAAAGCGGTATACACCGCAACCCCATAGTAAGAGGTCTTAAGCAAGGAGGTAGTTTGCTAAATAGTATAAGGGAAGGGAAATACACCACCATACCGTAGGGGGTATAATAAGAGATAGTAGTAGTACGGTAATCGTGGCATCATTACAATTTACAATTATAAATGTAGACTCCCGAATCCAATGGTCTTAAAATTAAATGCAAGGATTCGAGCTTGCTATGAAACTATTTTGTGAAGAGTTGGCATTAAAACTGATATGACTGAATATCACGCCATCCAAAGATAAGTGAGTTTTCCCAATATTGCACTCAATTGTAGTGCATTAGTATGGAAGGAGCTAAGGATACGAGAAGAAGAAGTTATGATAGTGTCAAATACTTGGGTAAGTGCACAAAAACTCTCTGAAAGAGATCTGTTAATATAAAAAATCTTGTAAGGTTTTGTCATCTGAAGCCATAGTAGAGAAAATTAAAACATGCCTCCTAAAAGAAAATAATCAAAAGTAAAAGAAAGTCAGCCTAAAATTAAAGATGAAGAACCTAGAGTAAAGAAGAGACCACTCCATCAGTCCATATTAGATATACTTCTAGGGTCTACTAAAGAGGGTAATAAGAATTTTCTCGTGGGTATTGTAAAAAGTTGTAGGGATGCCCTCATTCCCAAATATGGATGGGACCTATTTTAGTATTTTTATAGTAAGAGAAATGAGAAGATTCCAGTGTCAAACCCTTGGATGTTCGATTTAGCAAGGTTGATTGTCCCAAATGTGTTTTTTGATGTAGAATTTATCAGAATGCTAGCCAAACACTATCAGTTAGCTACCAAAATAGTAAGGTTTCCAAATGACACAATATTGGTAGAAGTAACTAGAACATCCATCATTAAGTGTTTTGACTTAAACAAGCATGCTTTGACCAAGATAAAACTACATAAAAGTGAGGAGGATTATGCTAGGTTAAGAAGGAATCATAGAAGTGATGAGCTACCCCTATATATGAAAAGAGGCATTGGTAATAGAACAATCCCCATTTCTACTACGACTACTGAACCATTTACTGTGATAGATTTTCAATATTACTTTTTAAATACATATTTAGCTCTTTTCCAAGTTTTGGGATGGATGCTCAAGATAAAATGCCAATACGCCTAATGATGATGGCCTTGAGAATTCAAGACCCTGAAACTAATATTGAATATGACTTTGCTTCATATCTTGCGAAGGCGTTAGATGATGAATTCTCTCAAGTTATAAAGGATAGAGCACCGATTACATTTATACATTATTCCCTAATATGTCATTTGATATTGCACTAGAATAGTGACCATTGGACTAAAAGAATGGACTTGGCTAGAGTAGATGAGTAAGGGAATCCCACACTTGTCCAGAAATGGTGCTATATTTGGGATAGTCAGTGCAAAAATTCAATCTTTGTTGTATTCTACGAAGACTTTGTACACAAAATCCTTGGATTTCTTGGGTATGCAATACAAATATTTTCAACCAAAATGTTACAACTATTGAGACCTTTGGCTTTAAGACTAGAGTAGGGTTATACACACAATTTTGGAGATTGGTTCTTCCTCTTGAAAGTTACAATAATAAAAGTTTATGTAAGCCTTGTTGCTCCACACATACTACCAAAATTTGTGCCCCTTAGATTAGCATTTCTTGAATTTATGTGGAAAATTATGTGGATGGAGAAAGATGTAATGCACAAGAAGAAGAAAGGAACTTTCCTGCCAAACCCAAACCAAGTGTGAAGATTGGACTGTAGGCTCAGACACACTAGAGGAGTTACAGTATTGTTTGAAGACAAGATATGCATTTAATTTTGGAAAAGGAAGAGCCTTTGACCCTAAAAATCATATGAACAACATAAGGAATAATCTTCTTACCAAAATGACAACGACAAACCAAGTGGATTATGAAGAAGATGTTATAAGGAACTGCACTACTTATAATGATGTATTTAGTAGAAGGAAAAAATGGGAATACATGAAGAAGCTTGAAGAAAGGATGAAGCAGAGGTCCAAGGATTTCCTAGGATACTTTGTTGAGGAAAAGGACCCCATCAAGATGATATATTTGATAATGGTTAAATTTGAAGACTTGTGCAATAAGAAGGAAGCATATCTCTAAGAACATGATAGTGGTGCAACTGCAGAGCATACCCCAGGTGAAACCTCTGAACCTCCCATGGAGTAGTTACCTCCTAAAAGATAGAAGACATAAGGAATTGAATAGTTAGTACCTTATGAGGAGAATGAAGAGGTGGGAAATATTGAGGAAGTGGCTATAGTACTGCAGTGATTGAAAGGTGATATTGAGGTTGATCAACCCATCCTTAAGACCAATGCCCACAAAAATGAGGAAAGGATGGGTGATGTAGAAAAACAAGTACAAAGGTACATGAAGATGAAAGGGAAATTGTAGCCAATAGATTCATATAATACGATGGATTCATTAAGACTCCTAAGTTTAGGGATTTTTGGATGAAGATGAAGATACAAGAATTTGAAGAGAGATGGAATCAGTTGAAGTAGGAATTGAAGAACTAGAGAAAAATCAAATGGTAGCACATAGTTTACAAGAATTAAGAGTTGAAAACATTGACATTAGCCCCAAAAAGGCTAGAGAAATGGTCTTGAAGAGCATTATGCTCATTTTCCCTGGCTTGGAATTAAAGAGTGTTTTTGCTTGATCAAGTGTGGGTTCAGGAAGACCCAATGCTAGTTGCATAATTTGACTCCAATGAAGGAGTGAGTGGAATTGGGTATAACCCAGAGATTGAAACCCTAGATATATGGATCAAATAGAAGAATACACAAAAGCCAAAATTAGTGGATGTAATTCAAGAGATGCAAGGGATAGTGATGGTAAGGACAATACAAGATACCCCCCCTTTGGAGGTAGCCACAATGACCATGCATTCAACCATGTTCACTTGAGAAATTGTTAAGGGATTAGAAGATGAATTGAAGGAGAATGAAAAGGAACAAAGGTTCCTAAATGATGAAGTTAATAAACTGTTCATGGAGAATGTCAAATTGAAACAATAATTAAGAGGAGAAGGACCCTCACAAAGAAAGGATATGGTGTTATACAAGCCTCCTATTGCTCCAATGGATGTTGTGAAGAATATTTCTATAGAATAAATAAAAACTCTAGAGAAGGAAGTGGATGATGTAAAGAAGGCTAGCAATCAAACCCAGGATGAAGTGAAAAGGCGAAATTGTGAAGTTATGGAAAAGATTCTTGAGCCTAGGGAAAAATCAGTTATGGATAAACTGGAGAATGTGCATGATAGTTATAAAACACTTCAACAAGCAATGGATCAAATAAAAACACATATGATTGTATTAGATCCTTTGTTCAAAAGGTGGAAACCTATTCACCACACTTCGGTTAAGTTATGAAAAGTTCTACAAAGAAGTCTTGATGCTCCCACATCATTAAAACCAACTTAACAAACTATGAAGATGATAATTGATGAATTTCAATATATACAAGGGGAAGATAGAAAGATTGTAACACGAATGGATTTATTCCATACCTTGAAATAGTAATATATACCTAAAATCATGAGAGATGGTGATCAATTGAAGGAATTAGATAAGTGGAAGAAATAATTCAGTTAAGTTATTAATAAGTGTGTAACTCATAAATAGGAGGATGATGATACCAGTCTTCACAGGCTAAATCAGATCATGGATGGGTTGATTGTTCTTGATGTGGGATACCTAAAGTTTTTCAATGATACCGTAATTGTAGATTAAAATGTAGATGTATCTTTCAAATGTGATGAATAATCTACAACTAGAATAAAAAAGTTAAATCCTAATCTAAAAAATAATCTAAAATCTAACAACAAAGAATGAGGAAATAAACTAAACAAACTAAACAAATTAATGGAAAGCTCTCATCGAATATGCGTTCACGCCTTCAAATTATCTTGATTGTTCTTCTCCATTTTTCCTTTTCAGTATTCTTTCCCTAAGATTTTGTGTTTGAATGCAAGTATAACTTTGTCGAGTGTCTAAGAAAAATATCGAAGATAAGTATCTTCTCAAAAGTGTATGATTTTAGGAGGAGGAATAATGATAATGACAGGCCATTTTATAGATTTTGGGTTTTTGAACAATTAGCTCAGATTGAAAGAGAGATCGATGAACGAGATTGATGAATGCCATGCAATGTGAGTTCTATCTCAGATAGAATGTGAGTTAGAACACGAGTTCAGGAAAGACTGCAAATAGAGACTAAGTTAGAACATGAGTTAGAACATGAGTTTAGGATCTTAATCTCCAAAAATAGAAGAAATAGACTTTGTATGCAAAAGCCAAAGTTGGAACTCGAAGAATAATGCATTCGAATGCAAGCAGGAGTTAGAGCTAGTTAATCAACTAGTTGTAACGGAGAGTCTTCTCATAGAGATAAACAGGTGTTGAATCTGGAGGTAACTGGAGAACTAAAAATAGATTTCGAGTCAGAAGGTGAGTAAATGACTTAGATAATTGAATGATAGAAGAATGTGACATAAATAATTAAATATGAATTAAATGTTAATTTAATTGAACATTTGAAAATGAGAGACTTTGATTAAATAAATAAAGTAATTTATTTAATTTGACTGTTTGAAAAGGATAATATAAATAATTAAAAAATAAATATTTAATTATAGATAAAGAGGGTTAAATGAATAATTAAATAAAGATATTTAATTATAGTTGGAAAAGTATGATAAAGGGGGAATTAAATAATAAATTATTTAATTGATAGATAAAGGGGGAAGAATTAATTAGTTCGCAACATAATTAAATAAATATGATTCATTTAATTAATCAAGTTGAATAAAGGTTATTAATGAATTAATTAAAAAGGGGTATTTAATTAATAGAGGAAATATGTGTTAGAAAGGTTAATTAAATAATTAACATTATTTAATTAGGATGACAGACTATAGAAAATTATGTCGAATGTGTACTCGCAGGCCTAGACCAATTTTCGGTATCTACAGTTTGTCCCTCTTTGATACAATGTTGGTATAGCATTGTGTCAAAGAAAATATGCTCCGATCATGCCCTAGCATGAAATAGGTTAAGGTATGCCCCCTCTGGAAAATTGACAAATTTCTGAAAGTTTCAAAAAAAATAAGAAATATTCCTGATAAGTCAATTTAATGGTCAGAAATGCTATGGAGTTGACAAAAATGAATTTGGAGTTTATATGGATGAATACGGGTCGTTTGAAGTTGAAAGGTTAAGCAGCCAATAGATTAGGTTAGAAGAAATGCCATTTCAAACCCTACCTATAAATAGGAATTAGGTCTAAACCTAATTCATTTGCACCCAGAGGAGTTAGAAAAAGAGGAGATTTTCTCTGACTAGTTGACGAAAATGGCACCCATTCCATACGCTACGCATCGTGGTTATTGGATTCGGACGTTCAGGAGTCCAGCTGATGCATGACCATCGGTATGTACCCAAAAACGAACTCTTGAAATTTATTTTTGCACGTAGTTTTAGGCGTTTGAAAATCAATAAGTAAATACGGTGCGTCGTGAATGACGCATATGCTGTCGTATTCGCCGCATTTGACTGCGAAACGATGCATGTGCTAAAACACGCCTAGGCTAGGTTAGGTAGTTTAGGGATTAAACACATATGAATTATAATGCACCACATTTGTATTTATGCAACACATCTGCATTAGGAAGAGACGCATGTGGGTTAATGAACCGCATATGCATTAGTGAAACGCATATGTAGTAGATAGGTAGGTTGTAGAAAATGCACCACATGTGGTTTAGTGAACCACATGTGTAGTAGGTTGAAAGTGGATGTGGGAAATATGCGATGTATATATAATATGCAACGCATTTGCAAAAATGCACCGCATCTAACTGGTAAAATTTTTGAAAATTTTTTCTAAGGAAAACTTGAAAATTCTTGACATCATGGGTTAAATGCAGGTGGTTCTAGATCCTATTTATACGTGGGAGTCACATCCAGACACATTCGATCTGAGCAATTTGTTGATGAGTGTAGAGATTCGACTATTATGGAGACTGGGTCTATGTCACTGTTTGTCGATGCCCACTATTCAAGCGAACAGGGGTATGTTGACGACATTATGCGAGTGATAGCATTCAGAGACATCATCCTTTCATTTACCAACTGGGGAGGCCACTGTCACATTGGAGGATGTGTACAGGATTTTGAGACTACCTATTAGGGGAGAGCGGGTCATGTATGATACCGAGCGAAGATTGACCGAGTTGGCAAGGTTCTATCAGGTCGACAACATCGGTAGGCTCGACATCGAACACTATGAGATTAGATGGCCAATATTAGCAAACATATATGATAAGATTGATTGTATTTTATGTACATTGATTGGGGGGATAGTTCTTCTAGATAGACAGGGTCACATATTTCCAGTGGGATGGGGTGCTATGTTGGTTGGCATTTTAGAGAGTGAGACGAGGTATGCATGGGGTCCATGTCTTCTTGGGATGTTATACTTTCACCTACACGACATTTCCTACACAGATGCACAATCATTGAGCTATGGGACTACACTGCTGATGGTATGGGGATGGGAGAGGATAGCTATTTTTCATCCTCCAGTTACTGTAGAGAGATCGGAGAGATACCCTTATGTGTTCTGATATACATAACACATTACTCAGACACATGTTGGAGACAGAGGATATTGGCGACATGCACTAGATATTCTTGATTAGTTTACATGGAGACCTTACATGGATTGTGAGGAGTGGGTGGATGAGGAGGTACATTTGGTATTCTGTAGATAGACACAATACCTTATTGGGAGGACTTTTTCCAGTGTTCTTATCATTGAGCGACACTTTCCAAATAGAGTTCTGAGATAGTTTGGCAAGGTTCAGGATGAGCCTCGGAGTAGAGTAGAGTTTGCTCGATCATCCAAAGAGGTTTCATATTGGGGACCTATTATACCAGTAGCTATTGCTAAGGCAGAGATATAGGCATTATAGCTAGTACAGTGGGGTTGGAGAGATGGAGCAGCTGACCCAGGGACTACAGTTGCATATGACGCATGGTGGGTAGAACATCGGCCTATTCCTTACACGGATCTAGATTAGCCGACACCTATTGAGAGATGAGAGACAGGACCTAGAGGATGGTGGAGAGGTGGAGGTGATAGAGTAGGGAGAGTTGGTGGGAGAGACAGTGATGGTAGAGGTGGCAGGTGAGGTCAGAGAGGACAAAGAGGAGGTCGGATAGCTGCACTATCGCCTATCCGTGAGGTAGTAGCTGAGGATGTACCGATGTTGGACATCGGAGGGGGAGTGGATGTACAGGTTGGGGGTGAGCATGCTGCAGAGGAGGTAGTGGTAGAGAAGCGTGCAAATGTAGATGTTGGAATAGAGGATGTTGCAGAGGATTTAGATGTGGATATGGCTATAGACCCTCTAGGTGTTTTGGCAGGATATGGAGAGGATGATGTAGAGGATGCACCGATGGAGGAGCAGGAGAGAGAGCTCAGAGATCAGATTGTGGAGGGGAGACAGGAGGAGGATGCTCCTAGGGATGGTGACAGGGAGGCTTTGGAGGAGAGACTCAGACTTATGACGGTAGAGTTTGATGCAATGAGTTTAGAGAGAGATATTGCCTACACTGAGAGGGACAATGCATTCCCCGAGAGGGATAGTGCATATGTAGAGAGGGACAATGCTCTTATGGAGAGAGACCAGGCTATAGCTCAGAGACATCAGATAGAGCAGTAGTTCACAGAGGTTAGACACCTTTGAAATGGGTCCTCATTTGATGGCATGGTATGAGAGTTGGTCAGATCGGTTGAGAGAGCCACCTATTACAGGGACTTATATGAGGCAGTGGTGCCGGTAGAGAGACAGGCTCCTAGTTTTTCAGAGGTGCAGAGTTAGAGGTCACAAAGCAGGAGTCAGAGGACACAGAGTACTGAGGGGGTGGTAGGACCATCAAGGGCAGGTCCATATGGGAGGCCTTCCACCTCACAGAGAGCACCTTTGAGGATTTTCCCACCACCTTCACCACATGACAGCAGTGGTAGCGGGACACAATGACAGAGATATATTCATGTAGACATTTGATCAAAGAGCCTGTGAGCTCATGTTTTATTTATGGATAGATTCAGACATTGTACAGTGACATACCATTTTGAGCGATATATATATATGATTTTGGCGGCTTCTATATGATATGCAGTTATATGTTATGGGTGATGCATTATTTCTACATGATTATGTCTCCTAGATGATGTATATACATGTGTTATGAATGAATGTTTCTATATGTTATGAATTATGCATTTAATAATGATGTTATGTATGTCTTAATTTACTTATGATAATGGTTGCAAATATTCTATATGATGCTTATTTATATGTGATGGCAATATGTACATGCAATGTTTACATTATTTATGCTATGATGATGAAATGCCTATTATGTCATGATTTCAAATGTATGCAATGAAGATGTTAACGCTACTATCTATATGTTTTAAATGTAATGCAACTATGTGGAATGCTTATTAAATGTATGCCAATGCAAATGATCTAATGGTTTTTATTGTTTCACAGGACTTTATCTTTATGTCAAAGAAGAGAAATGTTAGGATGAAATGAATTCAGAATGTTAGTAAGAAATAATAAAGTTTGATTGATTGAGAAAAACACATAATCTTCGATATATGTTATCATCATTGGGCGGGACATGACACAAATGGATAGTACACATTATGATATGAGATAAACCATAGTGTACAAAGTCATCCATTTGCGAAAAACAGACAGTCACAGACAAGGAATGTCTTAACTCATACTAAGGACAGTATTGCCCCAGTCATTTTGTCGAGACAAACCACAGACAACATACAAATAAAAGATGGGTCATGAGACGTCATTGCTCCTCTAAATCCTTGATAGGTAATCCTTGAGGAAACTAGTAACATGACTCAAAAACCAATGCTTAAAAAGACAATTGACAGACAACAGTCAAAGAAAAAGAGTCCTGAGACATTGTTGCTTCTCTAAATCCTTCAAGGGACATCCTCGAGAAAGCTAGTAACCGGACTAATTCACAAATCGATAAAAAGATAAGACAAAATAAGATATAAAGTCATAAAGCTAAATAAATGTATTCGCCAAAACTTGATCTTGTGGGATTGTTTGATGTTGATGTTTGACATAGTGTAATGTGAGGGAATGACACATACCGCATAAGACGTTGAGTCTGGTTTCAACTTGGTGACTTTTGTATAAGGAATGACAAAGCCTGGTTTCAGAAAGACACGTGCTGTATAAGACATTGGAGCCTGATGACATTGAAGTGACAAGCCACATGAGACTATGAAAATTGATGACGTTTGTTGACAAGAAAGACATATCTTGCGTAAGACATAGGTTGATCGCTTTGACAATGTGTTTGATATTGACTTGATGACTTTGAGATGTTTTGCTTTTTTGATGCATGAGTTGTTTTGATTCCCTGACTGATAAAAAGTGTGTGTGTAGACAGTGTATGACATGAAATGATACCCTAAACTATGATATGCAACTTGTGTGATAGTGATTGTGAATGAACCCTATTGGACTGACCTAGTGTGGTCTTGAGAGCTCATCAATTGATTAGCCTTGCCTACATTGTACACACAGAGACCTCGTAGTTCAACACAACCAATGAATTTGAATGTACAAAGAGTCATGATTTAAATGTGCAATACATGACAAACCTAGACTAACAGACCTAATGCCTCGAGGGCACATTGATTGATGGCATTGCCTACATCCTTGTCACAGAGGCAACGTAGTTTGACTATGACTGATTGAACATGACTGACTTCACTCTATTTTTTGGTATTTTCTGACATTTTTTGATTTTTTTTTTATTTTTGAAGTTTTCTAATGTTTTTGGGATTTTTCAAGATATTTTCGATGGTGTGACATTATGTACATAGTGTTAGGGCATAGAACAAGGATTTGCCCCCAATCGGGAATAAGATTTGGAAGATGGAGTGGATAATGTGATGGAATGGACGTTAGATGCCAATCATTCCAAGGAATGGATAAGATAACTATTTATTATGAGTGATGGTGAAAAAGTCTTATTAGAATGATGGTAGATGGAAGAGCGAGCTTGACTACACATGGCGCCTGTTTGCCAGGTTTTCACCATGGTACTTATCCAAAGCGCCACCAAAGCGGTTTTCACTATTGGACAGATTTATTTCTCTTTACTTTTCTGATTTTCTAATTTTTTTGGTGTTACAAAGACGCCTGTTTGCTAGGTTTTCATCAAGGTAACCATTTTTTTGTATTTTTCTAGATTAAGACATGGATTCTCAGAGACTAAGCATAGAACCTCTTTAGATGTAGACTGTTGATAGGTGACAAAAGCGGCTCTCCTTCAGGAGTAGAGAGTTGGTACACTCCTGATCCAAAGGATTATGTGACAATATAGGGCCCCAACCAGTTAGGCTCAAACTTACCTGGTTTCTCTCGTTCAACTTGGTTCTTAGGATTCTCCATTAATACCAGGTCACCAATGTCAAAGTGTCTATTAAGAACCTTCCTATTGTAACTATGACGAAGATGATTATGATATGCTTGCAAATGATCTAATGCTTTCTGTCTTCGTTCATCCAACAATTCTAGCTCTTGTAACCTAGAGACACGGTATTCTTCATCATCAATATGACCCTTCAAGGATATCCTTAGAGAAGGTATTTCAACCTCGATAGGTGAGATAGCTTCGGACCCGAATATGAGGGAATATGTAGTGGCACCGGTGGGAGTACAGATGCTTGTGCGATAAGCCCATAAGGCAGGATTAAGCTGTAGGTGCCAGTCACGACCAGCATCATTGATAGTCTTTTTAAGGATTCTAACAATAGTCTTATTAGATGCCTCAGCTTGGCTATTACCTTGTGGGTAATATGGGTGGAAAAATGGTGTTTGATGTGGAATTCTTCACATAAATGGTGTACTTCTTGCTTCTTGAATGGGCGGCCATTGTCTGTGATTATGGATTGGGGTACACCATACCGACAAATGATATAGTTTAGGATAAACTTAGATATTTTTGTGCCGATTAAGTATGTCATGGGAATAGCTTCAATCCATTTGGTAAAGTATTCGGTGGCGGTGATGATGAATTTATGGCCATTGGATGATGAACGATGTATCTTACCTATGAGGTCAAGTCCCCATTGGGCGAAGGGCCATGGTGAAGTAATTGGACGAAGCTCCTGTGTTGGCGCTCTTATCAAGTCTCCATGTATTTGACATTGTCTACATTTCTTTACAAAGATGTATGAGTCTTTCTCCATTGTAGGCCAATAGTAACCTAGTCTCATGATCTTATGGGCTAGAGTAGGACCACTTGAATGAGATCTGCATATACCCTCGTGTACCGCTCGCAAAGTTGTTTGTGCTTCTTCAGCATCGAGACATCTCATTAGGGCGTTATCTAAGGTACATTTATACAGGGTTTCTCCGATGATGGTGTACTTAGTTGACTTTCAGATGAAGGTTCGACGTTGGTTATTGGACAAGTCTTGCGGTAGGGTTTGGTTAGTGAGGTAATCGAATATGTCTTTATACCAAGGAGACCTAGGACCAACAATGGTACACACTATCATAGTATCGGGGACATCATAAGTGGGGATCAACAACTGTTCAACCAGAAACTCGAACTTAGGCACATTACTCAAAATATCCAACAAGGAACCCACAGTTGCCATGGCATTTGCAGCTCTATTCTGGATACATGGTATTTTTTGAAAAGTTATATCGTTGAAATACTGTTTGAAACTATCAGCCATTCACTTGTAAGGTGCAAGCTTTTCATCCTTAGTCTTGTAATCATCATTTACCTTTTGGATTACTAGTTGAGAGTGGCCAAAAACATGTAGGCTCTTAATTTTCCATTGAGCTGCCATTTTTAACCCTGTCACTAAGGCTTTGTGTTCTACTATATTGTTGGTACAAGGGAAAGTAATCCTGAATGATTTGGGAATGGTATCACCTTGAGGTGTAACAAATAAGATACCATCTCCTGAACCATGATTTGTATGTGACTCGTCAAAGTACAATTTCCATTCAATTTTAATGTCAATGTTGAAGAGAAATTCATTTGGAAAATATGCCACTAATGGATGGTCTACCTTCATAGGTGCATCAACCAACTAATCCACAATCACCTGTCCTTTTATAGCCTTCCTCTCGACATACTGAATTTCATACTCGCTAAGTATCATAACCAATTTAACCAATCGGCCTGTTAAAGCTGCCTTACTTAGGAGGTATTTAAGTGGATCAATCTTTGCAATTAACATTGTTTGTCGATTGAGCATATAGTGGCAAAGTTTTTGGGTAGCAAAAACTACCGCAAGATAGGCACGTTCTATGTTGCTATAATTCAATTCATAGTCCACTACGGTATGACTGATATAATAGACTGCTCTCTCATGACGTTGATCATCGTGATGTGTGAGAAGAGCCCCTAATGTTGACTGAGTTGCTGAGATGTAAAGTATCAATGGTTTTCCCTCTGTAGGTGGCATTAAGACTGGTGGAGTAAGAAAATAGTCCTTGATTTTCTAGAAGGCCTCTTGACATTTAGGTTTCCACACAAATGGTACTCCTTTCTTGAGTAGATGTTGAAATGGGTGTATTTTATCCGCCAGTTGTACTATGAAACACCTAATGGACTATAATCTTCCTTGTAGGGTTCTGAGTTGACCAATGCTGACTGGAGGAGGCATTTCTATGATAGCTCTTACCTCCTCTGGATCTACTTCAATGCCTCTTCGAGAGATGATATATCCTAACAATTTCCTTATTTTCACTCCAAAGACACACTTCTTCGGATTTAGCCTGACGTTGTAATTATCTAGCCTCTGGAATATCTTGTCTAAAACCTTTAAATGATCTTCCCTTGTTTCTTATTTTTCTATAATGTCATCTACATAATCATCCATGAGGGTATGTACAAAGTCATGGAAAATCATAGTCATGGCCCATTGATAGGTAGCTCCTACATTCTTAAGGCCAAATGGCATAAGATTCCAATAGTATGTGCCCCATGGACACATGAAAGCTGTCTTGTGTTGGTCTTCAGCTGCTATCTTAATTCGGTTATATCCAGAGAAACCATCCATGAGGGATAGCATCTTGTATCCTGCATTAAGATCTACTGTCATGTTGATATTTGGCAAAGGGAAGTCATCCTTAGGACATGCCTTAAGTCTGTGCAAATACGAATGCCCCCAGTTGGCTTAGTCACTGGTACAAGATTTGATATCCAATCTGCATAGTCTATTGTCCTTATGAATCCTACATCCAAGAGTTTCTTGAGTTCTACTTTTACCAATAGAGCAATTTGCGGATGCATTTTCCTCAACTTTTGTTTGACTGGCTTAATACCTAGCTGTAGTGGTAAATGATGCAATGGGTTGATGCAAGAAGTTGGGTCCACAAAAAGCTCAAAAAGTGGAAGTGTTTTTGTTGTTTTTCATAATTTGTCACACTTGAACTGAAAATTTGAGGCACTTACACAATGAATTTTTTAAAAAATCAGTAATATGAAAGTTTGAATTTTGAATCTAGTTTCTAAATATGTAAATTATTCAAATACCCAAATTGTAGAAATTAAATTTTGATAGAGATCTATAAAAACCACTTTTTAAAAGTCCCTATTTTTTTACCATACCATGCACGTGTACGGACACCACTTTTTGACCCAAATAAAAGTATTTTGCTAATTCCTTTTGAGGAAAGAGAGCTAACAACATGAAGATTGATGAGGAATTTTTTTTTTTATTAAATTTTTATTGGCCTTAATTGTTGTTTTTAAAAATCAACGTGTACGGACAACATAATTTGACCTAAACTAAAAATTTTTGGAAACTTTTTTTTTTCATTCTATAAAGAATTGTCTAAAGATTGATGTCATATAATTTTTTTACAAGAAACTTTAGCAAAAAAAAGTTATTAAAAAACCAAAAAAAGTCTGATATATTTTTAAGGACTAGTTTGTTTTGAAATTAATTTAAAAATAACAAATATAATCCAATATTAATAAAAATTATATATTTGGAAACTAGAAATCGTGTTCTGTAATGGGTTTTAATTTTATAGATTGATTCAGAAAAAAAGTCCATCAACCATATTGTCAAAGATGGACATTCTTCTTCAATCTGCCTTAGTTTTTTAGTTGCAGGTCAAAGGCTAAGGCTCGAATTGCCAAGCCTTTCCCGAGCCTAAAACCAAGGCTCCAAGTGGGTTGGAGATTCAAGTTTTTAATAACGTGTATGTGTTTTTAAAAACGTGTACGCATTACAAAACATATATGCGCTCTTTATTTGTTTGATTATTTAAAAAAAAATGCTTTTTAGAAATGCATATGCGTTTTAAAACGCGTACGCGTTTTGAAAAGATAAATGCGTATGCATTTTGAAATGTGTACGCGTTTCTAAAAAGCATTTTTAAAAATAAATGACTTGTATGCACTCAAAAACGCGTATGCATTTTATAACGCGTACACGTTTTATAACGCGTACACATTTTTTAGTGCATATGCATTTTTTTAGGCTCGGGTACCCTATGCATAATGCATACGCATTTTTTAATAATGCGTACGCATTTTTTAATAATGCGTATGCATTTTTTAATAATACACATTTTTTGCGAGATTTTTTTTTTTGGCCGAAACTTCCCCTCTTCGTGGGCCCAACTTCTTGCACTTACCCCAATATTAGGTCTGGATCCAGCCCAGCCATGTGAGCATACGACCATGCAAATTTTATTTGTCTCTTTGTGAAGAAGTCCTTAAACTCAGGTTTTTCTATCTCTGTTAAAGAAGCTACAAAATATACCTTCCGAGGATTCTCTTCGGTACCTATGTTGACTTCAATAGATTCTTCTACTAGCATCGGTGACTTTTCCTATTCAACAAGGAGCATATTTAAACCTCTATCCTTGGGTGCCTCTGAGAGGTTTTTGCCCTCGGATATGTCCTTTATTTTGACTTTTTCTTTGTCCAAAGGCACCTTTCGGTTTTCACCTAGGGACTCATTATTTTTCTTTTTATTGTCTTTTTTCTTTTCATTCTCATTTTTGTGACTAAAGGTGTAAATAGACTCCCCAAAATATGCTTTATCGTCCAAGTCTATGGTAAAACCTACTTTATGATCCCCTCTTGGTATACCTTCTCTAATTCCCATGAACTCAGTAATTGCTTCGTCGTTCTCGAATGTAGCTGCTAACAAGGTGAATATAGAATGGTTGACATGGTCGCAAAAGTTTTGGACTAACTCCTTCTTATTCTTCTTCCTAGGTGTAGGTATACTCTAATGTGGGACTATAGTAAGGGCGGATTCATCAGAAGATGGTTTGGCAGGTGCCCAAGATGCATGATCAAGGGTTTCCCAATAATAGTTCTCTTGCCATTCTTTTTTGGACAGGTGCTTCTTAGGATGAGGACTAGATAATTTTGGTATAGGTTTCACGTTTAGGTCCAATTCTCCAAATAGGGCATCTATGTTCATGGTACTAGTAGATGAAAGGGACTCCCATTCACCATCATTTGAGTAAGGGGATTCATCATAGACTGGAGGTTTATTGTAAACTGGGAGTCTGTCCTAAACTAGGGGAAGTGGTTCATGAGATGTTTCAATGTCTATGAAAGCACTCACTTCTTCTTGAAAAGATGATGAAGTACCAGGAAACCCAATTCTAAGTGGTTGACACCCTAGCCCTAAGTATTTCGGTCGTGGGTAGATAGTGATCGGTTCTGTCCTTCCATTTTGATATCATCCTAACCCACTGTGCCCGTCATAGCCTTCATTTTGCATTATCTTAAATCCTTTTCCATACTGGTCCTTGGCTATTTGAATAGATGGGGAGGGGTATTCATGTTCTTCTTGATACAACCAGGAATCACCTTGATCCATAATTTCTTCACTTAACTCTCCCCATTTTGTCAATGTCATTATAGGGGGAACATGAAATGTGACCACTGACTTTCTTCTATCTGCCATGGGTAGGCCATATGCCTTAGGTGGAATCAATTGAATGACATAGTATGATGCCTTTATATTATATTAGCCACAACCCTTTTCTTGGATATCGAGTTTAGGAGTGGATGATGGTGGTTTGAATGAAATGGGCTTAGTGAGATGTGATGGGTCAACGTATTAGGATAAAGTGGATGACGAAGCTTCTTTGTTAACTGGTACTTGTCATTGTGGAATTTCCCTTAGGCTTGTACAATACTGAAAAGGATCTGGATCACCATCAATGGTGATCTCTGTGCCATTATACGGGAACTTGAGACATTGGTGATATGTTGAAGGTACATCTTTCATTGCGTGTATCCAAGGTCTACCTAACAACAAGTTGTATGGAAGGGTGAGATCCAAGACTTGGAAGCTGGTGTTCATGATTGTTGGGCCAATTCAGATAGGGAGCATGACAAGTCCTTTGGACGATCTTTCCTCATCATCGTAAGCCTTGATGACTATACTCTTAGAGGTATCTACGCAGTCTTCTGAGAATCCTAGTGCCTTAACCAATTTAAGGGTACACAGGTTCAAACCTGCTCCTCCGTCTACCAAGACTCGTCAGACTTTGTTTTGATGGACTAGGACTTCAAGATGTAAGGGGTCATTATGATCAAACTTTTCAGTTGAGTAATTCTGTTGGGAAAATGTGGCATGGTGCGAGTTGGTCAAATATCCCACCATTTCTTCGAAATGATTGACATCTAAGTCTGTAGGAAAAGTTGTATTCTATAGAGCTTTGTCAAGAATGGCTCGATGCTCAGGTGATAAAGCCAACAATTCCAAGATAGATATTTGCGCGGGGGTTTTTCCCAATTGATCGAGATGGTTGTACTTAAACTTGGAAGCTTGCGTAGGTGGGTCAAAAGAAGGAATAGGAATAGTAATCTTAGTTCTGCATGTGTTTACATTACATTCTGGATGCTTCTTAATGGTGAAGGTATTGACATTCTTGTTTACAGCTCGGAGGTGGTTTGTGATCATTCCTTTACCATAGTCATACTTGGTATTGTTATAGTTGGCCGATGGATTATTCTTGGGTCCCGAACTGGAGGCTTTTCCTTTTGTGTGGTAATGTAAGGGGTCCATGAAGACCTTATGATCACTGTTCTTGGTGTTTTTCTGCCCACCAACCTCTATGGTTCCATTTTCAACAAAGTCTTGTATTATATTCTTGAGTTGGCGACATTGTTGGAGGTTGTGCCCTTTCGTTCGATGATAGTCACAAAAAGAGTTATCGTCCCACCATGAAGGTTTGAACTGTCCAGGATCATACTCTCTTGGTTCCAAAGGTATGATGAGATTATGCTTAATCAATTCTTTGAAAATAGTCTGAATTGGTTGTCCTAAAGGTGTAAATTCACGTGTAGGAAATCTCCTTTGTTGTGGTCTTTGTTGTTGTGAATTTTGGACATAGTTAGCTATTTGATCTGGA
The DNA here is from genome assembly GCA_007115665.2 of Sequoiadendron giganteum. Lineage (NCBI taxonomy): Eukaryota > Viridiplantae > Streptophyta > Pinopsida > Cupressales > Cupressaceae > Sequoiadendron > Sequoiadendron giganteum. The sequence goes on along the minus strand of CM021104.1, from coordinate 266,247,490 downwards.
CTATTCATCGTGTCTTGATTGGAATTGTAACCTCTAAGTGTGATAACTGGTCCTGTATGTATGTGTTTAGCATCAACAATGGCATCATTTGTAACATTCTTGTTTCTAGACCAGAATTTGTTTCTATCATTTGGTGCGTTCTGATATTGGACAACTAGATTTCTGCTTGGTACTTTTATTTCTCCTTTGTCTATAAGGCCTTTCTCAAGGATGATGCCCTTTTGTACCAAGTCTGAGAATGAAGTACAACAGTGTACCCTTAAGTCACTTCACAATTTGGGGTTGATGTTCTCTAGGAATATTGTGACCTTTTGTTTTTCGGGTATTTCAACTGGACATCTACTAGCTAGACTTCGCCATCTCTGGAAGAAAGTGGCGAAAGTTTCACCATATTCTTGTGTCATGTGGCACAAGGTTGCAATTGTTACCTCATTGTCTATGTTAAAGGAAAAATTTTGAACAAACTTCTCAGCTAATTCACCCCAAGATCGTATACCATATGGTAATTTAGAAAACCATTCCAGTCCTATCCTGACAAGGGTTCATGGAAATAGTCTTATCAAGTATATGGGGTCATACAATATGTCCATGCATGCTATCAAGAAATCTCTAATGTGCTCTAAAGGGTTCTTTCTCCCATTATACTTAGGCAAAATCGGTATAATGTATCCATGGGGGAAAGGTGTCATGTAAAGTGCTTTGTCAAAAGGACATGGACATAGGTCTTGCACTGAGATAGTTTGATTTCCGAACATAGACATGTTGTCCATCTGTTGTTGAAGAGTTTGCATTTGGTTTTGAAGGACATCGACTTGTGTTAAGGACATGGTGTTTGTGATATTTGGATCAATGTAGGTGTTTTGATATGCCATGTTCTGTGACGGGTTGTGATTGGGCGAGGGAATATACCTTGTCAAAATATTCTGATTCGGTATAGGGATATTCCCTGTCTGAATGGTCAAAGTTGGTATAGGAATGCTTTCTGTCTCAATTGTTTGATTTGTTATAGGAATGCATCTTGCCTGAATGGTCTGGTTTGGTAGAGGTATATTTCCACCAACTTTGGTTCTCTTACAAGTTGTGTTGGTGCCAAAGGGGTTAGAGGAAGTTGCTCCCGCAGTGAATTGTAAACCTTGTGTAATGTTGAAAGGGGTTGTGTTTACAATTGATGATGTTTGAGTTGGTATACTAGTTGGTATGGCTGCGGTTATTTGGGGAATAGAGACTATTGACGTTGCAGTTTGTGTTGACTGTGTTTGCAAAGTATGAATATCAAATCCTATGGGTATTTTGGCACCTTCTGCTAGCAACTTTGCTAGATAGCATTGGGGGTCATTTGGAAAACATTCATCCATAAAGGATGCAAATTCGGGATCTTGTACTACTGCGTCTATGTATTCTATGTAAATCTGCCCATGTGTGTCTCTAGTGACATGTTTCTCAAGCAAAGGCTTGTGTGGGCTTTTGCTTCCTGACGGTTGGTTTTCAAATGGATTGATGAATTCGTTGGGGTCTGTCATTGCTTTGTGTTTCTTTTTGGACCTTGTTTTGACCATGAAAAAGTTGCTCCAAATGGGTAATGTAGACTATGTCTAAAAACTGATGACCTATGTCTATGTTTTTGGATTTTTTTGACAATAAATGACGCTGCTAAGATGGTTTCTAAAAAAGACATATACTAAGATGATGTATGATAGGATAGACAAAATGCAAAATTTTGAGTAGATTATGACGATAAATGAGTCTAAGACGGTATAACCTACCACCTATGGAATAAATGCATGCAATGACTTGTTTTTGACCAAGGAACCTGATTGTATGACAAGGACAGTTGACAAGGTGAATTTTTCAAACTAGACTGTTGAGCTGAAAATATCCACTAAATTGGACTAAAGTGACAAGGTTCAATGATTTTGACAAATTGTAACATGAACATTTCCAATGACGAGGAAAGTTATCTATTCTATGATATGCAGTTTCCTAGGAAATATCTATATGCATGCAACTTAGGATGACTATGACTAGGACGTTTACTGTGACTAAGACGTATATGACACCTAATGATGTAAGGTCTTTGAAGAAAATTTACCAGTTTCTAATCCAAGGTTTATCTTAAGAACCTAAAGCAAATAATGACAATGATGTTTCAGACTCAACTCGCAGTTTTTGATGTTTTTCATTGACAGGCAAATGCAATTCACTTAACAGTTGCGGTTCAGATTCTAATAGATGTAGTTTTTGATAGTGCATGCGGTGTTTTTAACAGTTGTGGTTTTTCCTATGACAAATACGGTTTATCGATACACATGCGGCTCGAAAACTGACAGATGCGGTTTGCATGCACACATGCGATGCAGAATGTGACAATTGCGACTCGTGATATGCAGACTATGAAAAGTGAATGTTTTGACAGACAGATGCGGCTTTTCCCCTAATAGATGTGACTCGCTAATACATATGCGATGTTTAAACTGACAAATGCGGCTCAGTTTTCTGACAGTTGAAATTTTCTCGAAAGTTGTTGACTAACTTTGTTTGTTTGATCAAGATTTTGACAAATACAACAAAGAACAAACACAAAAATAAATGTATTTTCAATTTTTGTGATGTAAGGATTGTTAAGACTCAAAAAACATTTACAACCTAGGCTTTTAGGACAATACTTGTTGAGTTCTTACTTGGATTTCTCCAGCTACACATATTTATGGTGAATTACTAGTAGCTTGACCCCACTGGCTCCCCTCCACAACACTCACTTATCCATGAAACTCCCATGGGATACATTTCATTTCCACACATAAACCGTAAGAATGTAAGACGGATTCACATGGTCGACCCTGCTGCGCCAACAAGTAGGTAGGATTTTGGTAACTCTACTAAAAGGTGTTTAATAAGGGCATTCCATTCGTGGGACACTATCCAACATTGGTGAGAGTCCATTTCTGTCCATCTCGTCAGAATAGTGTGCGTGATTCATGGGCTTTCCCCAAGAATCCACTTTTATATACTGGCTGGAAGTCGCTTGGATTTAGTGTGCTACCGGTCTGAGTCATCTTAGGTGAGTACTTTTTCCCATCAAGACAGACCCAGGTTCTAGAGTCAGTAATCATTTCTCTTACACCCAGGATCACATGACTGCGCAAGGGGAGAGGATACTTTGATATACTGAATTGTAAGGGTTACAAATGTGTGCAAAGCAACAGAAAAAGAAGACAATGGTTCTTTTTAATCCAAATGACAATTTTCTATCAATCAATCAGAAAATTCATTTTAATTGCACATGACGATTATCTATCTACCAAACAAAAGCTTGCTTAAATAAATAAATTGACACAAAGGCATTAGGTCTTGCATGCAAATTTATCAGTAGTTCATTGTTCTTTAGCTTTCGTCCTACAAAAAATTGTCTTAGGTTTTTAATGGTCTTCTATGCTTCATCCTGCAAACACTATGCTATTCCTCCTTAACACAACTGAAACAAACATTAGCGAAAATCCAAACAACCCAAAAAGTGAAAACTGAAAATATGGATGTACGGAAATGACTAAAAAAGTGAAAAAGTTTTACCAGCCAGATGTGGCTTTTGGAGCCACAGGTGCGGTTCGACTGTTGACAGGCGGATGTGGTTCACGAATTTTGTTGATAGGCGGATGCGGTTCGTGACATTTATTGACAGGCGAATACGGTTCGTGACGTCATGGATGCGGTTTTCGGTGACAGATGCGTCGCTGTTTTTCACAGATGCAGCTTGTAGATACAAATGCATCATTTCGCAGAACAAATGTGGTACGTTGTACGAAAAACCTGCAAAAAAGAACAAAAAATGAAAAAATAGAAAGACAAAAATATGTGCGGATTTTGAAGCGTGTTAACGCCGGGTTCACCAAATGTAACAGTAGATTAAGATGTAGATGTATCTTTCGAAGGTGATGAATAATCTGCAACTAGAATAAAAAAGTTAAATCCTAATCTAAACAATAATCTAAAATCTAACAACAAAGAACGAGGAAATAAACTAAACAAACTAAAAAAATTAATGGAAAGCTCTCACCGAATATGCGTTCACCCCTTCGAATTATCTTGATTGTTCTTCTCCATTTTTCCTTTCAGTATTCTTGCCCTCAGATTTCTGTGTTTGAATGCAAGTATAACTTCGTCGAGTGTCTAAGAAAAATATAGAAGATAAGTCTCTTCTCAAAAGTGTATGATTTCGGGAGGAGGAATAATGATAATGACAGGCCATTTTATAGATTTTGGGTTTTCAAACGATCGGCTCAGATTGAAAGAGAGATCGACAGACGAGATTGATGAATGCCATGCGATGTGAGTTCTGTCTGAGATAGAACATGAGTTAGAACACGAGTTTAGGAAAGACTACAGATAGAGACTAAGTTAGAACGTGATTTAGAACACGAGTTTAGGATCTTAATCTCCAAAAATAGAAGAAATAGACTTTGTATGCAAAAGCCAAAGTTGGAATTTGAAAACTAATGCATTCGAATGCAAACAGGAGTTAGAACTAGTTAATCGACTAGTTGTGACAGAGATTCTTCTCGCAGAGATAAACAAGTGTTGAATCCAGAGATAACTGGAGAACTAAAAATAGATCTCAAGTCAGAAGGTCAGTGAATGACTCGATAACTGAATGATAGAAGAACGTGACATAAATAATTAAATATGAATTAAATGTTAATTTAATTCAACATTAAAAAATAAGAGATATAATTAAATAAATAAAGGTAATTTATTTAATTTGACTATTTGAAAAGGACAAATTGAATAATTAAAAAATAAATATTTAATTATAGATAAAGGGGGTTAAATGAATAATTAAATAAAGATTTTGAATTATAGTTGGAAAAGTATGATAAAGGGGAAATTAAATAATAAATCATTTAATTGATAGATAAAGGGGGAATAATTAATTAGTTTGCAACATAATTAAATAAAGATTTTGATTTATTTAATTAATCAAGTTGAATAAGATTAATAATGAATTAATGAATTAATGAAAAAGGGGTATTTAATTAATAGAGGAAATATGTGTTAGAAAGGTTAATTAAATAATTAACATTATTTAATCAAGACCACAGACTATAGAAAATTATGTTGAATGTGTATTCACAGGCCTAGACCAATTTTTGGTATCTACAGATACAAATGCATTACTAGATAGTCGATCGAAAACTCATCTTGCAAACATGCCAAAGATCCAGGAATATAAGTGGCCATCAAATTTTAAGGTGTATCAGTGGGAGGAAAAGTATTTGTTTTTAGAAGAATGTGACACTGAGGCGAGAGCATTTGGATTTCATCATGGAGAGGAATACTTTTCCAGATCAATGATCATGGGTCTTCTATATTGAATAATGGAACCATATGTCAAAATGTCTTAAGTATTGCTATTTCCTTAATTGTGCTAAGTAAATAATTGTTGGTTTCAGAAGAATAAGACATTGAGGTGAGAGCATTTGGACATTCATCATGGAGAGGAAGAATTTTTCAAATCAATGATCATAGGTCTTCTACGTTGAATAATGGAACCTGTATGCACACAAAAATGGTCTGGAGCATCATATTAATTAAATACTTGTTATTTGATTAATGTTCTTAATTTTCCTCTAATATTATAAATAAATTGTAAAATTTATTTATATGGCTCATATTCTAATTATTCTTTTTCAAAATTCACGTTCTTTCTAAAAATTAAATCAATTTGTTATTTAATTGGTTTCCCCTTTCCCTCTTAAATTTAAATTTTTAAATTAAAATTGGAATATCCTTCTAAAAATTGGTTTAAATGCACAAATGAATCATTTTGGCATCTTGCTAATTTACCATCTCCTTTTAAATTGAAATTTTAATTCATTTTAAGCACATTTCTACATATTCCTTCTAACCACCTCCAACTCACCTACCACCTCATCATGTGTCTCACAAAAATGAATTTTATAAATTGGAAAATATGAAATATCTTCAACAAATTTTCAGCCAATTTGGAACTAACTGAGACACATGGCTCCTCCTTCTCTGTGATTTGTTTTAACACTTGGAAATTTGTCTTGTTGAAGGGAACCATCTCCGTGATTCCCTCTAACCTCTCGATGCTCTAACATTGATGTCGTAGGATCACAATCTTGATTGTCGATTGTTGTCACATCACCTTGAGCCTTAGAAAATATATAAATAGGACCCTTGGCTACAAATTTTCAACATGAAGATATGGACAAGCTTATGCTGCTGAATTTTAGTGCATTTGTGAGAGAATTTGGAGAGCATTTTAGCTTAGTTTTGCCTTTTAGCTCATTTTAGTGTTATAATGGCAATTTTATTTTGGATAGTTTAGTTCATTCCATATTTCATTTAGCATTTACATTTGATCATCATCATCATTCCCAACATTTATATTTTAGTGTTATTTCATCATAGGATCATTTAGTTTTTATGCATCAAATATTGAGAAAATCTAAAAACATAGGCATGTAGACTTCATTGTAGTATCTCATATCTTGAGCTGTCAATCTTTGCAGGTTAATGTGTAGAAATAATAAGATCTGAGAGAATAATTTGCAAGATTCCTTGGGATTAGAGAACCATGGAATGAATTAGAAGGATAGTTGTAGCTTTATTTCTGCTATTTAGATTTCCTTTTAAGTAATACATTGCATGAAGGTGTGTTATACTGACATTGTAGGATACATATTTTATACCACACATAAATTGGCACCCACCATGGGGCCTAGCCTCATGATTTAATCAATTTTTTGTAAAGTTTTATTTTATAGGTTCCATCAAAATATCTGAAACGATGTATCCGAATGTTTTTGCAACACATCTAGCTTCTGTTTCAACACATCTAGTTACCTATTTCGGTGCATTTGGTTGTTCTTTTAATGCATCTGACTCCTGTTCCAATGCATCTGGTTTCTTTTTCAGTGCATTCAGACTCTGCTTCAGTGCATCTAGAGTTTAACTTTAATTCTATCATTTTTCAATTTCAACGTATTCGATTTATATTTTAGTGTATTCAGTTGTTCTTTCAGTGCATTCAATAGTTTAGCGCATCCAATTTGAGTTTTAGCGCATTCAATCTCTATAATGGCACATTTGGTTTTCATTGTTATTTTTATAGATTCTCGAAATTGATTAATATTTTTCTATGTTGCAGGAACTCAATACGTAGTCAAAGACTTTGAAGAAACACTTAAAATAATGTTGTCAAAGATAAAATGTTGAAACTACTAATAGTTGGTTGCAGGGTTAAATCTTGTCGTTAATTTTCCTTTGATTAAGATAGGAATCTAGCATAACTAGGATGTTAAATTTACACCATGCTTGTTGTGTTTGGAATGATAGGTGAGTATGCTCTCCCCTTAACTGGGTAATCAGAAAGCTAGACTTGTTCACTTTATTTTCATTTTTAACCTTAGATGTCCTACCTCCCCGCTTTGAAAGGAGGGAATGACCCAAATGATAACACGCTCTAAGCCGAGTGACTTCCAACTGGGATATAAATGCAGGTGCTCAAGGAAAGTTTGAGTATCACGATCACCATTCTGACAAGAAGGGCATAAATGGTCTCTTGCTAAATGGATGGTGCCCCACGAACGAAAATTCCTTACTAAAACCCCTTTGTTGTAGTTTTCCAAAAATTACCCTATCTATTCTTTGGTGCAACAACGGTCGTTGCGAAGGTACCCACATTTTCACAATTTTTAGTAGAAATGATCAACTTACCATGGGAGATTCATGGGAGTTGGAAGCTTGGTTGGCCTGAGAAGTGAGTGCACTGTAAGAGGGAGCCTATGCAGCCAAGCTTCTGGATTCATTCGCTAAGAATATGTGGTTGGAGTAAAATCTGTGTGGGATCCAAAAGAATACAGTCTTACACAACCTAGGAAATGTGCTTGTCTGATGTGTTTACCAATGTGTTTTTTAACAAAATTTTAAACAAACATATCAAAAGAAATTTCAACCATTGATTCAAAAGAAAATCCAACTCAAATAGTTCAAATTCATTGTCAAAAATCAAGAAAAATCTATCAAACTATCAAAAAGTAGAAAATACTTTCCAGTTCAGTGTATCCGCTGCTTGTTTCAACGTATTCATACCATTCTCCAATACATTCATTTTTTTTTTGAGCGCGTCCCACTTATATAATCCCAACATATGCTCTTTCAATGCATCCATACCTTATTTTGGCGAATTCGGGCCATTCTGAAACGTATCCATACCCTGTTCTAGCGCATCCAGAACTTTTTGCAGCACATCTAAACCATTCTATAGCACATCTGAGTTTCAGTGCATCCATACCCTATTTTAGCACATCTGGTGACTTTTCAAATAGAAACTCGAATTTGACCTCCTTTCTGCCAATCAGTAGCCAGTTCCAATTTTCCCCCTTAAACAACATCTTTTTATCATCCTAAAGTTTATGTTGAGGGATTGGAAATCAACCAAATTTGTCAAGAAATCCCTTACCAAGAGGATCAAGAAACCAATGAAGCACCTTAGCTTTAAGAAACTTTTGAAAAAGAGACGCTTCTTGTATCAAAGTAGGAAAATCTTGCGTGATTATCGAACCTTCATCCATCGGTATCATGACTTTGATAGAGGGTATACTGATGATTTTTCTTTATAGCCTTTATCTTCACAAGCTTATTATCAATAGAGAGATCTTTCACAAAGGCATAATCATAGTCAACCAATTCCCCATTCTTGCATTCCTCAACCAACAATTTAATATTCCAATTGTCCCAGCCAATTTCTACAATAGGTCTCAATCTTGTCAAAACTAGAATTCTCAAGTGAAAATCCCTCATCTATTTTTGTATTAAACATCTCAAAGTGCCTTCCTCATCACATCAAATTTCTGATTTAGTAGCTGCATTTCACTATCAGGATTTATCATCCTTCATTAGGATTCATCATCCTTCATCCCGAAATAAAGCTTGCTTAACTAGATTTTTAATCAACCCCTTTTGGCACTCTTAAACTTTGATCAAATATTTAGAGCATCATCATCACTTGTATGTCCATCCAAACAAGATCTCAAAAGCTAAAACTTCAAGAAAAAGGAATTGAAACCCAAGGTACCATGGCTGACCAAGAAGAAAACCCCTTTCATAATATCCGTTCAACTGACACTGATGAGGTAAATGAAGAAGATGTCCAACAAGCCCAAGAAGACCCGAACTTCCATAAATTTTTAGAAAAGGATGGAGAAAGATACCTTTTGATGTTGACAAACAAAGGAGTGAAGTTACCTAATGATTTTTGTATTAACAAATTGAAAATAAATCCAAAGAAAGCGGAAATCGAGACCCAAACCGAATCAAGCCATGAAGTGAAAACCAATGATCCCATGGACATTTTGAAACAAAAAATCTAAACTCTTCAACAACAAATACAAAAAATGAAAACCAGGACTACTAAGAGATATTCCATACAAGATATATGTACCTATCCATTTTATCAAAGAATTAACATGATATCATTCCCTAAACATTGCGAATTTCCCAAATACAAAAAGTACAATGGGAAAATTGATCCGATAGATCATGTAAGGGAATTATGAACAATGAGTCTTGAGTTTGCCCATGAGGATACATATTTAATGAGATTATTCCCACATAGTTTGGGAGGACAATGAATGCAGTGGTTCTCACAATTTCCTTTGGGGATCGAGTCTTTTGAGGAATTAGTAAACACGTTCATTATTCATATAACATTCAACATGAGATCATAATGAAAGACCTTTGTAATGCGAAACAAAAGAAAGGAGAATCATTCCTTATATTATTACAAAGATGGAGAAGGTTATTCACAAGATATCCCAGACCTATACCAAAAAAGGAAAAGATAGAGGTATTCATTGATAACCTGAATGCTGACATGAGTTATAGAATTGACTTAAAATTCCCTCCAACCTTTGAGAAATTGAATGAAAATGGAATCAATATTGAGGAGGCTTTAGTCAAGCGAGGAATTATGAAAATCTATAATGAAAAAAATACATCTAATTCCTCCAACAATGATAAAACAAAGTTTTGGGAAAAGTATAAAAATAACGACAATGATGCCTCTGCTGAAAAGCATAATGTCAAACCGATTTTCAATTTGTCATGAAGTTCCTCAAAAAAAAATCAAAAGACCACCCAAACTACCGATTAAACCAACAATCAAAATGCTAATAAGGGGAATAACCAAAATAATCAAACATCTTTGTCCAAGAATTTGCCTTATCAAACATCAAAGAATCGCAAGAAGTTTACACCTTTGGGTTAATCACATGAATCCACCTTGAGAGAACTTATTGCAGAAAATCTCATCACTTTACTTGATACTAGAGGTTTCAAACCCAATATAAAATTGTCTTTGTGGAATGATGCTCATTATTGTGAGTTTCATCGATGTAAGGGACACCTCACTAACAGTTGCATGCAACTGAAGCATAAGATATAGGATTTAATTGATAATGAAGTCATAATAATCGAGGAACCTCAAACAAACACTGACCATGGTGTATTAAAAAATCCTCTGCCAAATTATTGCAAAGGATAATCTTCTAACAACAATGACAAAGGAAAAAATGTGAACTATGTTCATGATACCACCTTTCATCATATCTCTACCATTGAAAATCACACAAATGACATCAATAACACACCCGATCTTGTTGCAACCATTCATCCAATCAACAACACCAATGTCCTTTCTAATCAAGTCCTCGATATCCCGCAAGATGTGGTTGTAATGGATAATCAAGTTAATATCATCAAAATCAATGGAAGACAAGACAATGTGCCCATAAACATGACCACAAGGGCTCAAACTAAATACGTTTTTAAGGGCAGGACTTCTAAACCTCCTGCTACTACATCTAATACAAACAACATTGTTGATCAACTCCAGAAAATTCCTGCACAAATATCAATATTGGAGCTCCTAAAAATCTCTCTTGCTCACAAAGAGATTCTAGAAAAATCCCTAGTTGACATAATAGTTCCAAATGATCTGGAATTCTATGCTTTCCAAGCCATGGTGAGACACTTATTTGCACGTCACTACTTTTCCTTTTCGGAAAATGATGATGTATCACTCACCCATCCTCACAATGCGACCCTTCATATCAAAGTTTTAATCCATAAAAGCCATGTCAAGCATGTCCTTATAGATGGAGGAGCTGGAATTAATATCTATACTTTGAAACTTGTCTGGACACTAGGGTTCTCTGAAAATGAAATAGATCCAAGAAAGAAGTTAACAATCAAAAAATATGATGATGAAAAGAGAGCTTCCAAAGGTCTGATTATATTACCCATTCAAGTGGGGCCAATCAAAAAAATTTGGTTTGTCAAATTTTGTATAAGGATTTAAAATATAACATACTCTTGGGTCATCCATGGATCCATGAAATGTAGACCGTACCCTCAACATACCATCAATGCATAAATTTTCCATGCAATCACTATTCCTGCTGATTCAAATAATCCTCAACAATGCAATGCCCTAAAGGCTATCCAAGATGTATTTGTGCCTCATAACCTTGAAGGTAATAATTCCACTCCTGATGTCTCCAATAATTCCATTCAAGCTAATCCTTTAGCCACATCCTCCCATGAAGGAAGTCAATCCAATTCATTATCCAAACAGCCAGAGAAAAAGGAAGAACCCACCTCCTCTACATCCACCAATTTTGAAGCCCAGATTAATACCCTAGCCAAACAATTTGAAGAGAAGGTCCAAATTAAAGACAAAGGTGTCGGTGAATATTCCATTGAATAATCCCTCTATCTCTCATAGTTAATGTCACCAAAATAATATGGTCAACCATCGACCTCATCTCAAACATCCTCACAACCAATCACACTTTTTGATGGTCGGTTCATAAAAGTAGGCACCCAAGCAGAGGAATCTGATGACGAATATTTTTTGAATTGACTCTACAAAGATGAAAACGATTCTTAAGTTGCAACAAAAAATGTCCAAACCACTCAGTATGGAAAAGGATTCTCAATCCTGGAGAAGATGGGATACGACAGACAGGGACCTATCGGAAAAATAAAAGAGGGCATCATAGAACCTATCCAACCCGTTATAAAGAATCCAAAAGATAAAACATGGTTAGGATACAAAGAACATCAGAAAGAAGAAGAAACAAAGGAAGACCAAAAGTAGAAGGCTGTTGAACAGACCCTACAACTCCAAGCTAGTGACCACTATGAAATAGATTCAAATAAATGAGTGAGATTCAGTGTCAGAAGAATCATGTCATGACAAGAATATTGATGTAATCTATAAGTATACTCCCACACTTGAGGAGGGATAAGGCTCAGGAATTAGACCACTTGAATTAGAATCACACAATATCGATGGCTCGAGTGAGGATGAGCAAACTCATAGTGAGATGGACCCCTTGGAAGAGAGTGACATTATAGACCTCGACTTGGCCCTAGTCTTGTTCGACAAAAACATTGCTATTAGGACACTTACAACATTTGACTTGAACCCATCCGATGACACCCTACCACTACTGCATCCTGAACTAATAGATTGGGACCAAACCAAACCTATCAATATCCCCACCTTTTCAAATGATGAGGCCATTGTAAATTTCCTTTGTGGTGTTAATCCCAAAAAAGTCTCCACCATTGAACATTAGAGTGAAGCTTCACAGCATGAGAGTGTCAAGTTTCCCAGCTGCAAAATAAATGAAACAAAAGAAAGATCTAATGGTGAAAATAATTCCATGGCAGTATCAGATCCAAAAATAGTAAAAAAAAAGAGCACATCCGATGGTGAAAACATCCTTGAGGTGTGAAAGGATGGGAAATTTGATGCTCTCCCTGTGGACTTCTAGGAGAGATGAAAAGTTCTAATTGAACCAGCATAGTCCATCAATTTTGGCAATGTAGAAATAGTAAGAACTTTTCATTTGGTAGGATCATTGACAAAATAGAGAAGCCCAACTTTATCAAGTTCTTTGAAGAGCGACAAGTCAATTTTTCCTGGTCGTATGTAGACATGCTAGGGATAGATCCAAACCTCATAATGCACCATTTATCCCTTCCTTAAGGAATCAAACCAGTCAAAAAGAAGTTGAGAAAAATGCATCCGCACATCGCTTTATTGGTGAAGGTTGAACTAAAGAAGTTGTTTCATGTAGGATTCATTAGGCCCATTGACTATGTAGAGTGGATATCAAATATTGTACCTATTTGGAAACCTGATAGTAGCATAAGGATTTGTACTGACTTTAGGGATCTCAACAAGGATTTCCCAAAAGATGATTTCCCTTTGCCTAGCATAGACATCATTGTGGACTTGACAGTGGGACATGACATGTTACCACTGATGGATGGATTTTCTGGATATAATAAAATCAAGATAGCTCCTAAAGATCAAGATAAGACAACTTTCACTTGCCCATGGGAACTTTCTGTTGCAATGTCATGCCCTTCAGGTTGAAAAAAACAAGGGTCACATACCAAAGAGCTATGACCACCATCTTCCATAGCATGATGCATACTTTCATGGAAGACTATGTGGATGACCTTTTGGAAAAATACTACTCTAGAGAAGGACATCTGGAGATTTTAGACAAGCTATTCACTTGCTTGGAGAAGTTTAATGTATGCCTCAATCCAAAGAAATATGTATTTGGGGTAACGTCAGCAAAGATACTTGGATATATAGTGTTAGAGAAGGGTATTGAAGTAGATCCCACAAAGGTAAAATCTATAATGGAGATGCCTCCCCCAAAAAAATCAGTTAGCTAAGATCCCTCCAAGGTAGATTCCAATCAATCAGAAGATTTATCTCGTAATTAGCTGATAAGACTCATCCTTTCACTCATCTCATGTACAAGACTGTTTATTTTCAATGGGATGAGAAGTGTGAAGTAGCTTTCAACCAACTAAAACAATATCTAATGAGTCCACCAGTTCTAGCACCTCCAATAGAAGGGAAGCCTCTTTTATTGTACATCACCACTACTGACTGATCATTAGGAGCCTTGTTGGCACATGAATATTCAATGGGGAAGGAAAGGGAAATTTATTATATCAATAGAACCTTGAATGGATATGAGATCAATTACACCTCCATTGAGAAGGCTTGTCTGGGTGTAGTTTTTTCTACCGAACAATTGCAACACTATATGCCGACTCACACAGTTAAGCTCATAGGAAAGATTGATCCACTAAAGTATCTCCTAAGCAAAGAAAATCTAACAAGAAGACTGGCTAAGTGGGTAATGGTACTCAGTGAATTTGACATCCAATATGTTGACAAAAAAGCTATCAAAGGGTAATCCATTCTTGATCAACTAGCTGAGGCACCACTTCATGATGATCATCCACTCCATATTGAATTTCTAGATGTAGATGTCCTGACAATAACAACAAAACAATGGGTGTTATATTTTGATTATTCCTTCAATCAACATGGATTAGAAGTAGGAATCCTATTCATCACTCCCCTAGGGAATACCATTCCCAAATCCTATTGCTTGATGTTTCCTTGCACCAACAATACAACCAAATATGAAGCACTCATTATCGAATCAAGATAGCTGTGGAATGGAAAATTAGAGAGCTCTAGGTTTATGGGGATTCACAAATAGTTATCAATCAAGTCAACAATGATTATCAAACCAAAGATGACAAGATAATGCCTTACAAGAGAATGATTGATGACTTCAACAAGTATTTTTTCCACATCAAATTTGATCAAATCCCAAGGAGTGACAACAAGGCTCCCATTGCTATGGCTACTATTGCTTCTTTGCTGTAGATTCTAGAAAAATGTGGCCACTATGAGTTCATGGTGGAACAACTATTTACCCCTGCATATGATGACTCTGAGTCCCAAATTATTTGCCACCTAGACAATGCCAATACCTCCATCTATGGAAAGATCTACACTTACCTAAAAGATGATATTCTTCCTCTTGATCTTTCCTGCAACCAGAAATGAAATTTCATCTGCCAATCTACCCATCATACTATAATAGTAGATGTACTTTACCATTGAGGTCTTGATGGAACTCTTTTATGATGTCTAGAAAATGATGAGTCTAAAACAACTTTACACGATGTCCGCGAGGGTATTTGCGGAACTCATTCACTAACTCATTTGACTGCAAAATATGATGAAACTTTCTGATGAAAGATGTACAATTAGATGAATCATTGGGTACATGTGTACTTAATGTGTAATTTTAATTTATTTTAAAAATTTGTGCCTGGAATTCGTCGAAATTTCGACGAACAATGATTTTCGACGAACGTCAGGCATAAATATTAATAAATAAAAATTAGTTTGACAATTTATCTATATTTGCAATAGTGTTTGTGAATTTTCCCCACTTGTGACAATTTGTGGAGGTTATAGGCCAAATTGTTTTGGTGCAAAATATCAAAATTATTAGATTTTGTTAGATGTCTATGATTATAAATTATTGGAGTGTGAGTTTGATATTTTTTGAAGATCTAAATGTTCAAGCTTGGTAAATAAAAATCATGTCAGATAATATTAGTGCAGAAAAAAATGAAGAGACATTTGCTAGATTGTGGGATAGATTTAAAAGAAAGGGTGATGGGAAATGTTATTGTCCTTGCAATAATTGCAAGCGCTGAAAGACGAGAAGAATTTTAATCAGAACAACTGAGAAACATTACAAGCAACATGGTCACGTTTAAGGGGGGCATGATTATCATCCATTGGTAAATTTTTTATTATATGTCTTTATATTGATTGAATTTGTAAATGTTTATATCATTTTAACATTTTTTTTATATATAAAAAATCACTTGATCATGATAATGGTTTATTTATGTTGATCATTATTATAAAGGTGGGGCACCCTAGGGCACATGATATGGATTATCATGACCTGGAGAATGTGGTTTTGCAAGCGGAGGAACATGGAGTTGTGAATATCGAAGATGAAGTTAATGATCCTATGGAAGAAGATGATCATGCACCAAAAAACATAGTTGAAGATGATGGTACAAATACATTGATCCATGACACATTTAGTGGCATACCTGATCATGATGATCGAGATGAATTTGATGATGTTCATGATTTACCTATACTTGAGAAGGAATACGAGCCCCTTTATGAAGGCTCCCAAACAACTCTTGTCTGTGTTGTATTGTTGCTGGTGAACTTAAAGGTTATGAATGGTTTATCCAACATAAAAATCTCACGGATGTTAAGGTATGTCATATATGTCATATATGTCATGT